>JAHHFK020001044.1:0-128249 GCA_024533555.2 Aedes koreicus
ATCTCCACTATCAATATTATTGACCAAACTAGAACCGATGCATCAATATTATTTTCTATGATGCCACAACCACCCAAGCATCTAATCACTGCACAGTTTCGAACGTTGTCAAGTTTTCAATGATCCAACCAACTGGTTCAGTTTGCTCAGGCCTTGTATGTTCATCTGTTCTTACGGTTGTCGGTGAAAATATTTCCACGGATCGAAGTATTTTTGAAAATGTCCTTTTTCAAACCATTGGATGCAATTGTAAATAAATAATTGTTGAATGCCTTTAATCAATTAAAATCCAAAACAAGGTGTGCGCATATCTGTATGTACTAATAAGTGAATCTTGTCGTGGTTCACAGTCGTGATTAATAACTTCGGCTATGTTGTAAACGTTCCAGCAACAAACGAGTGGCCATATAGAAATGAAAAACTTGACTCGGCTAGAACATAGTCGTGTAAATATTCCGAGATGTTGTTAGGGGTAAAGGGTTAGCCATTCATGGTTTAAAACTTGTAAGAAAAGTTGCATTTTGAAGGCCGTCGGTTATTAATGCGATGGTTGCTGTGGTTTGATCTATCAATAAAAGGCACACCACGATCAAGTACCTCGTATTTCTTCGTTGGATGTTTTGACATGAGCGGTAGTTCTATGCCTCAGTGATAGAGAGAACGTTTAACCTAGTTGTGGTTAAACGAGTATCATTCAACGAAAAGTGCGGTTCCGACATTACTTGAAGGAAGAAAGGAAGAGGAAGGTGCGTTCTACAGTGTGAATTACGAAGTCAACAATCTCCGATCGATGAACGATTTAATATTTTTAATAGAACATACATTCCACCTGTGTAACTTGGATGAGAAACCTACAAACAGCGAAAATTACAGCCCGCCAGTCATTGGAAACAGCGGAGCAACAAGCCGATCCGCCACTTCGTACGGTCAGTTAATTGAGCAAATCACGGAATCGTTTCACGATGTCGGTTTATCAGAGTGTTGGATCGCGATTACCACGTGATGTTGATTGAGCTGTGCCACGAATATAGATTAGCTGCAACAAAACAACTTCCGCAGTAATTGTTTTCAGAAGTGCCAGTAGACATATTAGGTCTTAATATTTGTGCTTTTCGTTTATTGGGGTAAGTCTGCCGGTTTTCAACTGTATGGTTCAGTTTTAAATTTTCATTTAATGGATTTTTAAGCAAATTAATTTCACTTTGCATTGATTGAGCCATGAATCGCCTGACGTTCAGTCTTTTCAAATAGCTCGTTTATTTAAGTAAAACCGGAAACAGAAGATTTGTGATCGGGTCCATCAATTGAATCCTTTAGAGTAATCGAGTCTACCTGAGAAAAAAAATTTCTAACAATCTTATTTGAATGTTGAAATCTGGCACATCTACCTTTTATTTAAATATCGAAAGAGTTCTGTAAGTTTCATGGAAAACTTGCAAGCAATTCCAGTTCAACAATTGTGTATAACGAGCACACGGGGCGGGATAAGCATCATTAATTTCAGCACAACCATGCAGTTTTGCTGGAATTGGATATGTCAATCACTAAAGAATGTGCTAAAAACATACTGTTTTTAGGAATACTTTAACTGAAATTTGTTTCATGTAATCGAAACTGTTTTAATATACTGACATACTTAACAAGGTTTCACAAACTTTGTGAATGAAATTTCCAAACATGTTTGCATTGGAGCAAATTTTCTGCGATAGTCAACATATTTGACACTGATTGGATTGTTTTATCATGTTATTGTTGATGATATAACACGTTTTAATTATTATAGTTTATTCGGAGCGAATCAGACAGGGGCGAAATAGTGATCGGTTCTCTGATCACGAATCCAAAACTGGATATGCAAAACTATACTAGGTGGGGTGAAAAGTAACTTCCTTGGGAATGAAAAAAATTTTTTTAAATGTTTTTTTAATTTTATTCAATGTAGTCCCCTTTTAGCTCGATACACTTATTCCAGCGATTTTCCAACTTCTTGATCCCGTACCCAAGTAACAATTTTCGTTTTATTCCAGCCGTATAACACTTCTCCCGGCTTTGTTGATAAAACTACAATCAAAACTGTTTTGTCGACCAACACCTCCTCTATGCTTCTTTAAAGCCGAAATTTGAACAAAATGGCCCACTATATAGACGGTTGTGAAAACAAGTTAATAAAACCTTTATGAGAACATAAAGATTTTGAAAATGTTCTAGTGAAAGATGCTATGACTATTTAAGAACCTTCATAAAACCTATTGGCTGCCATGAAAACCAGAATGCGGCCAAATGGCCACAGCTGTCAAACTTCACTGTAAAATTGAGGTTGTTTTTTGAAGTTCTGCTTTGTTCGATTCTCTGCTCTTCTGAATAATTTAGCAGTAAAAAAAAGGTCTAGTGTTGCGGGAAATTTTGTTTGATAGCAAAATATACAAAACAAGTTGTGTTTTCTACAGCGTATTATGCTCCAAATAATATGCGCCTTTATTTTTATGGTGAATATTGGCGCGATAGGAGTCGAAAATTAATGCGCGTCGGAAATTATGCGAATTTACAACAACATAAATCAAATTAAAAAAATACATTCGATAAATTAATCATGAATTTCCTGAAAAGTGCTTGGAATTGGATGAGATTATCTAAAAGAATGCTGAAATAAGTCTCCGATCTACAGTTTATTTGCATTCCATTGAAAATTTTGCGCATTTATTTTTCCACACTTAAATTAACTCTTATATTTCAATATGGCGATTGTAAAAAAATCACAGTTTTGCCATAAAGCCAATTTTTCTTCGCAATGACTATTATAAAACTTTTTGGTCTTATGAAGACTTCCTTTAATGCCAATTTGCCGTTTAATGCATTTACTGTAGGCAAAATGGTTTTAAAATGGTTTTTCAACTGACCATAATAAGATAATATCAATGAGTCCTAAAACGGCATTTCAATACTGCATTTTACGAGTTCATAAAGTCGAAATAAAACCTTTGATAGGAGTAAATGTATGATGTATGATATGTACTACCACCCATTGTAGCACGGAAACTAAGTCCGACAGCAATGGGCTCTCCTCTCTGTTAGACTTGATCAAGCTTTAATAACCACTGATTATCCTAATCATGCCGTTGTATGAAGGGCCAAAAAGGGGTTGGGTGGATCGATATGCAACATCACTTATACGTATCCACAGGGATATAAAGAATCTCCTTCCAACAACAAGATTGAACAATTGGTCAAAAGAGCAAGCTATCTAACATGAGGATGCCCCAATGGGCGGGGAGAAGAGCCCGCCCTCTATTCACAAACTGTTAGCAATGGGGAGTTGGCATTCCCACTCTCCCCATCCAGAGTGCTTCAATCGGGTGCCCTGATGGTCCCTCCCATTCCCATGAAATATTTATATAATGGAATATATATTTATGTAAATGAAAAATACTACAAGCATTCGTATCTATAATATATGATCTTCATTCGGTTGATCCTGAAATGCAAGAAATGTTGTAAAATGTTAAAGTGTAGAGTTCTTTGGTTCCGCTTTTAAGCACGTTTTCGTTCGTTTTCAGCGATAGCAGCATTTGACCAAAATTTTGATTTGAAGTATCCTGAAAAAGTTTATTAAATCTATTGAAATTTTACAAAACTAACATTTATACATTTTAATTTACTGTTGCCATAGTCACTATTTGCTACTTGATGCTGATTTTATAATAGCAGTTTGCTTTTATTTTTGCTGACCTAATAGTTATTGCTACCGAGTTAGGAATGGGAAGATTCAAGTGGAAAGGAGTTAAAGATACATGGGCAAAAAAACAATTAGTAATGTTTTAATCATCTTTGAAGTAAAATCAATAAAACAATATTACCAAATATAATGATATTGTGAGTTATGATCAAGTAATGACAAAGGTTGAAACGTAAAATCAAACACTAGCCAAATGGCGCACAGCGCTGCATGAATCAGATTAGCTCAGAATTGGTAAAAAGTCCATTTGCAAACCGGAAGTGAAAAATACATTTAGCAATAAGTGCAAAAGCCTACCACAGATTCCGTAATTTTCAAAAGCCTACCACAGCTGTAATTTTCTGCGTTATATACTGGACATATAAGGAATGCTAGATGTCATAAATTGAATGTATGTTTGGTGTTTAAGCCAGATACCGCCTAAATCAGGGTTGTTGTATGAAAATGTGAAGGTGATAAAAATAATACGATGTTGTAAAGAAATACTACATAATGTACATATAATAATTAAATGGCGCTATTTTCCTCTTCCGCTGAGATGTTAGATGATTGAAACTCTAAAATAGCGAAAATTCCAACGTGATATAATGAAATTAAGTTGATCACCTGGCATCCTAGCAAAATAGAAAAGAAAATTTAAGCAAATAAATTTCATACGAGTATGATTACTGCCCAAAAACGGAAACTCAATAAATCCAAAACAAAAAAAAAAAAAATTAAAAATGAATGACAGGAATTTCTCCGATAACTCTTTTTTCCTACTGGTCCCATAAATGATTCTTTATGTCTGTAAAATAGAAAAGGTAGGCTTATAAACAATGTTAGTTTTTGAATTAACTAATTTGGACGACGAATATATATATTTTTTTTGTAGAATTTGTCGTATATTATCCTCTCTCTAAAAAAAAAAAAAAAATGTAAAAACAATCCTATCTTTTCAAATACACAACGTGAGTTAGGTGGGCCAAAACTTACAACGATGCAGATGCGAAGTTGGAAATAGCACTGAATAATATTGTGAAGGGATGTTATAATATAAAATGATAATAACAATTATATTTGTAATGTCTGCATGTCTGCTGATCCTGCTGCAATTGTAGAAGGACTTGCATTGTCATAGCCGCGAGGGAAGAAAACAATTCAAAATTATCATACAATACTTGGGAATTCTATGGATGATCTGAAATTATATACTGTATAAAGAATACTTCCATTTTTCGTGGTAGGGTAAGATTTCAGCATGCTTCTTTACCGGGGTCACGCTGCCTACATCGCCTTGGTGCGGCTGCCACCTAACGTATCGTTGACGCGATACAGCGTTTCTTACTCAACCGTTGGATGCCAGGACATACGCCGACGTTTGAAATTTGAGCCGCACCTCCTTGGTGGACAGACGCTCGGCACGCACCTCCTCAATCTAGCTGAAGTCAGAAGGACAACAGTGCCCAGGCTACACTACCAGCTAAGTACGCAACCCTTAGCTGGCGGTCTTTGTCATCTCTTGACCCGTGGAAGCTTGAGGTAGGAACTTGTGAGGACCATAGCTATGTTGCGTGGACGCACGCTCCATCCCAGGTGTCTACTCACCATTTTGCAGCCCGATATGGAAAGAAGGCGTATATTAATATGCTGGTTGGGTGGATCGATAGGCAACATCACTTATACGTATCCACAGGGATAAAAGAATCTCCTTCCAACAACAAGATTGAACAATTGGTCATAAGAGCGAGCTATCTAACATGAGGATGCCCCAATGGGCGGGGAGAAGAGCCCGCCCTCTATTCACAAACTGCTATCAATGGGGAGTTGGCATTCCCACTCTCCCCATCCAGAGTGCTTCAATCGGGTGCCCTGATGATCCCTCCCGTTCCCATTGAATATTTATATAATAGTGTATATATTTATGTAAATGAAAATTACTACAAGCATTCGTAACTATTATATATGATCTTCCTCCGGTTGATCCTGAAATGCAAGAAATGTTGTAGAGTGTTAAAGTGTAGAGTTCTGTGGTTCCACGCTTAAGCACGTTTTCGTTCGTTTTCAGCGATAGCTGCAATTCACCAAAATCTCGATTTGAGGAATCCATGCAATGCGAATGTGAGATATTGATGGTGATATTCTCAGAACAGCCATTCAGAATGGTTCGACGGATGCACATGAGAGATCATTCCCGGTGGGTTCCACACCTTTCCCCCATTCCCCCCCCTTTGTTTTATAAAACCAAACACAAAAAAATGCATTTATAGAACACAAGCCACATTAGGAAATTCCAGGGAATGAACCCCCATCTCCTCCTCAAGTGACCATTACAAACTGTCTTGTAGTAAATAGGATGCAAGTTATGTTTTACTAACGAATTCTGCTGCAGGTGCTTAGGTGTAAAATTTACAACATTCACGCCCATAGAATCGATGTAAATAAATGAAGCGATGACTGATGACAAAAGGAAAAAACGTTTAGTAAATAAGCGTACACTAAACCAAAAACTTGATGTATGAATCTAAATTAAGTCGGTAAAGTTGAATCTGAAATATTTCAGTTCGGTAAAAGGAATTCAGAAAACAGAGTCGTATTGAGGCAGGTTAATGAATTTAAGCGAAACGCAACAAAGTTGCGCCGGAAATCAAAAAGAAAAGAATACGGTGGAAAAAAGGACAGCAACAAGTGTTCTTATTTCGAACGAAAGTTGGTGTAAATAAAAGTGGGGGATGTTTTGGTTTGGTTTGGTGCGGGGTTGGTTTTTTAATGGATGTAGGTATGTGCATACACTTCCATCATCAAACCCTTATTGTTTTTAGGATGGCACGTATTTAGCAGTATCGTTTAAAGTTAGTTATAATCAGATAGATCTCACCGGAAATAGTTAATGATGTACAGTCTTCATTTGTACGGCTTCGCTGTGATGCTAAAGGATGCATTTATGTCTCTACAGAAGTAGCACTCCGCTATTTGGCAAATATTTTCACATCATCCTTTTCGAATGGAACAAACCGAATAGATTTAGTACTTCGCGCACAAATTCAATACAATAAAAATCACCGGTAAAAAAACACTTCCGAGGAGAAATTTAACTTGAAATTCCACAACCATTGGGATACGATAGAAAAAAAAATCACAGCTCTCCATCTGTACACCACGTGGTGAGTGCATATGAAATTTTATGCCAGTCACTCACGCACGCATGCACGTTGGCTTCGTTCGTTGCTTTTGACCAGCAAATGGCCGTTTTTTTACTTTGCACTGGTTTTCTTTTTTTTTCTCCACACTCTGCCAATAATGAAAATTCCCCGCTGTGAAGCAACTCTATGCTAGTTCCAAAACTGCTAAAAATCATCAATTCACTCTCGACAAAGTGGAAATATACTCTTATTTAATAATTTAAGTCTGTTGGCACAATACTAATAACGCTAACAAACACAACTAAGTTAATATCAACTCTTCCTCCGGGTGCGGGGGCGAAGCACAAAAAAACAAAAAAAAACGGGAAAAACTATCACAAATTAACGATTATATTCACTACCATCTTACACAAAACACGTGGAGATATCATGATTTCACTGTTCGCTTAGGTTGAATTACGAATGTATTTTTGATTTTGTTTTTGCGCGAAAAGGACGCAGCTAAAACAAAACACGTCAGTTTCCAAGCACGGCTTGCTGCAATCGGGTTCATCTAGTGAACCGTTACACTGCAAAAACTAAGCATTGTGGGTTACTGTTTACCCCATGCTTGGAATAGGATCCCGTGGAGCTGAAGCCGTTCTCCACCCTGTGTAAACCAATCCTTTGCATAATCAATCAAACAATGGTTAATATTTGGTTTGCTTTCCATTTTTCTGAATAGTTTCATGGATGTTTGGCATGGAGTCCATGAGGTTGAATAGCGTTTTAGACGGAATTGAGTTCCAGACTTCCAGAATTGGTATTGAACTTGACACCTTTTTCTATGAAAAGAAGAGGAAGTCAACGTTCCGAGGATATTGCTTCCCAAATTATCACGGACGCTTGATTTTGAAATCGAGATACTGCTCGGACTGATGAAGGGATCTTCTGCATTGATACTGCGAAGATTCTTTCATTCTGAGGATTTGAACCAGGTTGTAACACGATTTTTTTTCTCATCTGAAAAAAAAATCATCGAATCACCGAGTCGGCAAAGTGACCGAAGAATAGCTAATGACCCTATTATTTTTGTTTGATTTCGTAAGTCTGTGTATTTTGCACTTGTTGTATCCTTTGAATCTCAATTCTTCTTTTCAGTACATTTCTGATGGTTTAACGGGATACGTTGAGATCTTTGACCATTTTATTTGCCTTCACCAACTTTGGTGGTAAAACACTGCGAAGACCCGTATTTTCTTGATGTCGATTGTGCCTGACTCCCTCCATCTTCGTAAAGTACGTTCGATTAAAAATCATCTTTTTTTTTCTCTCCTTCCAGCCACTTTTACAGCAAGAATAGACATTATTTTATAATATTTTTTTTTTAAATAATACACCACCTGACAGTAATAAGAGCTGCGGAAACTGAAATTAAAAAAAACTTCATTTATTTGGGCCAATCCTGTATATCATTCACTGCACATACCTGTCACTGAATTTTACAACTGAGTGATGATGTGTAACTCACATTTAATAAAAAAAAAATATTGGGTTTTCGTGAACACAGAAAAAAAGTTGAAAGGAAAAAAGGTGCGTGTTGAGGTTTTCCCTTTAAGGTTTTGGTAGTGGGGGGTGGTGGGGGGGTTTTGGTGGTGGGTGGGCACGGTTTTATTTCCGTGTAGGTGATGTCCGGTTAAATAAAACATGTTCGGTAATTTCCGGTAAAAAAAATGATACACAAAATTTACACATTTTTTTTTATATTCGTAAATCTATTAACTCTACTCGTAAACAAAATTTCAAACAAAAACCGGACACACGTCGATCCGAACCTCTACGGTGATAATAACAAAAATCCCCTTAGCGTTAATTAACAAGAATACGGTTATTTAACTGTTTGTTAACAAAAGCTGTTCCTCCCAAATCTCAAAGTACTCGGAAGCGTTAAAATATTGTATGATCTTGAGAGACGTATTGGCCAAGATGATTTTTAAACAAATGTAAAGCCTTGTTTGGCCCATTTGTCCTTTGGTGTTGTATTACTCTACATTATAAGTCATTAGGCCAAGTAATTTTTTCCTCAATTCTTACTTCAAAATCAAAATCCCAACACAGTTCACCCATGGCCATGATAAAACTTCGATAGCACCGATTCCGGTACTGCCAAATTTAAACCCGTTCAGCAGCATCCCGATAATACTAATACCTGCATCATTATTTTCACCAAGCTGGTTCCACCGTTCCAGACAAACACAAACCACACAGCAGTTTGTGCAGATCGGATCATATTACCTTCCTCCAAACCCCTCTTTATCAGTCTATCCTAATCCGTCCTATTCCATAGCTATTGCACACGTAAGAGGATTTCCCGATTCGTGCAGCATGGGATTAAACCGCTTCATGGAGTGTTAAATACCTGCCACAACGTGATTCGAATTCGCACTATGTCCGTCCACCCACTCGAAATAACGCAACCTGGCCACACAATAAAGCTTCGCAGGGATAGAGAAATTTCAATCACCTAAAAGCAGCATAAACAATGCCAACCATCATCGTACAGCAATGATGGAGAACAATGTTACGTGTGTAACGTCTTGATTCGTGCAAAACAGAAGTGGAAATCATGATTTTCTTTTCTCTGAATTGCTAAATTCTCGTAATTTATCACAAAATCATGACAGCTAACAAATAATCTAATTTTGCATCCCTGCCTACTTGTCTGCCAGTGTGCCACCGCTCAGGAGTCTGTGCCTTCTGTTGCACGGTGGCGTGGCGGCGCGGTCGGCTGTCGGTGACGTCTACGCTGACGGCGTCCAAAATGAGATACATGAGAGTGCATATTTTCTTATCCGTCGTCGTCGTTGTCGTCGTCCTCATCGCCATCGTCGTTGCCATCATCGGGGATTACCTACTCTACCAAGGCAATTTGGGTAGAAGATGAATTTTCGGCGACGACGGTGGAAATTTTATTCGGAATAAATTTCCATATGCATCAGGCGCAAGAACTGGTCGGATCGGTAACGAGGCTGGTGCGATCCGAGGGGTTCAACATGGGAATATCAAGATGTTAGTTGTTAGCTGCGAAAATGGTTCTGATTGCCTGTTGTCGCTTGAAGTGCGCACACGATGATGTGATGCAGCTTTTCGTGGGTTCCATCTTATCAGCAAAGGCGAAGGGGTGAAAATGTTAATTTTTAGAATTCAAGGAGAAATTGAGCCACATTTTTGTTTTTTCTTCTAATTGTTCGAGTGGAAAATTGCTGGACTATCTAAATTTGGATTGGATTTCCTAATTAGAGAGACTTTCAGCCTGTGGCTGGTTCGTCTCTTATAAGTATCTAAATTTTGATTCGGAGAAAATGTCATGATAATTGAAATTCTGCGTGATTGATGTGTGCTTTTTTGTAAACAGTTTTCTTATCATATGAAATAAATTGGCTGGCAGCTATAAGTTAAATAAATACAGAGCAATTTATATGTCTAAATCATCAACTTCTATATTTAGGTGTCCTTGTATTTAACGATGTGTATAACTAATTTGTTTGCTGTAAACCATACTCAATAATTATCAAATCGAATATCAGAACACCTTTGAAACCACACGGCGAATGTTATTCCGAACAACGTGTTGCCTACGAACAATAACTCCAACCATAAGTGCTCCATAATCATGAACGAACGTTAGCAACATCTGTCAAAACAATTACAGTTTACCATACCCCGGCAAACCAGGTTATAATTTATCCCGTAATAAAAATTAGCTCAATTCCCAGGCTGCACAAATAAGTGAAAACATTAGCGAAACGCGACAGTTTCAAATGAGCCAAAGAACAACATATGTTGGCAATCCGGTTTTTAGGAAACGTTCGTTCCGGGAAGGCCCCAAGAGATATTACCAACCTGTACCACTTGGTACAAGATGACAACGAGGACAACGCCGACGATGGCAGCCAAAAGGGCTTCCTCCAGAAAAGCACACGGCTTCGAGAAACACTAATTGCTCTGAACTTTTTGCTGAGGCTCCCTCGAGTCTTGTGTTTCACTTGCTCGCTGAAGCGAACGGAGTTACAATACCTACAGTATTGGACAAAACATTTGCCACTAGTAGGGAATGCCGATAAAACGCATCAACATACATTCAGTGCTTTGAATTAAAAACGGTTTGAGCCACTGACGGTTAAGGGGTCTAATTTTATACCACATCATTTCCAGAGGAGTCAGATGACAACTGACAGCTCACCGACAATGTCTTGATGACAAGAACCAATTTGCTGTGTGTTATGCTTGTATTTTTTCGTTGTTTTTTTAAAAATATTCCTTGATTTTGTATAAAATAATGTTGTGTCTAATATTTTGATTTTTTTACCTCTAGCTTCTAATTGGCGTGTGGAATGTCACAAAACGAGATTGATACTATATATGAGTTGAAAAAAATAACAATTTTGAGCTGTGCTGTGGTCTCTGTGGAACGAAAAGGCGGAGTACTACGCTGCAGTACGTTTAAAGAGAGTTCTGCCCAAGAAGCCATTCAAATTCAAATTGGTTTTATTCTTGTTTTATGGTAGTTTTATCAAAGCATTATGGAGTTCATCCGGTTTTATCAGGGCATCTTCCAAGTTAAGGTAGTTTTAATTCATTAACAGTTCTTAAGAGTGACTAAAGAACACTTGAAGAAACCTCCCTAAAACTACATAATTTATAAGCGTAATTCACCTTATAAGTAATTTTATAAGATACTTGATCCCCCTCTCAAGACATTGTTTCGCAACTTGCATAAAACCTGATAAAAGTTTTGTAAAAGTTTTATTATATTCTTCTTTAAGATGAATGTATCTTGGAAATGCTGCCATAAAACTCTCTTAGAACCATTTGGTTGTAAATAAGAGCTTATTCTTTTGAGAAAGGACATTATGTGAAGAACAAAAAAACTGTCACAATGGACGCCCACAGGTGCAAGAAATTAAAAACTAAGGAGTGTATCGAAAATAAGCTATCCACAAACTTTCTTTCAAATTATGTTGAAAATCGATATTTTATTCATACAAAAAATTGATCCTTTATTGTACGAGGTTAAACTTGAACATAATGAAGACCGGATGAAATTTAAGTTATTCCTTCACGAATTTTCGAACTTTGGATCTAATGCTCTTCATCAAGTTCCGGACAAGTGTTGCATCGCATTTTTTGGACGCCTGAGCCCAAATTTTTTTGAACTCCTGCATGTTTCCAGCTGCCTTACCAGTCTTCTTGAAGACCCTCTACACGATTGCCCAGTAACGTTCGATGGGTCGAAGCTGAGGGCAATTTGGTGGATTGATATTTTTCTCAACGAAATCTATACCCTTTTCCGCAAGCCAATTGAGAGTGGTTTTGGCATAGTGAGCCGACGCTAAATCCGGCCAAAACAGTGGAGGTGTACTATGCTTCTTATATAAAGGCAACAATCTCTTCTGGAGACACTCAGATCGATAGATTTCCGCATTTATAGTTCCGGTAGTGTAAAAAATGGTTGACTTCAAACCACAGGAACATATTGCTTGCCATACCAGTACCTTTCGACCGAATTTCTCCTCTTGAATCGACCTGTCCGCATCGCTCACATCCTCCCCAACGACGGCAGTAAAGTATTGTGGACCTGGAAGGGTTTTTGAGTCCTCCTTTACATAGGTCTCATCGTCCATCAAAACGCTTGCATCCGAACGCTGCAAAAGACGCGAATACAATTTCCGGGCCCTTGTTGCTGCTCGCTTCTTCTGTTCTGCACTTTGTTTCGAGATTTTCTACTTCTTGTAGGTCTTCAGGTGGTTTCGCCTCTTGATACGCTGGATCATTCCGACACTCGTTCCTGCTTTTTTGGCCAAATCACGTATTGACATTGATTTGTTCTTCATGATTAGAGATACCACTTTCTGCTCCAGTTTCGGGTTGGAAGGACATGGTTTTCTGCCTCTTGCTGGTAGCTCATCCAAAGAATAGTGTTCTCCAAACTTATTAATGATGGTTTTAACACTCGCATGATGAATTCCAAACCGCTTCGCCAATTTTCGCATAGTAATACCCTTCTCACTTAGCCATGTGTCCAGAACTTTAATTTTCACTTCCTTTTCAATACGCGACACTTTGAAAACGCAGAATTTGAACCGCACAAACAAGTAAACAAAAGAAAGCTGACAGTCAAACGCACAGCATGCAGTGTTCAGAGCATAAAAAACCATCACAAATACATGCGTACAACGCAAATGTATGTGGATAGCTTATATTCGATACACTCCTTAGTGGATCGTTCAAGCGGAAATTCAATAAAAACGTATCCAATATATTGAATACGCCTTCATCTCAGCCACCAGCGACAATTTTTTTTGTCATCACAGGATTCCATTGGATTCCCAGTCACTGGCATGCTAAGAGTAAACGAAATAGTATATTATCTCAGCGAAAATCGATTTTTCTCCTGATCTAAACGTTAAATCTAAAGTCGGACGTAGTACGCTGGAATCGCTCAGGGATCCACTACATAGCGCACTTCTTCTGACGTTAGGTATAGCGTATAGATCAAGAGAAAAATCATGTTTCGCTCAATTGATGTTTCAGCCATCGGCGCAATATTATTAACTGTTCTTCTTCCCAAAACCATTGGTAGTATATTCAAAATATTTATTTTTTATTCTTATCGACTTACGCTGATGACTAAAAACAATAGATTATAAGCTGGAATTATGACTAAGAACAACAATTATGCATAGGCACTTTTGATTTGAACGTTTGTTTTTTTGACGTAGGACTTACG
This sequence comes from Aedes koreicus, assembly GCA_024533555.2. Taxonomy (NCBI): domain Eukaryota; kingdom Metazoa; phylum Arthropoda; class Insecta; order Diptera; family Culicidae; genus Aedes; species Aedes koreicus. The sequence goes on from JAHHFK020001044.1 coordinate 13,625, forward strand.
TCTCTCTTTTCTATTCCTGTATAGGGGCGCCGTTCTAAAATTTCTGAAATCGCAAGCGCTTCTCGGGTTTGGAGACTTTAAATGATAATATCTCCTCTCTGGCCCACAGAAATTTTACGATAAGTATTTCATTCACAAGGTAGAACATTAAAGCTGAATCCCTGTTGCAAACTTAATTCATAATGTTGGTTTAAACTAATTAAAATGTACTTCAAAGAAAAATGTCTAAACGCACAAAGCTATTGGTCGAAAATGACATCATGTTTGCGCCTCGCTCTGATTGGTTAATACTGTCACAGTAACCGTGCCAACGATTATCAAATATGTGGGGACGGCCGTCCAATCATCAGCTCTCGCTGTGCATCTGTATGCGACAGACATGGTTACGGAGCACGTTGGTAGAAAACGCCGCCCCTGATCACAAGAAGACCAGACCAAGAAGAACCATCCATGTCACCTGCAGCTAGCCATCCGCAACGACGAGGAGCTGAACAAACTTTTCTCCGGTGTGACCATTTCACAGAGTGGTATCCTGCAGCCCAAGAAGACCGAAGAAAATTTCAATCGTAGACCATGTTATCAACTAAAATCCGTCCTTTTCAGGACAATCAAATCAAGTTGCCAACTAAAGAGTATGTTTGATAGAAATTTCTCTTGAACTCATCGAATTTTCATTACCACTCACCGGTTCATCATGGCGTTTGCATGAAAAGCCGCGTTCTGGAGGAAATGAGCAAAAATTTTTATTAATATCCATGTATAAATCTCTATTTGCCATGTTAAAACTAGCAAGTACGTTGTACGTTCAACAAACGAAATATTAACAGTTAATTTGAGCCGAACTGCAACACGGCAGACCAATTATGTGTTTCGCATATTCAGTGTAGGGGGTAGGTTAGCTTCATTGTAGTTCTTGTTGTAAATAGGTACATAATGGATTAGTTGCAGATAATAGATTAGGTTTGTTGCGGGTCGTTTTAAAGTGTGAGTTATAATTTTCCTGGCCAATATTTATAAACTCTAATGGTTTGCAGTTTCAAAAGCAAGTGTGTCTATATCTCAACTCTCTTTGGATTGGGCTCTGAGGCCCTGACAAGGGCCGTATTTCTGTTGCCTGAGTTGAAAAGATGCGAATTTAACCTCGGAAACCCCTGTCGCTCTAATGAAAGCCGACTAAATCAATTTGCCAACTAAAGAGGGGCTATTCATAAACCACGTAGACTTTTCTGGGGGGAGCTGGTGGTTTGACAAAAGTCTACGCTCCGTACAAAATTTCAAAAAATTGTATGGAGAAAAGTCTACGAGGCGGGAGGGGGGGTCTGAGAATTTCAAAAATGAGTCTACGTGGTTTATGAACCGGCCCAGAGTATGTTTGATTGAAATTTCTCTTGAGCTCATCGAAATGTTTATTACCACGCACCGGCCCAACATGGCGTTGCTTAAACTGCCGCGTCCCGGAGAAAATGGCCAAATCAATCACCCACATCATCTTCGTGGTCAAGTGGTTAGCGGCGTCGCCCGTCGTTCAAGCGGTTGTCATGAAGTTGAGGGTTCGATTCCCGCTCCAGCCAGCGGAACTTTTTGCAAAACGAAAATGTCCAAACTGGTCTACTGGGTGTTTGGTTAAGTTGTTCGTAATTCGCTCTACACCCAAACTAAGAAAGTAAGATTGTAATACAATTTCGCTTGATTTTGTTCCATTCTTGCTATTGATCGTAACTTGGATGAAAAATCTAACATTAGTTGTGGGCAAAAAAGCAACAGCAATTCGCAATGAAACATTGAACATGTGCGTGAGGTTGTGCGCAGTGATATTTAGTTGATGAGTAAGAGATGAGTGTTCGAAAGTCAGATGGCTCACAAAAATAAAATGTGCCTATGACGAGATCGAGATTCAAACCGGGACCGTCAGCGCGGCGGCTCTTGATGGTAACCATTCAGCCACTTTGACAAGACAGAGCATTGGAATAGAAACCCAACAATTAGTTCACTTGGCGAGGAATTCAGGGTTTATCAATGAAGCAAATGCACATATTTTCCACCAAGCTATGTGCAACCTGTCGCTGACATACTTGCATGGCATTGTTTATTTCATAAAACGCTTTGTCGATGATCAGTGAGAACAAAAATAGAACACTTGACGGCGGCACAACAGTGGCCAATAGCGTTGCGGCATTGTGATATCGACTCATCCATATTGTATATTGATTTGTTGGTGAATTTGTTTCGAGCTATTTTTGCTTGCCAGTCACTTCCACACATTTGCATGGCTATTTTTATCGTAGTATCACGTGCCGCCAAACACTCAGGCTGTCCTGCAGCCCAAGAAAATTGATAAGAACATTTCAATCGCGAAACCATGTTCCTCCGTAAACACAGGATCCATTTCACACTTACAAGCACGTTGGACATTTTAGCGCCAACATTTGGTTAGGGCGAATCTGCTTTTGTAAACAAACACTTTGTCTGCTAATTTATCGGAAGTTGAATACAATTCCTCCAAATTTAATACATCAGCGGATAGAAATAAAGCTGATTTTCCTTAAAGAGTGCTTAATTTGTTTTTGTGACCTTTTGTTCAAGAGCAAATGCCTACGAAAGCCATCGTTTACAAAAGCAAATTCGACCCAATCTAATGTTGGCGCTGATTTAAACAAAACATCGCATTAAACGCTCAGGTAGGAGGAATGCTGACCGGTCATTGACAAGTTTAGTGCCCATGAAAGAACGAACGCGAATGGCCTTAGACATAAAGATCTCACAACATCCAAGAACATGGCCATACGTAACACGCACTTTTAGCACAGCCTCCGATATAGGTACAGTATGTCCCATAAAAAAAATGCGAAAATCAATACCTCAGTTTAAAATAAGATTTTTTCATAGAAAATGATAAAAAAAAATCATAATTTTATTTAGGGAATCGTTTATTAAGCCTTTCATGATAACATTACTCAATATGTCCACCATTTTTCTCGATCACCTTCTCCAAACGGGGACGGAATCGACAGCATACCTTCTCAATGTATGAGTCAGTCATCGAGTTCCATGCCTTGGTAATGGAAGCTTTCAGGGCGCCAACACTGGGGTGAGAACGTTCACAGGCCTTAGCCTGAACATATGCCCATATTAAGTAATCCAAAGGATTCAAGTCCGGGCTGCTAGAAGGCCAAATGTCCTTTGGCCAAAATTTCATGTTTTCCTTTAGCCACGCTTGAGGTATGACACGGTGCTCCGTCCTGTTGGAAAATGACGTGTTGATGTGCTCCAAAGTTGGCTTTCATCCATGGCAGAACGTGGTCCTTCAAAATGTTCATGTAAACCTGGGTATTAACTTTAAATCCAGTTTTACTCTGGCCGGATGTTTGGTTGTAAACTTGAATTTCACGTTCTCTGGAACATCCTCAATCTTCTTCGGTGAAATAAACCTGTCTGTACGTGTGTTAGATACGGGATCGATGGTGAACATTTTCTCATCGGAGAATACGATGATGGTATGCTTCTTTTTAATGCTGACACCAAACGTTTCGAGCGCTCCAGCCGTTACTGCCGCTTTACTCTTGCCCTGGACGAACATTTCCAGTCATCTTTGATCAACCGTTGCATGGTAGTTTTTGAAATATCGGCTTCCTTAGCCAATTTCCGGATCGATCTGATAGGATTTCGCCTCACTTTGTCTCTCACTGATCTGATGACCTTCGGTGTGCGAGCGGACCGTGGACAGCCACTTCCCGGCTTCCGTGGACGTGGTCCATCAAGGAGTGAACGTTGGATACGGTAAACGGTAGCCAGGTGGCATCCCAAAATCGTTGCAATTTGTTTTACGGGCTTTTGTGCGACGAGCAAACTAGTCACAGCCTCCTTTGCGTACATTTTTCTCAACTTTGTTACTCGCGAACCACTATTTTGCTTACATCGTCTCAGAGTATACAGTCAGATGATTACACACCCGCATTAAAACAGTAAACATAATGTTTAAAGCTACCCAAAACTAAGTATTGAAAACTTTCGCTTTTTTTTATGGGACATACTGTATACACCCAAAATAAAAAGCAAGATTGTAATGCAATTTCGCATTATTTTGTTTCATTTCTCGCTTTGGATCGTAACTTGGAGAAAAAATGCAACATTGGCTGTAGGCAAAAATGCAACACAGCAATTTACTTTGAAAAATAAAATGTGTGCGTGAGGTTGTGCAGTGGTATTAGTTGATGTGCTCACAAAAATAAAAAGTGTAACGTTCAGAACCGAGTTCCGAACCTAGGCCGTCGGCGTGGTGACTCATGATGTTAACTTATTGACCACGATACCAAGTTGAGAGGGTTGGAATAGAAACCCTACAGTTGGTTCGCTTGGCAAGGCACTCAGCGGTACATCAGTGAAGGAAATGGATATATTTTTCACACTTGCATGGCTTCGTTTAAAACGCCTTGTCGATGATCAGTGAAAACAAAAATAGAACACTTGACGGCAGAATTCCAACAGTGGGCAACAACGTTGCGGTAATCCGGTGGTATCAACTCACCCATATTGAAATGTTGGTGATGATTGAACAAAGACCCATCGGTTGCTTAGACTGTCGAGGCACTAAAAGGGACGGCGAAATTTGTTTCGATCTATTTGTGTCTGCCAGCCGGTTGCATACATTTGCATGGCTTCGTTTGGATCATGAAACGCTTTGTGGATCAAGATGGGCAAAATTGCCTTCCCTGAACCATGTGGATTTCTCAAGATTTGATTGCAAAAACAGCAATTGCATGTTTTGCCACCTTTTCAACTTTTGGGTGTACCATGTGATCGCCACCAGAAACTAAATCGCAAATTGATCATGTTCTGATTGAAGGAAGAAAAAAATTCGGACATCCTTGATCCTTGAACGTCGGTTTGGATCACTATTTACGCATGGTAAAAAAGCGCCCAAAACTATCCAGTCCACGGAACAATATTCAACGACTGAAACAACCAGAAGTTGCCACAGAATGTATGTATGTAAGGTAGCCACCATCCCTTCTAAGACCTTGTCATGTATGCAGCTCCACTTAATAGCAAGATCAAATTGAGTTACCGGTTTGCATTCACAGTAACGCTGTATGAAGGGCCAAAAACGGTGGGGCGGACCCGTAAGCAGAGACACTTACGCGAAACCCGCGGGAACATAAGAATCTCCTTCCAACGATACGATCCAACAAATCGAATAACCCAATTCGCAATACTCATTAAGCTTTATACGGGATGGCTTGTTAAGAAGGGCGCGTCACTCTCACTGAAATTGTTGGAGTAGAATTCACAGCATCACAATCGAATCGGTAGGATAAAGAAAATGATACTGTTTGTTCCCTCCTAGACGCCGGTTGTCATACCACTCCATTGTCCAATTCCAGCTTGAGTGATACCCTGATGCTCCCTCCCTTCCCAATATATATTTAATGTCATATAGTAATGTATAAATATAGTGAATTAATATTATAATTATAATAAATATAGCAAATGAATATTATAATGACAAATAATATAGTGAATGAATATAAGAATGATAATAACAATTCCATTTGTGGACCTGAAAGTTTAGACAATGTAGCTGCGAGAAAAAAAATTGATTTAAAATTATCTCATCAAACTTGGAATATCCATGCATGATCTGAAATTATATAGCAATAGAATAGTAAACCTAAAATTTCGATGTGCTGTTCCGTTTCCTTGCAATAATTTATGTAGTGAGTCTCATCTGAAATAGCGATTTTAATGAAATGAATTTAAATGCAATTATGTCACATCATTTAATATCACAACATAAAATAATAAACTGACGTTAAAATATAAAATAATAATACCAGCAAGCCAGTAAACTATAGTAGAATACATATATCCGTAACTAATCTGACCATCCACTCATCGAAAGACTGTTGCAGTTTCTATTGAAATAAGATCTACTAAGATTAGAATTTGTTTTCACAATAATAGTCAGAGAACATAATAAGCGTAGGTACAAGATATATATGACATCTACTGGTATGTTACTGAAAATAAAAATTAGATGTGTATTAATGTCATAATAATATTAGAAAAACTGAAGACAGCTAATAATAAGGCGAAATAAATTTCAGATGAGTATGAATCTAAAAACTGAATCTTAATAAAACTAAAATAAAAAATTAGGAAATTGAATTTTTCTATAGCTCTTGAACACCCATAAATGATTCCTCATGTCTGTGAAATAGGAAATGAATGATTGTAAACTGTTAGGTTTTGAATTAATATATATTTCTGATGAAGAAGGAAAGTGCTGTTTTAAGTAGAATTTTTTGAATATGATCCTTTCTAAAAAAAAACAATCAAAACCTTCCTATCTTTTCAAATACATAACGTAGGTTAGATGAGCTATAAGGACAAGGATGCATAAATGTGAAGCTGAAAATGACTTATAAAAAAGCATACAAAATGTAGTGAAGGAATGTTATAATATAAAACGATAATAATTTCATTTGTATTTACGTGTCTGCAGATTGTGGTCCTGCTGCAATTGTATACGGACCCGCACATACACCATGAACCTGAAATCTTAGATAATGTATCATGGCCACCAGAAAAAAAAATTGATTTGAAATTATTTTACAAAACTTGGGATATCCATGGATGATCTGAAATTGTATAGCATATAAAGAATAATGAACCTAAAATTTCGATGTGCTGCTCTGCTAATAAATGTGATATAACCACAATGGAACTGACTCTTAGCTTCGGGTCTTGATCCCTACTGAGCCCTTGCGGCACGTCAAGCCGGCCAGTTCAACGCAAGGGACCAGAAGTTGCCACAGAATATGCGCAAAACCTGAAAGCGCGTTACTGGAAGAGAAAGTAGTCGATTATATGCCCTCATGAGGACTGTTGTAGCCATGCAAAATCAGCCTTACAAAATGCAGCTCAACGATACGTGGAACGGAGAAGACGAAACGGCTGGTTAGACGGTTAGTGTCAAGAGATGTTGTACGAGAAGAATGCAACCAGAGAACAAATGCTGCAACGCAGAATCCGACAGAACGTGGAACGGTACAAATAGAAGCGTGTATTTCGGGCAAACCGATTAAAAAAGTCTTACGATGCAAATCCGATTTAGTTTGTGACGTAGTATGATGGATAAATGACATGTCGTATATAAGTCCAAAATTTGCACTTATTACGATTTAACTTCAACATAGTACGATATTGGGCTCAATTTTATGCGATTTTGATTGAAAATGTAGGAATATACGATACAACCTGCACACAGCTATACGACTTCTGGTTGTATGGGCAAGCAACTACCAGAGGAATGGAAGGGGCCGGTTCATAAACCACGTAGACTCATTTTTGAAAAAAACCCCCTTCCCCCATCGTAGACTTTTCTCCATACAATATTTTGAAATTTTGTATGGAGCGTAGACTTTGGTTAAAGCCCCCCCCCCCGCTCCCCTCAAAAAAAGTCTACGTGGTTTATGAATAGCCCCAAGGATGGAATGATTTGTCCAATCTATAAGAAAGACGAAAAGTTAGGCTGTGTCGGTATTTGTCGGTAACTACCAGGCCGGATTCACGGATGGCCGAACAACAACATTTGCGACAGTGGCTGTGAGCCGCAAACTACGGAGACCCATCATCAATGGAAGCCGTGCCTACTATGTAATTTGTGTTGTCGATAACTTCAACGCCGTATAAAATGCACATTATACATATCGTTGATGGGATAGTTTTTCTCTACAGGCATGAGACGATGCTCGAAGAGGACAAGCGTGCGTTAAGCAAGTTTGAGCGACGCGTGTTACCGACTATATAGAATAAACCAGAGTAAGCGCAACTATACGGCGAACCCAAAGGCTGGCAGGATGCGATGAGCCGGGCATGTCGTCAGGATGCCAGAAATCAACCTGGTCAAAATTATGTTCGCCGCAAATTCGGCTGACACAAGACGCATAAGCGCTCAACGCTCGAGGTAGCAGGACCAAATTTCATAGGACTTTGCAAGCATGGGTAACTAAAGATCAGCAGCCATGGGCCGAGTAACATGGAGCAGACTAGTGGAGCAGTCTGTGGCCATCTGGACGTAACGCCTTACTTACCTTACCAATCAGGCTAAGGCCGGTGTGGCCTCTGCTGTACACAGAAGTTGTTTTCATTGTAATCGGTCCATGGCTGCTCCTCGCCAGCCTCGCTGTCTGCGGAGGGTCCGCAGGTCGCCTTCTACTTGATCGATCCACCTTTCTCGTTACGCGCCTCTTCTTCTTGTACTTGTCGGTTCGTTTTTGAGAACCATTTTCACAGGGCTGTCGTCCGACATTCTTACGACATGCCCAGCCCATCGTAGTCGACTGATTTTAGCGATGTGTACGATGGGAGGTTCTCCTAGCAACTGGTGCAATTCGTGGTTCATTCGCCTCCTCCACGTTCCGTCTTCCATCTGCACTCCACCGTAGATCGTACGCAGCACCTTCCGTTCAAAGACTCCAAGGGCGCGTTGGTCCTCCACTAGCAATGTCCATGTTTCGTGGCCGTAGAGAACTACCGGTCTAATTAATGTCTTGTAGATGGTCAACTTTGCGGTTCGGCGATCTTTGTTCGATCTTAGCGTCCTTCGGAGCCCAAAGTAGGCACGATTGCCAGCCATAATGCGCCTTTGTATTTCTCTGCTGGTGTCGTTATCGGCGGTCACTAATGAGCCCAGAAACACAAATTCGTCTACTACCTCGATTTCATCACCGTCGATCTGAACTCGTGCTAGGAGGCTAACATTGTCTTCTCGAGAGCCTCCCGTAACGCCATTTGAAGTAAATAAGTTCGGAGGTTGAGAACAATGAACTGTTCGAGCCAATTCAAAAGGCTTGGCAGAAAATCCCAAGAATATAGGTTGTCCCAGATAGTATAAGCAAGATAAAAAATCAATATAAAAACAATGTTTTTGGAGGAAATTTGGTTTTGGTTTCCTGAATCTTTTCTCTATTCTCTCTCTGTTCTCTCTCAGAAGCATGTACAACAAATTTTATTATCGTTAATCATAAGCCAAGGAGCTTTTAACCACCTCAACGCTGCTCATCAATCACTGCACAGACTCCTTCACAATTATTTTAGACACATATTTCCAGTCCTTCGCAAATGATTTGATGATATCTGCTGCTCTAACAGGTCTCCACCGATATGCCTTGTTCAGAGCTCGAAATGTCTCGATTGGTCGGGCTTGAGGACAGTTCGGAGGATACATAAGCTTCTGCACGTATTGAACTCTATTGGCGTTGTACCATGCTTTGTCTGATGTCACAAACAGATCTGACCACATTCCGCATTCGCAAACAACTTTCCAAATCATTTAATCGTTTTTACCGAATATCTTGTACTGGTAGCAAAGGTTTTGTCCAATACTGTTCATGTCTGATCTGAACCTTTGCTGTCTGGTGGAAAGCCGGGAAAATGGTCTGATGAGGAAGCAGAACAAAAAAACTCCTTTACCGGCTCTTATTCCCTGCCGAGGCACGTCGGGTGCAATTAAAAGCGCAAACACCAGAAGTAGTAATATCAAGAAATTTATTTTTGGTATGAATGGCGCGGCATCATGTTCCCAGCTGCTCGGTTGACCCCCAGTTCGAGTGTTCTTTGTGTTCGGTTTTCCTTTGGGGACGTGCAAAATACTGACTACAGCGGAAAATGTTTTCACTAGAAAGAGTAACATAAGCCAAATGGTAAAAAATACAGCAGTTGGAACGAAATGATAACGAAATAAAGGATATCCTTATGAGGTTGGCTGGTTGAATTTAGCGGACGGATATTCTTTCGAAATCTGCAGAGGCAACACGTGGGGATATGTGAGGTAAATTAATTAACTGATGCCGGCTTACTGCCGAGGAAATTGAAGAGGAAGGGTTTCTTGTCTATCTTTAGTGGACATCATAGCGTGACTGGCAATGATTGTTACAATTATTTTTACATTATTTGGACATATAATTTGGTCGAAAATCCGTAATACATCCTTTGAGAAAATCAACGTTTTATGTGTTTTAAGCATGTATTTACGAATTTTTTAGTTTCAATGTATTTTTTTTCTTGAAGAACACTTAATAACCTACAACTTTTTCTAAGACAACTCTTTGATCAGATGAGTCGTTTGCGAAAATAAAAATTTTGAAAAAATAAAATCCACATTTTAAATACGCCCTTACAGAAAATTAGTCCAGGATAATTTTGGATTTTTGTATGTAAAATGTAATTTTGGGTAGAAATCAACATATGGACAAAATTTCATTCAGATCGGAGAGAGTAGGGTCCAACCGGTTTGCTATTCTGGCTGGAAATGCTCTATGATGTCTTACCGGACCGACTTGTGCTGATTACGGTGCTGTAAGATATAATAAAGAAACGTTTTGTGCATTTTCATTGTGACAATTTAGCGCTTGCATCTGAATTGAAGGTGTTCTTTTGACTGATTGTGGGAAATTGGGGTTGTCTTGAAGTTTGCTCATTTGAAAGAAAAGAAATTTGAATTCATTGTATTAAAAATCCTTTATTTGGGATTTTTCTACATATTTTTTAATTTAACGCAGCTTGATAAACAATATTTTTCGCGTTCTGCTCCGGTGCGTAAATGTTTTCCAACTCGTGAACACGTCACGTATAGCTAGCCGTGTGAAAAGCATGGCATTTCCAGATTTATGCCACACACTTCCAGCGACTGTCCTTGTGACTTGTTGATTGTCATCGCAAATGCAAGTTTTACTGGAAACTGAATACGTTTGAACTGAAATGGCACATCGTTGGAACTCAAAGGAATTTGCGGAATTAAACATTTTGCCCACTTGTAATCCCCTTTAAAAATTCTTGCTACTATCACATTGTTCGATAGCTCCATCACAATCAGCCGGGTTTCATTACACAATTTTGGCGCATGAAGATTGCGAAGCACAATAATACCAGGCAAATCAAAAGAATTTAGAAATTCCACTCGATAACTCATGACTTCGTCTTCATTTTCAACACGATCGATCGATTTGTATGAGCGCAAATCTCCCGGAATTCGTCTTAGAATCGTCCAGTTTAAGTCATTAACATCGGTATTTTTGGCAACTAAAATTGCACGTGCACTCAACCAATCGTAGTTAGGATCATTTTGGCCAATGTTCGGATAAACATTCATGATGAGTTCATCCACCTGCAAATGGCAGGTGGAATTGATACCAAACCACTGAAAGTATCAACCGGAATTTGTCCATTTGCAATTCTTAGCAGTTCTTTAGAGAAAACTTCTGCGGTTCTATCCTGTTGCAGGAACACTCGCATATTGATAGTGAATCGTATGGTTTTCACGTACCACCAGAAATATGATGACTTGAGACATGCGTTCAATTCATCCGCCGCTGTTGATTTCGGAATAACGGGAAGTGTTTGTCTAAAATCACCTGCTAACAGTATCATTACGCCACCAAAGAGACGATTATTATTCTGCAGATATCTCAATGTTCTGTCAAGTGCTTCTAGAGACCGTTTGTAAACGATTATGCACTCATCCCATACAATCAGTTCACAATTTTTCAACACTTCTGCTATAGCTGATTGCTTTGAAATGTTGCAAACAGGTGTTGATTTGCATGTTTAACGGAAGCTTCAGTGCCGAATGTGCAGTTCTTCCACCTTCCAGTAGCGCTTCAGTAATTCCAGTAGATGCGAGAGCCAACGCAATGTTATTTTGAGATCGTATTCGCTGCCAAAATCAATGATATCCAAGAACGTTTTCCCAGTTCTGCCGAGCGCATCAAGAAAAAATAGTCCACCGTTTCCATCATCGACAGCCTTTTTATCAATTCATCAAACGCACTCTTTTGCTGCTCATTCAATAATGGGACATATCTTTGTACTTGTTGTTCCAAAGTTATTCTGTCGTATGCACGCTCACGTTCTAATTCACGATTCAGTACATCTCTGATTTGACGATTTGGCGCTGGCGTATGAATTTCAGTCAATGGTTTGCCACTCATAAGCAAACACAAATCCTTAATCAACACCAATGCTTCATTGTAGATTTTTTTTAATAAATCATTTATTTGCACGGGCTCAATCGAATCAACTTTACAGAGTTGATAAATATGAAAACTACATCTGTTATCTTAAAACGAAAGTTAGGGGGATAGAACCGATTACTCGCGGCCGTCTCGAGGTTAATAAAAATAACAATTTAATAGATGGGAAAATGGGTGGGAACTTGAAGTATGCTTTACATATAACATACAAAAAATTATAACTATACAACTTTAGGTTTTCTTTTGACTTGAACAATTTTGAGAATGAAAAAAAACACACAAACACAGATAAAAAAACTCATAGTAAACATACAGGTTAAACTAACTACAATCTAAGGCTAATGTTAGTCAAAAACACATAAATGATTTTGAGAAACTCCAGATCACGTACAGCCAAAATATCTCGAACCCGTACATTGGGTTGTCTACCTCGAGCCCGAAGGGAATCATAAAGCTCAGATCTGACTCCACAATGCTCAGCACAAGACCAACATACGTGATCTGCGTCCTGGTAACCTTGTCCACACTCACAAAGATTGCTGTCGCTCAGCCCAACCCGGTATAAATGAGCGTTCAAAGAATAATGATTGGACATGAGGCGAGACATCACGCGAATGAAGTCTCGATCCACATCCATCCATGCAAACCAAGATTTCTTCGACACCTTTGGAATGATTGAATATTGCCATCGCCCCAAATCTTCTTTACTCCATTTATGCTGCCAGCTGACGAGTGACTGTTGACGAAAAATAGTAAAAAATTCATTGAAGGCGATATGTTGATCGTAAATATCGCCTTCCATAGCGCCCACCTTTGCAAGCGAGTGTGGGACCCATACAAAAGTGTTGATAAAATAACGCGAAAATGAAGCACTTAGAAGCTCCGGTATTTTCATGAGAAAATACGAGGAGTGCTTTACCGGCCTCAATGAGCGAATATCCTCTATAGAACTGAGACTATCCGTGAAAATGCAGTACTGATCCGGTGTTAGTGAGGCGATAATATCTACGTAAAGTGTATTGCCACTAATTCAGCGACATGTACGGAACAAGGAGCTTGAAGTTTTCGATTGGCGCTATGAATTTCATTGTATATACCAAATCCTGCTGACTCCTAAATCAATGATCCGTCAGTGAAGAACGATTTAGTGGAATCAACTTGGCCAAACTTTGCAGCAAATATCACAGGAGCAATCATAGGACGATGATGCTCTGGGAGCTCCTGCTTCATGGATAAATCAAAATGAATCGAACTGCCGAAGTCGGAGAAGCAAACACGACTGAAAATATTCGACGAGTGGCTGACATCCTGTGTTATGTACAAATGGTACAAGGTCATGAAGCGAGTTTGAGGATTCAACTCAAGGAGCTTCTCAAAGTTTTCAATTACCTAAGGGTTCATAACTTCACACCTGGTGAGGAGCTGGAGAGATAATTCTGTAAACCGATCCGAGAGTGGCAACATGCCAGCCAGCACTTCAAGACTCATGGTATGAGTCGAGTGCATGCAACCTAACGCGATACGAAGACACCGATACTGAATACGTTCCAGTTTGATGATGTGCGACCGAGCCGCTGACTGGAAACAAAAACTACCGTATTCTATAACCGACAAGATAGTTGTCCGGTAACTCCATTGTAGATGTCATCGTTCATTTGCATTTCGAAATTCCCTGCTGCTACTCGAATGCGATGCAAAATATCTTCGGCGAAGTCATTAGTATCAGTCAGAAATGTGAAACTAAATGTTATGCGCCACCAATTGACAACATTTTAAGTTGAGAATTTTTTTTTAGTTTTAATTAACTTTTAATTTAAATTTGCTTTAAATTTACTCACGATTTGTCATGATTTCCAATGTTTTAATTACGTTTGTTACAGAATTTAGTTGGAACTTAGTTGGATAAAAATGGGAAAAAAATTAGAAAAAAAAATGATGGTGGTAGTGGTAGTGGTGATGTTTCTGTTTATGTTGGTAGTATTAGTCGGATAACATTCGTATGCCAAAATTGAAAATTTGATTTTTTAGTATGGAAAAATGCCGTTTTTCGAATTTTCGAATTTTCCAATTTTCCGTATTTTCCTTGGTATTTTTACAACTTTCATTTTTATAAACCTTCGTTGTGCAAAAAGAAACAAATCATTTGCAGACACCGTCAAGATTGGTCGAGCCGTTCTCGAGTTTTAGCGTCACTAGCAAACAAACATTCATTTTTATTTATAAAGATTGTACTTTCGAGGGTCCTCATGGCAAAGGTGGTATACGTGTCAGTATTCCTATCCGAAGACCAATGCTAGGCTTCCTGCTACATTCGATTGTCTTTTCATGTGGGAAATTCGTTTGACTGCCCTAAAGAACAAGCGCATTTTTGAGCTTGCCACACATTGGTACGATTGGATTCTTTTTGAAGGTAATGAAAGCCCTCAATTAAGAACTGTCGAGATGCGTCAACTAATTTGAGAGGTGTGTATAGCGCTGTAGGGTGTAAAAAAGGCATGGTAAAAGAGAAATTAATTGGATTTCAAAAACAAAAATAGAGTTGGTTTTTAAATAACGAAATTAACAAACATTCTTGCAGAACCAATTTTCGACCATAACACTCCTAGAACTCGTTGATTGGAAGCAAACTTAATTAAAAAAAAAAAAAAATTAAAAATGTTCAGAAGTTGTATTTTAATAAATTGCAAATATACAACTACATGAATTTAACGTTCTGTTGGAAAATCACCTATTATCCACCTATTAGGAATATATAAGTTGAGAGAATATAGAAAATAATGCATAAGTACAAAACACTGATCATTTAAATTGGTAGTGAAATTGATAGTCTTTTTCTTTATCTTACAGGTATTCCACTGCAGATGCTCATATCCAGAAGTATTCAACTGTGTTTATCCAATTTATAGATAAGTAGTTTCAATATCATCAAATTATTTTAAATATTTACACGAATTTGGGGTCAATGCTGTATCATTTTTTTTTAAATAGAAATTCTACACTTGAAAGTTTTTAATGTCAAAACACAAAATACCAACAATCTGTTTCCGTTTTGGTTTTAATAAAATAATGAAATTATTTTGAAATACCTAGCTTTATCTTTTGACACCGCAGTTCGTAAACTTTATTTTTACCATTTTATTCCACCATCTCTTCAGTATTCCGAGTCATTTTTTCAGTCTTTTGCCGCTTTCGCTTAACAATTGCCCAATATTTTTCGATTAGGTGCAAATGGGGGCAATTAGGTAGGTTGAGGTTCGTTTCAATGGAATCCAGCCTATTGTCATGGTACGACTGAAGTGTCTAGCTGACTGTAGTTACAGCTAGTCAAATCTGGCCACAACTTTACAGGGCCTTTGTGTCCTTTGATGAATGGTGGAATGCGATTTTTTAGGCATTTTTTAAATAAGAATTTTTCGTGGGTACTTAATCAAAAAAAAACTTTTTTGGTGGTGTGGGGGGCTCCTCGGGGAGGAGGCAAAAAAAACTTCCGGAAGGAAAAAACTACCCAACATTCCATCTTTACATACGTTTGGTCGTTCATCAGTATGCATCCTAGGTTCCTTGTGAGAACCTCTATAGACTAGGTGGGGTAAAAAGTAACCTCCTTAGGATTATTCAATGTAGTCCCCTATTAGATCGATACACTTATTCCAGCGATTTTCCAACTTCTTGATCCCGTCCGAAAATTAATTTTCCGGAAGGTCTGCAAAATACTCCTCCGCGGCTGCGATGATTTCCTCGAGTGAGCTGATTTTTTTTATTGATGAGCCGTCTTTTGAGGTTTGGCAACAGATAATAGTCCAAGGGAGCCAAATCGGGTAAATACGGTGGATGCGGAAGCAATTGGAGCCGTAAGTCCTTGATTTTAGCCGTGGTTGTGATGCTCTTGTGCGCCGTTGCATTGTCTTGCAAAAACTTTTTTTTTTATCTCCTCATGTGAGGCCGTTTTGCAGCGATTTCGGCTTTCAATCGCTCCAAAAATGCACAGTAATACTCGCTGTTGATGGTTTTTTCTTTTCGAGGTAGTCCACGAAGAGTATGCCATGACAATCCCAGAAAACCGACGCAAAAATCTTTCCGACCCATTGAGCCTCCCTAGGTCACTTCGGAGCACTTGTGCCGGCTTCAGTCCAAAAAAAGTCCAGAAAAAATCATAAATGCTATGCTCTGTCTTAAAAAGGATATCCGGAGCACTTTGCGATTTAGGCGCAATTGCATTTGTAAACAAACACTTCATCCACCGATTCCACGCGAGTATAAGCTGAATCGTGCAAACAAAATCTACCAAATCATAGAGGTATATGTTATCTACTCGATTGTAATGCTAGTTTTCTAGATTGAGCTTAAATTCGCGAGGAACCAGCGATTGAATTGTTTGTTTACAAATGCAATTACGCCCAAATCGCTAAGTCTTCAGGATTTAAGCTCCCCAAGTAGCACACTACGATCATAATTAGTTGTAGTAACTTAATTATGACTTTGCAAGTCATATTTATGTTATCTCAATCAAATGGCAACAAGTGTGCTACTAGGACCCTTCAGGCCTAAGGGATCAAAAATGAAAATGGCTGTATAAAATCACAAACTGAATAAAAGTGCAAATTTGTTCTTCATCAATTTTTCTAATGAGTTCAAGGCCTAATTGACGACCTAGAACATCCTGAATATGAAAAAGTTCAGGAAGAAAAAATAAATGCCTTATTAACAGTATAAAGCGTTGTTTTAAAATATGGTACATATGCATAAGCATTATTAAATTTTTGGTGAAAAACGTTCAATATTTTTGTATCTTTCTGGGATGTTCTAGGTTATTCGAAATGTGCTTGAGTTCAAATCTCCAGATCTACAATTGAAACAGTAGCTTTTAATGCTATATAAGATTATGATATGTGTCAAAACATATTTTATGAACCTTTTGGAAGGTCATCAGTCATTATTTGATAATTTTGTGATGTTCTTGGTCATCCAGACTGTCCTTGAGTTCAAAACATAAGATTAACAGTTGTAACAGTAGGTTTTTGGAGTATGCAAAGGAACAATATGTATATAACAATATTCATTGAATAGTGTAGATCAACAAACGTAATGCGACAATCTTGGAATATTCTGGGTCATCCAAACTGTCCTTAAGTTCAAAACATAAGACCTACAGTTGAAACAGTATCTTTTGAGCTGTTTAAGCTGACGATATACATTCAAACATATTCAATGAATCTTTTGGAAAGTCAACCGTCAATATTTTATAACTTTCTGATCCTCTAGGTCATCCAAAATGTCCTGGCGTTCAGAACTTAAGATTTACACTTGTAACAGTAATTTTTAGGCAATACCAAGTTACAATAAATATTCAAACATATTCAATTAATATTCTTGAAGGTCAACAAACATTATAAAGTAATATGACATGTTCTGGATCATCCAAACTATCCTTGAGATCGGAACATGTAACCTGCAGTTGCAACAAAGGCTTTCTGGGCCATGTAAAGCTACGCTGTGTATTAAAACATATTCATTTAATATCATGGAAGACCAAAGAACATTATGAGATAATCTTCTAGCTTATCCAAACTATCCTGGAATTCAAAACTGAAAATCTACAGCTGTAACTGTAGCTTCCTGGACCAAACAATGTAACAATATGTATTTGACCAATTAAAATAAGTATTCTTGAAGGTAAATAGATATAATGAGATATCTTGGGATGTTCTAGGTCACCAAAACTGCCCTTGAGTTCAGAAGTTAGGATCTACAGTCACAACATTAGCTTTAGAACCTATGAAAAGTGACGATATGCATTCAAACACATTCTGCGAATCTTCTGTTAGGTTATTATCAGATTATGTTGGGATTTTCAAGTTTCATAAAAACTGACTGGAGTTCAGAATTTAAGATAAGCAGTAGTATCCGTTGCCTCTTGGGCTATACAAAACTACGATGACTATTGAAACATGTTCAATGAATATTCTGAAACGTCCACTGACATCATAGGATAATCTTGGTAGTTTTAGGTCATTCAAAACATAAGGTCTACAATTGTAACAGTAGCTTTATGGGCTATACAAAGTTAAGTTAGTTTGTTTGGCATGAATATCCCAAGATTATCTCATAATGTCTGTTGGCCTACCAGGGCATTCATTGAACATGTTTGATTATATATCATAACATTGTAAGGCGGATAAAGCTACTGTGACAACTGTAAATCTTAAGTTCTTAACTCCAAGACAGTTTGGACGACCTAGCACACACAAAAAAAATATCTCCTACTTTTTTCAATCATTTCCATGTTATTGAGCACCAATTTAATCAGAACACACCAAATTGCTTGTTAAATAACGCTTGGAAAATTAAAATATTAGAATATTGCATTGTACATTTAGTTGCATTACATTTAGTTGCGTAGTCCTACGTCATCATTCCGAACAACGCAATGGGGCTGTACCTTGTAGTTTTTTCAACATCTTTTCATCTCTTTTGCATCCCGAGTTACCTTTCCATTCTTCCTCAACTTCTGTTTGACGATTGCCCAATATTTGGCAATCAAGTGGAATTGAGGGCAGTTGGGTGGATTGATGTCCGTTTTGAAGAAATCCACCCCGTTGTCTCGATACCACTGTACTACTTTTCCGCTGTAGTGGCAGCTTGTCAAATGACGGAATGTACGGAAGCATACGTTTTTTTCAGGCAAGCCTGCTTGTAAATGTTGGAATCCACAGTCTTAATTGTCACAAAAACCTGGGTTTTTTGTCCCAAACGGCAAATATATTGCCAGATCATTGGCTTTTTTGTGAATTTATCGACAAAAACAAACTTTTGTCCGCGAAGCTACCAATAACTTCACGTACATTGGTGGGATGTGGAATGATTGGAGGGATAACTTTTGATCGAAATGCAAGAAAACAATAAGCTTTTTCTGACATACCCTCCCCAAACGTGATTTAAATCATATAATTGCCTCAATTCAACCTCCTTCCACAACCAACTGTTGTTCATCTTCCCTCCAACCTGAGCGGTTTCGTCGAAGTTCGTCCAGTGAGCCGTTAAATAAATCGATCGCTTTCCTCAAACAACAGAAGGAACTTCCTCTGCCTGCTCTCGTCGAAGATAGTAAGCTCTAGGCAAATTCGCAAAGACGCAATGCTACCGAAATTCAATTGGATGCGAATCAATTCCACTCGAGCGAACTGAGGCAGGCAAACCCTGCTACACGGGTCGCTTGCATCGTTTGTAACGAATTTCCATCAGCGTAGGGCACGATAATTAGATCTTCTTCTTCATCGTCGTTGATGGCCAAATTCCGGTAGGCGATGGATGGGTGGCTCAGGAAATTGCTTCCGCACGGTGCTCGGTTCGTTGATAGTTTTTCCAGCCTTCCCTCCTTTTTTGTGTTACTTGTTTATCGTCTTCCATAACCGACGCTCCGGGTCTATTTATCGCTAACAAATAGTGGCTTCCGTGAAGAAGAAAAAATGCAAAAAGAATCACGGTGTTTTCTTTGAAGCGGAAAGTGAAAGCGTAGAGTGATATTTCACTTTTTTGCTATAACATTGTTCGCCGGCTTCTAAAGATTGTAAGCGCACGCTATAAATAGTATGCTTCCTGTTGTAGGTTGCAAATGTCATCCTATGTACGTGCTACTACCGGTTGATGCTGGTGACGACAAAGTCTACATTTTGTGCGAAGGTAAATCAACAGTACTAGGAGAAAAAATGTTTAATCAAATTTCATGTCAATCACTGGAGGATGTACTGTTCCACTATTCTTTGAATACATGTTTGAGATAAACTGTGCTGAACTTAACTTAAAATCTATATATCCTAATTTAAAATCTATATATCCTATTTGAACTGTAGTGAATTGAAAACGATTTTAATCCAGTATCAGAAAATCTGATTTGTGGAGTTGAATTATTAAACTGCACGTATCCAAATCTACGGATAACTGGATTGCTGTACATCTCTGCCCCACGTATGGTGATTTGATCATATCAGGTTCCTGTGCATCGTTCCGTTGCTAATTGTAATCACTTTAATCTGTACAAATTCCATTACATGACGTCGTCGTCCCCGTCGTCCATCGGCATGGTTCCGTTCGTACGAGTTTTATCATTTATCGGAGATGATGTGCACACCTTTCATGTGCCTTCCTGAGTCTCATACTGAATACACTCCTCCGTGTACACGAGTCCATAACATTCTGGTTCGAGAAACGAGAAACTTTAAATTAGATTCCTTCCACCGAATGGTATCAGCCGATTATGAGGATGGCGAAAAAGTCAGTTGACTGCTGGCGTTAATAATTGGATTTTTTTTTTTGGCTGCTCCATACCTACATTGAAAGCAAGAGCAAACTTTTCAGCACATTGCTTGGAAATTCAACGGTCAATAGCCTAACATATGAATTATAATAGCTTTTCAAAAGTTTCTGATGATTTTTTTTGCTATTTTCATAAATAGATTTTCACACAAACTAACCTAAAAGTTACGATTGGACTTCATTTTCAATGCAAGACAATGCAACAAAGAAGTTGATAAAAGAAGGTGTTTTTTTTTTAATAATCGTTTATTTGTACAGGCTCAATCGAATCAACAGAAGAAGGTGTTTAATCTAGTCCATTTGTTTTGAAACATCTCCAAAATTTCCATTTTTTTTACAAACACATTCAATAATTCACATAATCTTAAGGACTGCTCATTAAAGTAAAGTGGACACCTGTTTATTAATGTTGCAGAGTTAAAACTGATTGAAAAATTGTGAATTTTCGCTGTAAAAATATTTTGTGCTTACCTGACGTACCTGGAAAATCAATAAAAGTGAGTGATTTCGAACTTATCAACTCGCAGATCAATTCTGCACAAATGGTTTTCGGAAAAGTTGTCGTTACGAGAATTGGCAAAAAGCGTGGAGTGCACTAAATCTACAGTGTTCAAGATTGTTAAGAAGTTTTGAAATCTGGACGCAAAAAGAGCTGGCAGCGATACGCCTTTTGAAATCGCATAAACCATTCCGTTCGCATTCCGTTCGTGAAATTGCCAAAAAAAAGTGGACATTTGCGTCGGAACTGTGCAGAATAACGGGGTATGACTAAAAAATGAAAAATTTCTTTGAGGGCTATAATAAAAAGGCTTGTTTATAGAAAGTAAAACAGATTGATTTATTTTGAAGGCACGTCTCTTTACTTAAAAAAAAATTAATGAACATTTGAATACGTCATCAGCTGTTCGACGAAGCTTTGTCCTGATGTTTGAACAGGAGCGTTGTACAGCTTCTTTGTCGATTTGGCGAATGCATATTTTGATTTTATTAAACAGTTGTTTACCGTCTTTAGCTCTCCAGTTGTTTTTGTACACCAGCGAACTCAAATATCCAAAGAAATCTTCAATCGGGCTTTTTGGTACATACGGGATGTTGTGGCTTTCCAAGAAGGCTTGCGTTTTTCTCGCATAATGCGACCAAAACACGTAATTTCCATCTGCATGATATGTTTTAAAAAATGGAATCAATATTTTCTTCAAACTATGATTTTTGGTATATTTCTTGATCAATAGCCAAACCACTGGGCTTGAACCATGGTTTGGGAATTTCTTTCTCAGATATAGCAATATAAAGCATCACCTTCTGCTCTAACTTATGCTTAAACTTATATTTCACGTTCGGAGATGCAGTAGAAATGTTATCAGAGTAATATCGATCGTTTTCTGGGATCTGGGTTTTTGAGAGAGGGAAGTAGCTTTCATCATCCAAAACGAAACATTTTGCGGCGTAATTTATATTGATATCGGTAGCTCTGTGTATTCTGCCCAACAAACATCAGTGTCGAATAACCGCTTGTTCAAACAAATTTGGAGAAGTTATTCAGCTTTCTAGAACAAAAAGCTGAACAACTTCTCCAAATTTGTTTGAAAAAACAGTTATTCAACATTGATGTTTGTTGGGTGGTGCTCTTGATTTCTTGTGGCAGACTATCAAAAGTTGAGTCACTCATATATGAGTAAATGTGACTGGGATTGACAAGTCGACTTATCTAAAACATCGATCTGATTTAAATCGGTCTCTTAGATATGTCGACTTGTCAATCCCAGTCACATTTACTCATGTATGAGTGACTCCACTCTTGGCGAAAGTGAGTCAAAAACTATTCAAAATTTAGTTAAATTGCCCCACCGTGTGTGAGCGAGACAAGGTTTGGGAGAATGAGAGCCTCTCAAGTAACTCTCAGTAAGGATTGTACAGAGCCGTACTTAGACGCAATCTAGCCTGACTTGTGATAGAGTCACAAGTCTACGTTATGAATCATCGGTTACAAATCTCTCTTTTCTCTGTGCACGTATGTGGTTTGGTATGAGAGAGTTGAAATCATTCTTATTTTTTAGTTATACCCCGTTATCAAAAAGCGTAACAATATCAGATGCTATAAGAAGCAGAAAACACCCAAAAAGACGGATTCACAAAAAGCTTCTTCGAAAATACGGTCACGGAACTTGTATGACGTTCTCCTCCAAAAGCCGAACCGGTGCATTTTGATGGACAACGAGACTTACGTCAAATACGATACCAGTACACTTCCGGGGCCGCAATTTTTCAACGCCGAGCAGAGGAAAGATGTGGCTGATGATGTGCGAAACATCCTAACCGAAAAATTTGGGGAAAAGGTTTGCTCCTGTGGCTTGAAGAGTTCTTCATATTTCACAACGGGCACAATCCACGGGTAAAATTACAGAAAAGAATGCATCATAAAACGGCTCTTACCCACCTACCGAAATTGCGGATCCTCCATTGTTTTGACCCGATCTGGCATCTAATGACTACGCTTTTGCTACGTTGGAGATGCTCAAGAAGAAAAAAATCGATTTTGTCGAAAAATGTCAAAATTCCCCAAACTGCCCTGAACTTTGTCCTATCGAAAAATACTGGGCAATAATTAAGTGGCATCTTAAGAAAGATGGAAGAAAAGCAAGCTCTGTTGACTGCTACAAGAAAGTTTAGTCTGCAGCACAACGAAAAGTTACAGAGAAAGTGGTGCAGAATCTTATGAGAGGTATCGAGAGAAAAGTCCGAGCGTTCTTCAGAAATGAGAAGTAAACATTCAAAAGTACGTGAATTCTGTCATATGTATGTTGATTTTCAATTACATAAAGCAAACGTATGAATTTGTTCGAAAATAAATATTTTGTTTTGAGAAACCTGGCTTGAGTTTTCTTGATGACTATATTGATGCTATGCCTTACTTGCATATTTATTCATGTAATTATTTCATCAACCGACAAAGAGAAGAACATTGTTAAAAACAATTCATTTTAATTTATTTCATAGTGTTACATTACATTCAGGTTTTAGAATAATTACAAGAAAAGTTTAGATTAAGTTGAGTGTGCTTTCATAATATTTTTCATGAGTTGATATTGTTTCGTTTGGTATTAAAGTCATTCTTTAGGCATGCTGCGACATAGTCAAGTCAATAGTTTCGCACATTTGATTATAAGTAGCCATGATTTTAATAAATTGTCCATATTTGGCATAGATTGCTTTAGACTGATTAGTTAGGAACAAATTTGTGGGTCATTCCATATCAAGTGACTGAAGAAATGCATCGACCCTTTTCGATTCAAGCCAAAATTAGCAAAATACTTGTTATAGACTATTAATCGATAATCCAAAGTTTTGGACCGATCTGTGAACCCCTCGGCCCTTGGGCTGCCCCCAATTTTTGAGATTTTTGAAGAAAAGTCTCTATTTTGTTTTTTGAATATCTCTATGACCAAAATAGCTTCGAACGATGCCAGGTATTTTTGTTTAAGGACATACACGACATTCTCCTTTCCCAATACAAATTCTAGGTTAGAATAATTTTCACTTCAGGTGGATGAAACTAAAAATCACTGCTATCAAAACAAAATGGGTTTAAATTGCTAACCAAAGGAGCAAGCTTTTGCTGAAAATATTATGCATGAAGTCTTAATAATATTTAAAATTTGTGCTCAGCAAAACGCGAAGTAAGAGGGACTCGATTGTGTATGTCCTTAAGGAAATTAAATATCCTACCAAATGATGATTTTAACTATTTTTTTACAGTGATGCCAACATTCTTATTTTTGTGATTGATATCATAAACAGCGTTTTTCTCAACCAAAAGAAGGGTATTAAGATCGCCCTCTTACACCAAAAGAAGGGTATTAAGATCGCTTGAAAACTCGACTTTTTATCCGAGGCCCAGAGGACCGACTGTCATATACCATTCGACTCAGCTCGCCGAACTGAGCACATGTCGGTGTGTATTATGTATATGTGTGTGTATGTGTTTTTGTTTTGTTTTTTTTTTTTTTTTTTTTTTTAGACGGAAAATCTGCAACCAGACACCTGAAGAACTGAAGGGTGTGGGGATGAGGGTGCCAACTCCTCGACCCACTAAAAACCCACCCGTGCCTTTAGCCCTGGACCCTCCCCGGAACCACCTTTCGGTATTACTGAGGGGGCTTATGCACCCACTATGTCTAACTACTTAGGGCTTTAGTAGTTAGGTGGTCCCTGCGACCTACCTTTGGTCGTTTCGCCATTTTTGTGGGATCAAGGACGATCTGGGAGGCTGCTACGCATACCGCGTCCCAGACGTCCCGGTCTTGACACATCCTCTGGACCAAATTATCCGGAGTCGTGTCGCGACCGCATACGGCCATCATGCCGGATCTCGCGCCGTCGAAGCGAGGACATGCGAAAAACACATGTTCTGCAGTTTCTTCGACTCCCGCGCACTCACTGCATGCGGAGGACTGTGCATGCCCATATTTGTGCAGATATTGTCTAAAACAGCCGTGGCCAGACAATATCTGCGTTAAGTGGAAGTTCACTTCACCGTGTCCCCTACCGACCCACCCAGTTAATTCCGGGATTAGTCGGTGGTGGAGTTGTTCCATTCCCTCTGCCACTTAACCATGGATGCGGCTCTAGTGGTCTTTCGGATACCTCTTGTTCCACGTTGCTCGAAGCACTCTACGTCCTCTTTTATGACAATGCCTATTGGCATCATCCCCGCCAGGACGCAGACCGCGTCGCGTGATACCGTTCGGTATGCACTCACCACTCTTAGGCACATAAGCCTGTGTGTACTCTCGAGCTTATTTGCGTAGCTCTTGGTACTCAAGGCGGTGATCCATGCCGGCCCGTCGTACCTAAGTATGGACAGGGCGACACTGGCCAGGAGTTTACGCTTACTCCCTTGCACCGCCGAGCTATTCGACATCATGCGGGATAATGCCGATATAGCCATAGAGGCTTTCTTGCAAGCGTAATCGACGTGACTGACAAAGGACAGCTTGTCGTCGATCATAACCCCAAGATACCTCAAGAACCTCTTCGATTCTATTGTGCAGTTACCTGCACTAATCGTCGCATGTTGCTCCGATTTCCGATTGTTCACCACCGTGACCTCGGGCTTATGGTGGGCTAGCTCCAGTTGCCTGGAGCTCATCCATCTCTCCACAATGCCAATGGAGTGTGAGGCCGTTAACTCGACCTCCTCGATGGATTCACCACATATCTCCAGGGTGATGTCGTCTGGGAACCCGACAATCTTTACCCCGCTCGGGAACTCAAGCCGCAGTACCTCGTCGTACATCGTGTTCCATAACACCGGACCCAGGATCCAACCTTGCGGGACGCCTGCGGTGATATGCACACGTTTCTGGCCTGCCTCTGTATTATATACCAGTACGCGATTCTGGAAGTAGCTTCCGAGAGCTTCTTGTAGCTTCTTGTACAGGTACCCAGGAACCTGAAGGCGCTGGAGCGAGTCGGCGATAGCCGCCTAACTGACGCTATTGAACGCATTCCTCACGTCAAGGGTGACCACCGCACAGTATCGTACTCCTCGCCTCTTGCGCTGGATTGCCACCTCGGCCGTCTTGGTGACGGACAGGATGGCATCCACCGTCGACTTCCCTTTACGGAAGCCAAACTGATTACTAGACAGACCGCCTATACCCTCCGTGTATGTTGTCAGTCTGTTGAGGATTACCATCTCGAGCACCTTACCCGCTGTATCCAACAGACATATTGGTCTATATGCCGATGGATCTCCTGGTGGCTACGTGTGTGTGTATGTGTGTGTATATGTGTGTGCGTTACAAAAATTATCACATCAGGGGGCGACCCCGGCGTAGTGGTTAACATCCATACCTCTCACGCCAAAGTCACGAGTTCGAATCTCACCCCCGGACAAGTTACGAAAATACCCAAAAAGGTATTTGAGTGACTACGACGGGAGATGAACCAGCCCAGGGCTAAAAATCTCAAAAATAAAGAAAAAAAAAATATCACATCAGTTTCTCAGCCATTTGTGAACCGATTTCAGTTCTGTTGACGGCTAATGAAAGCTACAACATTCCCATCGAACGCTATTGATTTTTTGGACATTTCGTTACAAAGATATGAGCGAAACAGTACTTTACGGCACATTATAATAGTAATCAAACAGTTTAGTCTCCGATTACATACTGAGCTATTTGTGTACCGATTTTAGTTTTGTTGGTGCCAATTCAAAATTAAGTAAAATTGCCCGGCCGTGTGTGAGCAAGGGCCAAGGTTTGGGAGAATGAGAGCCTCTCAAGTAACTCTCAGTAAGGATTGTACAGTGCCGTACTTAGATGCAATCTAGCCTGACTTGTGATAGAGTCACAAGCCTACGTTTGGAACTATCGGTTACAAATCTCTCTTTTCTCTGTGCACGTATGTGGTTTGGTATGAGAGAGTTGAAATCATTCTTATTTTTTAGATATACCCGTCACGGAACTTGTATGACGTTCTCCTCCAAAAGCCGAACCGGTGCATTTTGATGGACAACGAGACGTACGGTAAATTATATAGCAGTACACTTCCAGGGCCGCAATTTTCAACGCTGAGCAGAGGACAGATGTGACTGACTATTTGAGCTAGTTGTGTACCGATTTTAGTTTTGTTGGTGCCAAATCAAAGTTATAAAATCTTCAAATAACTGGTCAAAATTTCATTATGATTAGATAGTTTTTCATGGAGATATGACCAAAACAATACCTGAGAGCACATAATTGTGAGATGAAAATATATTCGTTGCAGTTCAAAACCGAACAAGACCACTCACCCCAGTCGATGCCGCTGGCATTCTATTGTTGTGCATCTGGTGCGT
This sequence comes from Aedes koreicus, assembly GCA_024533555.2. NCBI lineage: Eukaryota > Metazoa > Arthropoda > Insecta > Diptera > Culicidae > Aedes > Aedes koreicus. The sequence continues at coordinate 40,811 of JAHHFK020001044.1, forward strand.
TGTATAGCACATTCAGCGGACTAGCCACACTATGCGACTCTTTAGAATTAGAGCAATATCGATTGGCTCGAGTTTTGAACTGCAACGAGTAGATTCGAAAATTACACAAAGTCTCCATTTACTATAACTACACAATTTTCAACGAACATGTACTTATTAAGCATCTTGAATCTATATCGATAATCAAAATTGACGCTTAGGATTGTCTAATTATTCGTTCTATGGACTGATTACATGGAATTTCTAATATTTATGTAATTTCCTCTTTGATATAACTAACATAAACAGGTCGTTAATGACTATCAATGGCAATATTTTAATCACATCGATGAACAATACGTTCAGGATTGACAAATAGTTTATTTTATAAACTGAATGTATGACATATCGAATATTCCTGGATTTTCCTGGAATTTCTGATGAAAATATGTATCCACTACCATATTGGCCACATTTGAGTTCGTAATTCAGGTAAAGTGTCAGAAATGTTCAGTCTCATCATCGGTGGATTAATTCGGGTTTTTAATTTTGTAAATACAGTAGAAATTCACCGTATTGACCGCTTCTCCATCGTCATGAGGCACAAAAACAAGCACTTTTAGCTATCCTTCCCCATTCAATCACAAAAACAAACTAAATGAATACACAGTCGAGCAACCGATGTAAGCCGAGATGAAAGTTTCGTGGAAAAATAATTTTGGAAAATTGACTACAGGGCTAGCGTAGCGTTGAAGCCATCAAATCAAAGTAGCGCAGAGCCCACCAGTGACCGAATTCCGAGTACCGTAGCTTCCTAGCTCAATTCCATCAAAAGAGGGAAGGGAACAGGATGGTGGTGATTATGGGGAGAATGGTCGGGGCTCAACGATGATGAATTTCTTTCCAATGAAGTTTGCTCTCGGAGAGTTTTGCTGGTAGCGCTCGGAGCTTTTCGGAAATGTGCCACTAAAAGGCAATGTAGGTAGCTACCAACAACGGTGGGAATGGAGGAAGCTGTTTGTTACATTTTTCGACAGCTATGAAGGTAGATAGTTGCTGCCTGAAGACAGCTATCCATCAATTGGAATTTATTACAGGCACGCTTCTCCAAAAAAGACACAAAGGTAACTTTTTAAATGAAAACTCAGTTGGTGAAATCACAGAAATTCCCCGAATAGTTTGGTGGGTGGTTATTTTAGATGAAGACTTTGCCTTACGATAAGGTGTAGGGGTGTAAAATGAGCATTTAAATATAGATGATGACCAAAAAATTATACGATTTTGAGCACTAACAACATGTTAGACGTTCAAGCATTTTGCATCAATTGATCGGGAATTGGGAGGGCGCAACGAAAAAGTATTGAATAAATTGCTGTCCGTTGTGAGCAAGTTGACAGCCAGCGGCCTAACAACTGGAGCCAGCCGTTAAATTCGATCACGGACCATGGTCATCATCTAAAAACCGGAAGACCAGTTCAACCAGATAAAGCTTTCGTTTGATTTGAATTTTCCTAACTTAAGCTCGTTTCTTAATATTTGTACAAGGCTATACATCAATCGATGGCTAATCTTTTTACGTATCATGCAAGTAACATTTTTCTTGAAGGTAAACTATTGAAAAGAACACAAATTTTAGGCCATGTCTCACAATAACTAAATTCATCAAATGCACAGTATTGCCCCATCACAGATTACATATTCGAGCAACCGGGGTCTTATTTGCAGCAGCGAACGTATATATATATATATATATATATATATATATATATATATATATATATATATATATATATATATATATATATATATATATATATATATATATATATATATATATATATATATATATATATATATATATATATATATATATATATATATATATATATATATATATATATATATATATAGTGGTGCAGAAGCTTCCTAACCGCTGGTAAATGCACATTTTTCGCCAAACTTGTTTCAGTAGAAATGTTTCGTCACCGGTAGAAAACAGTACAAGAATCTCATTACATTTTCTCCCACGACTGTACAGTTTTGCGTATGTTCAATTGTTGCCCATTGTGTTGTCGCTGTGAATGTCAAAAGTGGTGCTGTTCCATCTTACAAGCCGTTCCATCTTACAAACCATTCCTCTACTTGAGTGTGGACGCAGAGGTAAACCGGGTACTCAAATAAAACGTCGGTCAGTCAGTCAGTCAGTCAGTCAGTCAGTCAGTCAGTCAGTCAGTTAGTCAGTCAGTCAGTCAGTCAGTCAGTCAGTCAGTCAGTCAGTCAGTCAGTCAGTCAGTCAGTCAGTCAGTCAGTCAGTCAGTCAGTCAGTCATTCAAAGGGCAATTTTGCACAACAGGATTTAATTTCAACAATAAAAGGATGGATCCAAAATACAATTTTTAACAATAGGAATATAAGATTTCCATGAAAATTTGTTGTTTTGTGAATAAAAATCAGTTTTACTTGTCAATTAATGTTCGCATTAAAAAAACTGGACTTTTTTCGGATGGTGATAGCAAAACGCTAAGCCAGATAAATGCTTTTGATAAATTTCCCATGGAAGGTAATTACACTAGTCGGCAGTGTTTCACTCCCTTCAAGTATATATGTTGAATTTTATAGATTTCGCCACGCTGAATTCAAATATGGGCTCAGAAATGCTGTAACACGTCCAGTTTTTGAGAAAAATGTGATTAAAATTCACAAAACACGTATTTCCGTAGTAATATGATCTACCTCATCAACAACCAGAATATTGGCTCTGCCCTTTGCAAGTTGGACTTAGATTTTATGGAATGGACCTCCCTGAATCCATTCGTGAACACAGATTTTTCGTAACACGTAAGATTGATGAAATAAACCGGGATTTCATTCAGAAAATTACGAATTTTCATAAAAATCAAGATTTTCTATTTTGAAAACATGAATTTCAGCTCCGCCCTTTGAATGCTGGGCTTGGATTTTATGAAATGGACCTCCCTGAATCCATTCGTGAACACAGATTTTTCGTAACATGTAAGATTGTTAAATAAACCGGGGTTTTTATTACAAAAATATTTATTTTCATATAAAATTAAATTTCTCAGTCAGTCAGTCAGTCAGTCAGTCAGTCAGTCAGTCAGTCAGTCAGTCAGTCAGTCAGTCAGTCAGTCATTTAGTTGAAATTTTCTCTATATTTTTCAACTTAAATTCACTTTGTTTTCTTTTTCCTTTTATAGTTCTCCAAAGGTGTTTGCCTCTGTAGCATCCAGCAGTAGTCCGCTAGCATCGCTGGGCTCCATTTGCCAGCAAAGTTCTTTTCAGTCTGTGCGATATCTTGATGAAATCGTTCTCCATGTTCATCTGAGACGGCTCCCATATTCTCTGGGAAGAAGTCCATATGAGAATGCAAAAAGTGCAATTTAAGTGACATATTACATCCCAGTGCAGCATACGAATCAACCAGCTTTTGAACGATGTGTACATAATCCGGAGACTTTTCATTTCCCAAGAAGTGACCACAAACCTTTTGGAACGCATTCCATGCTCGTAACTCTGTCGCGTTAAGAGTTTGCTGAAAATTGTCGCCTTTAAGGAGTTTCCTAATTTGAGGGCCAACAAATACTCCTTCTTTCACCTTGGCTTCGCTCAATCTCGGAAACTTTTTCCTCAAAAAACAATATGGTTCTCCTTGAATATCCAGCTTTTTGGAAAAAATTTTGATCAACCCAAGCTTTATATGTAGCGGAGGTAGTAAAATTTTGTCCCTGTCGACAAGAGGCAGATTTGACACATTTTTCTTCCCAGGTACCATCTCGGTACGTGCTGGCCAATGCTGCTGGTGGTAATGTTTATCCCTCGCACGACTGTCCCATTCGCAGAGGAAACAACAATGCTTTGTATAGCCTCCTTGAAGCCCAGTGAGCAATGCCACTGCCTTAAGGTCTGCACAGAGATTCCACTGGTGTTCCGAATATTTGATCTTTTCCAAAAGTGTTTTTATGTTCTCATAAGTTTCCTTCATGTGAGCTGCAAATGCAACTGGCACTGAAGAATACTTATTTCCATTGTGCAGTAACACTGCCTTCAAGCTTTTGCTTGAAGCGTCGATGAAGAGCCTCCAGTCAGTTGCGTGATACTCTAACTGTAGCTCTTCCATTAAACCTTCGATGTTGTTGCAAAAGACAAGATCACCGTCCATCGAAAAATATTTAATGTTATCTGAATGTCTCTTCCTATAAGATGACACCTTTACATCTTTTTCCAGGACATTCCACTGCTTTAGCCTTGAAGCTAGCAGCTGCGCTTTTGTCTTGGGTAGCTCCAAATCTCGAATCAAATCGTTCAGCTCCTCTTGGGTTATAACATGCGGTTCCTCAGACTCCGAAGGTAAAAAAATCTGGATCATCCTGAAAGCTTTTCTCAGATTCGCCTGGTTCCGAATCCAACTCATCAGCACGTCCAGCAATATTTGGAGATATTGGAACTGGCATTGCTTCGGAGTGCAATGTTGGCCTTGATGGGCATTCGATTTTATGCTTCAAAGCTTTGGAAAATCCATGAATTTTTGTCAAACAAAAGTAACAATCGCTCATGTGATTGGTTGGATTAGTCCACACCATAGGTTTGGCAAAAAGTAAGCCTTTGTGTGTACCTTTTATCCAACCAAGCAATGTTCGGTAGCATGAGCAACAGGAGTATGTTGGAACCCATGGAAACTCGCGATTTGGAAGCTCCTTGTCAAAATACAGCTGATATGCTGTCTCCAACAAAGGTGTAAACCCCTTTCTCTGTTCCTTCAATATCACGTCTCCACAAATGCAACTAAATTTTTGCGGATCGTTCAGACAAATTCGCGACATTTTTACAAAAATAAAAAAACGCGTCCGTAACACTCAAATAGCTAGCTTTGAATGAATAAAAAATGATTGTGCAAGGCTGGAGAGAGTCAACATGAGCATTAATTGACGCCAAAGCAAGACAGCAATAATGACACAAATTTTGTGCCGCAAATACGCCAATAGACCTTTTTGACATTTAATCGTCTTTCTTTGTCTAACATGCGGGGATTAATGCACGGTTTGGTTTCCCACAACTTCGTTGACTTCTCACTCGCACTGCTTCGATTCAAATCTTGCAGTAGTGTGTGCAAATTAAACGTCAAAAAGCTCTATAAAATGCCGCATTAAGCTACGTGCTTGAGGATTCTTGCTTTCTTTTTTAACATATCTTTTCCTTATTCTCTCGAGCAATAGTGACTAACACAGAGTCTTTTGTCTCTGTCTATTGTTTTGTTTTTTGAGTGTTTGCGTGTTTTAATGCTGTCTTGCTCACTCCTATCCTAACTTAAAAATACGGCACTGCTGAATAGAGTATTTAATGAGGCGTTTCTGAAGGGCTCTGTGCAGAGAATAGAGTATTTAATGAGGCGTTTCTGAAGGGCTCTGTGCAGCTGACTTTTGAATTAATGAATGAACTTTGAAGGTCTTGCTGTAAGAAGCAACATCAATATACTCAATATACTCAAAGAGGCACAGCTAAAGGGATCGTTCCTAAATTACGCTATGCTTTGAGAGGGCCCACCTCCCTTTAAAAAGTGACGATGCATACAAAAATTTTCAAAAATCCATACAAAAAATGTGATAAAGAAAGGAGGGGTTAAAAAATGTATTTTTAAATGACGGGTCTTGATTTTCATGAAAACTCGTAATTTTGTGAATGTAAACCCGGTTTTTACATCAACCTTACGTGTTACGAAAAATCCGTGTTCACGAATGAATTCAGGGAGGTCCATTTCATAAAATCCAAGCCCAACATTCAAAGGGTGGAGTCGAAATTCATGTTTTCAAAATAGGAAATCTTGATTTTCATGAAAATTCGTAATTTTGTGAATGAAAACCCGGTTTATTTCATCAATCTTACGTGTTACGAAAAATCTGTGTTCACGAATGGATTCAGGGAGGTCCATTTCATAAAATCCAAGTCCAACTTGCAAAGGGCAGAGCCAATATTCTGGTTGTTGCTTAGGTAGATCATATTACTACGGAAGTAACTACGTGTTTTTGTGAGTTTAAATCACATTTTTCTCAAAAACTGGACGTGTTACAGCATTTCTGAGCCCATATTTGAATTCAGCGTGGCGGAATCTATAAAATCTAACCAGAAATGCCGACGGGAGCGAAAAAAGTTCCGATTTTGCCGACTAGTGTAATTTGTCCAGTCAAAATACCTTACTCACAGTTTTCAGAGAGGTTTCGATGGCTCAAAACAACCAATTCGGAGAAATCGGGTTAAATTCCCGGTCCAATCCATTAATCCTTATCTGCAAGCATTTTCAGACTTACTTTCGATGTACCTCGAGTAACTCACGTTTCTTAGCAAGCGAGCACTGTCATTTGTTTTCTCTCTGTGTAGTTGATGAATTTTTTTCCAGAGTATATCCCGTGGTTGGGTTTACACTTCAAGAAAACTGTAATTTTTGTGTGGACTTAATGCCCGCCACGGGAATTCAAATCCCGGGCTCTATTTAAAACACACAGGCACACATATCCCGTGACGCTTCTCCCGACCTGTAAATCAGTCTTAAACCGGGAAATGTTTAACATGTAGTCCGAGAAAACCGGGAAAAACCGGGAATTTGAAAATGAAAATTGAGTGGCCACCCTGCACGTGACACTGTGCGGTATGCGCTGACCACTCTCAGACACACTAGCCTGTGAGTACTTTCGAGCTTACCAAGGTAGCTCTTAGTAATCAGGCCCATGCCGGCCCGCCATACCTCTTTATCGACAATGCGACGCTTGCCAGGAGCCTGCGCATGCTCCCCTGTACCGCTGAGCTATTCGACATCATGCGGGATAATTCCGATAATGCCGATATAGCCATAGAGGCTTTCTTGCAGACTTAGTCGACGTGACTGGTGAATGACAGCTTATCGTCGATCATGACCCCCAGGTACCTCAGAGCCCTCTTCGATTCGATTGTGCCGTTACCTGCACTGATCGTCGCGTGTTGCTCCGATTTTCGGTTGTTAACAACCGTGACCTCAGTCTTGTGGTGGGCTAGTTCCAGTTTCCTGGAGCTCGTCCATCTCTCCACAATGCCAATGGAGTGCGAGGCCGTTAGCTCTACCTCTTCGATGGATTCACCACATATCTCAAGGGTGATGTCGTCTGCATACTCGACGATCTTCACCCCGTTCGGAAATTCAAGCCGTAGTACCTCATCGTACATCGTGTTCCATAGCACCGGGCCCAGGATCGAACTTTGCGGGACGCCTGTGGTGATTTGAACACGTTTCTGGCCTAACTCTGTGTTGTACACCAGCACGTGATTCCGGAAATAACTTCCCAAAATCTTGCACAGGTATTCCGGAACGTGAAGACGTTGAAGCGAATTAGCGATAGCTAACCAACTGGCGCTATTGAACGCGTTTCGCACGTCGAGGGTGGCCAGAGCACAGTAGCGGACACCTCGCCTCTTGTGCTGGATTGCCACTTCGGCCGTCTTGGCGACGGACAGGATTGCATCCACCGTCGACCTCTCTTTACGGAAGCCGAACTGGTTTTTCGACAGACCGCCTATACCATAGGCGTAGCCAAGGGGGGCAGGGGAGGGCCGTTGCCCCCCCCCTAACTTTTGATTTTATTTTTAAATTTGTTATGTTTGTTTCAATTGTATATTATTTATTTTTAATGTTTGTGTTATTCCCCTTTGCCTCAATGAAAAAGCGCGAAGTCGCCTCGATTTTGCGATAAGTTATAGCAAAAAAGCGCCAAAAGTGGACATCCATGAGGTATATTTTTAAAAAGGAAAGGTTACCAATTTTATTACAGTTTTTTTCCCTCTAATCAAGAACCCTAGCAAACCTAACGTATAAAAAAAATAGCTCTAACCTGTTATTAGGCAAGCATTTATTGTTTTTTTTTTTCCACGAGCCGATAGTTTAAAAAGCTATGCTCAATTCAACTTTCAGTTCTTGGCAATCATAAAACTTAATATTTAAACCAATGTTACAGCTTTCGGAAGCCAAATATTACCAGATTAAAAAACACAGTTAATAGCTAGAAAGTGTATCAACGAAAAATGGTTATTTGAACTATCAATGATATGGGCAAACCTGACCCGTTTTACGGTACTGTAGTTTCGTATTATTGAGAATATATGTTAGTCATATCTTACATGCAAGACACGAGCATGATTGAACGCCCGAGATTGCTACTCCGTTGCTGTCAGATCAGCTGTTATTACACAGAGAACTAACAGATGATGTTTAGCATACATCCTCAATGAGCATGAGCATGAGCATGATTGACCGCCCACGGATGCAGTTCCGTTATTGCCAGATCAGCTGTATTTACACAAAGAACCAACAGATGATGTTTGGGACTAACATACACCTTCAATGTGTAAAAACTGGTGACCCAATGAATGGGAAGAACCGTGTTGACATGATACTCGCTTTGAAGGAAGCCGAGAAATCCTCTGCACTTCCACGAGTAATCACTGGGATGTTGGATAGTTGGGGAAAGGTTAGCAGCAGGGTTCGTTTTGGTTAACGATACGCTGAAAGTATGTAGCACTATCCGCCAAATACAATGGACCGCTTCAATGTGACTGAAAAGAGACAAGCATAACGAAAAACAAAACAAAACAAAATAGACAAAATAAAATAAAACAGGATATTGAATATTGTCTTCAAAATTTGGTACAATTAAATTATTTATTGCTTTGCAAACCAGCTCTTCTCGATGTCCTAGATGGCCAAGTCCTGCTGGACCCGCAGCTGCTGCCATGGCACTCGACCACATCAACCCAGCCGTCGCCTACGTGTCGGAAACCTTCCGGTAGTAACATGATATCTGAGTCTAATACACTCTTCTTGCACCGATTGATTTACAAACTAAGCCTGCACACCGAATCAAAATTCCCTTAGGCACGGTTGTGGTACTATCCTTTAAAATCTAGTTCTAGATATTGGCACTTGGTTGCAGGAAACAGAATTAAAAAGACAAATAAACTCGCTTATGACCTCTAACATTACACGGTTGCTAAACAATACACACTATCTTCCTCCACAATACCCGCGAACGACGACACTTTGGACCTGAGCTCGCTCGAGGAAAAATCACCAACACATAACAGCGCAATTGATTGTATGCAGTTTTTTTTATGAATCGCGAGCAAGGCGCGATCCCGCAATACGCAACACTCTTCTAACTTCAGCTCACCGGAACCAATTGCACACGCACACTAGTAATCCGCGACGCAGAACAACGCGACGCGCGACGAGGTGCTACCGTGCTACTCATGTTTAGCATACCACATCCTCAATGTGTAAAAACTGGTGATCCCAAACTAAGGCAATAATCAGCACCTGCCTCGCCCTCATGCAGGTCAAATAAGTAAAAAGTAGGAATGTGTGAGACTCGTTTGATTGAAAGCCGAGACCGCCTCTTCCACGAGAAATCGCTGGGATATTGTATAGCAGGATTGGGTGGCAGCAGGGTTCTTTTTAGTAAACGATAAGCTGAATTCAAGCGGCGTTTAGTAAAACATTTAAATATTAGTACCGATTTCTGATTTGAACCTATTTATACTAACAGTAAGGATGCTATTGGAATCACGCACAATATGAGATAACTTACAAACAAAGGCGTCCTATAACCGCTTGTTCAAATACGTTTGAAGAAACTATTCAGTTTCTAGAAGAAATAGCAGAACAATTTCTCCAAATTTGTCTGAACAAATAGCTATCCAGCTAGTGATTTATTTGCTCTGGGATATGGTGGCACGGCGAGCTTGCCTACCAATATTATGAATCACAATTAATTGTGATCCCAACCGCCGATCCACCACCCTGTCGAACCACCACATCTCACCAGGAAACATTTTTGTTATATTTTTTCTGTGCTCACTGGATCACTCGCATCGCCGAATTATAAATAACCGAAACAATACAAAACGCGCCATGCCTGATAGCAAAATAGTGCGTAATAAAGCATCGGCATAACCTTTCACTGCCGATGCTCGAAACAAACACTTTCTTCGTAAACTTTCATTTTTTACAACTGTATCAATCAAGTAGAAACTTCTTATGAACAATCAATGTGAATCCAGTGTGCGTAGATGCCTTTCGTGCCTTCTGGCAACTTTATGCTTCTATTGATGTACAGGCTCATCTGTTTTAGGATATATTGGACGGATTATTATAATTTGAGATATCTCAGTGCTGACATCTTCCAAATTTAGCAGATCGGCAGGTAATCGATGAAAACCCACCTTGTACCTCATAGCAAGATGCTTAGAGGCGGACCGGAAGCTTCGATGAGCTACCTCAAAACTTTTTTCCTTTTCTGTGGGAGAAAAACGCTGAAACCGCCGAATTTAAAGGGCGATACGGTCAAAATTTGGTCAATATCAACTTGACGTATTTCTTTCAATTTTGCATTTAAAAAACCTGAACACCCCTCATTTTGAAGGTGTGTGTGTAGAATGTTGCTCCTATTTTGATTTTGGAATTCACTCTTCAGTTGTCAAAATGCCGTCCAAGCAAGAAGAGCAGCGTATCAAAATTTTGCTCGCGCATCGCGAAAATCCGAGCTACTCGCACGCAAAGTTGGAAAAATCGCTAAAAGTTGCCAAATCAACCGTTACAAATGTAATTAAAGTGTTTGGGGAACATTTGTCGACAGCCAGGAAGTCTGGATCGGGGGGAAATCGAAAACCGGAAGCCGCTGAGACGAAAAAGAGAGTTGCCGGTAGTTTCAAGCGAAACCCTAACCTATCTCTCCGAGATGCCGCAAATAAGCTGGGTGTATCGTCTACAACCGTGCATCGAGCCAAAAAACGAGCCGGACTATCGACTTACAAGAAGGTAGTGACTCCAAATCGCGATGATAAACAAAATACGACGGCCAAAGCGCGATCCCGGAGGCTGTACACGACGATGCTGACGAAGTTTGACTGCGTGGTAATGGACGACGAAACCTACGTCAAAGCCGACTACAAGCAGCTTCCGGGACAGGAGTTTTATACGGCAAAAGGAAGGGGAAAGGTAGCAGATATTTTCAAGCACACGAAACTGTCAAAGTTCGCAAAGAAATATCTGGTTTGGCAAGCCATCTGTACCTGTGGCTTGAAAAGCAGCATTTTCATGGCTTCCGGGACTGTCAACCAAGAAATTTACGTGAAAGAGTGTTTGAATAAACGTCTGCTGCCTTTCCTGAAGAAACACGGTTGTTCCGTACTATTTTGGCCGGATTTGGCATCTTGCCATTACGGTAAAAAGGCCATGGAGTGGTACGCCGCCAACAACGTGCAGGTGGTTCCCAAGGACAAGAACCCTCCCAACACGCCAGAGCTCCGCCCAATTGAGAAATACTGGGCTATTGTCAAGCGGAACCTAAAGAAGACCAAAAAAATTGCTAAGGACGAGCAGCAGTTCAAGGCAAACTGGCTTTCTGCGGCGAAGAAGGTGGACAAGGTGGCTGTACAAAATCTGATGGCAGGGGTCAAGCGTAAGGCCCGGCAATTCGGATTTGGAAGAGCGGAAGCCTAACTGAATATTTTTCCTGAATTTTATACTAATTGAACTTGAAAAGGAAATTTAATTTGATTTTTTAAATAAACGATTTCACCGATTTACACGCGTTTTCCCTTGACCAAATTTTGACCGTATCACCCTTTATGTGCGATGGCTCGGCGCGTATTCATGAATAAGAGAATGCTTGTAACAAAACGGATCACCATATAACATACATACATTACTGTTTTGCATGACAATTGCAGAAAACAAGTATAAGTTAGGTTCAGGAATTTCCACCAATCAAATACATTCCACAACAAGTCGAGAACACACATATGAACCAAGAAGAAAGCTACTATCAATGTAAATGCTCATTACTTTTCATTCTAAATTTGTTTCGAAAAAGTTACTCCGCTAGTAAATTTAGAGCACATTGTGTGAATTGCGCAATGTTTTTTTTTTAAATATTGGCAGTTTAAAGCAGTTCTTTGATTCATTGTTATTTAATAGTACCATACCATCGAAAGTTTTTTTTAAAAGTAATTAAGTAAGATATTATTCCAGCATGTAATTAAAAGAAACAAACGAACGAAACTAAATGAATGATTTTCGGCCGGATATTGTAAAATACTTTGGGTTAGAGTTGAGAAGAAAGGTAATCCCCTCTCTCTCTCTCTCTCTCTCTCTCTCTCTTAAAAAATAAGCTTGCCCTCCTCTACTTCAAATCCTGGCTACGCCTATGGCCTATACCCTCCGTGTATTTGGATAGTCTGTAAAGAATAACCCTTTCGAGCACTTTACCCGCTGTATCCAACAGGCATATGGGTCTATATGCCGATGGGTCCCCTAGTGGCTTCCCAGTCTTCGGTAGCAATACTAGAGTCTGGATTTTCCAGGCGTCCAGGAGGACGCCCTCGTCTAGACATCTTTGCATCGCCGCCCTGAACATTCCGGGCGCCAGTGAAATAGCCGTCTTGATGGCCAGGTTCGGTATACCGTCAGGTCCTGGCACTTTATTTACCTTCAGCGATTTGCCTATCGCAATGATTTCCTCATTTGTAACCGTCGCTTTGTCCCTTTCTTCCGCAGTGCCATTGTACATCATAGGAGGCCAGGGTCTCTGGTCGTGGCTCGGAAGGGTCCTCTAATGATAACCTGTAATAGCTCTGGTAATTGCTCGGTTGGAGCTGTCGTGCTCTTGGTTTTAGCCACTACCACCCGATAGGCGTCACCTCATGGGTTTGCGTTGGCTTTCGAGCACAGACCCTCAAAGCAGGCTCGTCTGCTGGCCTTTATTTCTTTCTTAAGTGCAGCCTTAGCGGTGGCTAGCACCACGTGGCGCTCCGTTCTTTCAAAGTCCGACCGCGCTCGGCGATCGTCTCTGTTCACCAGTAAACCGGCAACCTTCCATCCCTAGGTTTGACCTTTCTGGGCATGGTTGCGTCGCACACTCGTGTAAGAAGTGCAACGAGTTGATCACCACGAGGATCATGGGTATCGCTCAGTCTATGTTCCCGCTCTAGTGCCTCTTTAAATACTTCTTTATCGAAGTATGACGTCCTCCATCTGCGGACGAACCTCTGCGCGCTGCCTAGCGCTGTGGGTGATGCTATAGCGAACCGCCAGGTGGTCACTATAGGTGTAGCCAGCATCCACCCTCCAGTTGTTCAGGCTGCAGAACGTCACGGCGATAATCGACTCCGCTCCGTTTCTATGGTAGGTACTACTAGTACCTACGTTGGCCAGGTCTACGTTGAGCCTGGCCAGGGCCTCCAGCAGTATCTGGCCCCTTGGGTTGGTAAGGTGACTGCCCCATTCTAACGCCCAGGCGTTGAAGTCGTCCGCTACTACCAGCGGGCTACGGCCAGTTAGTTCAGTTGTCATCCGATCTACCATTTGTGAGACATGGTCAGCTGACCATCTCGGCGGCGCATAACAGCTGCAGATGAACACTCCGTTCTCTTTTGCGACCGCGAAGCTCTCGTTTCAGGAAGACACAACCTCCTGGTTGTGGGAACTTGCCCGTCATCCATAGTACCGCCTTCTTAGACCTATCCGCAACCCAGTTTCCGTTACCGGCAGAGATACGATATGGGTCGGATATTATTGCGATATCCGTTCCTGACTCGCGAACTGCCTGACACAGCAGTTGCTGAGCCGCCTCACAGTGGTTTAGGTTCAGTTGGGTTACCCGGCTTGCTTTGAGGACCTCGGAGTACTTAGACTCATCGGTCTTTACGATGAGGGCCTCACCGCGGTTACACTTTCGAGCCAGGCTTCGGTTCGCTTTTTTCTTCTGTGGTCTACAGGGTGCGGCAGAAAATAATGCGAAAATTTGTTCTATTTCTTTCAAATCCCATTTTCAACTAATTCAAGCAATAATATCAACATTTTCGAGTGCAGTTATCTTTATAAAGTCCTTTTAAACAAATTTATTCAATGTGTCCTCCATTTTTATTAATAACATCCTCGAGCCGACGCCGGAAGCCAGAGCATGCCTTTCGGACGTAGTCCTCCGACATTGACTGCCATATGCGTGTTATGGTTGACTTCAGGGTTTTCACACTAGGGTGTGATGTTTTGCAGGCTCGTGCTTCAACATATGCCCAAATCGAATAATCCAACGGATTAAGATCTGGACTGCTAGGGGGCCACAAATCCTTCGGCCAAAACTTCATGTTATCGTTCAACCATTGTTGGGTTCGATTGGACGTGTGACACGGCACTCCATCCTACTGTAGGACAACGTTTTGGTCCTCGGAGAAGTTGGCCTTCACCCAGGGAAGCACTTGGTCCTTTAAAATACCGAAATACACTTCGGTATTGATTTTAACTCCAGCATCAATGAAAACAGGCGGCATTTTCAAACCGTTGGACGCCACCAAGCCAAACATCATGACACCAGCCGGATGTTTGGTTTGAAATTTGAATTTCACTTTTTCCGGAACGTTCTCCATTGTCTGCGGTGAAATCAACCGGTCCGTGTGGCTCTTGGCCACAGCATCGATCCTGAAAAGCTTTTCGTCGGAGAACAGGATTATCATTTTTTCCTTCTTCAACAAGGAAAGCAATCTTTTGGAACGAGTCACTTGTAGTTCCTTGACCCGGTCCGTAATCAAGTGGCGTTTCACTCTGGCTCTGGAAGATGCATGCAGGTCTTCTTTGATGATTCTCCGCATGGATTTCTCCGAAATATTGGCTTCCTTTGCAAGTTTTCTTATGGAACGCACCGGGTTGCGAGCAATTTTTGCACTGACCGATTTGATCACGTTCGGCGTGCGTGCAAAGCGCGGACGTCCGCTTCCCGGCTTCCGCTGCTTAGGACCATCCTGCAGGGACTTTTTTATGGGGTAAACTGTTGCCAAATGGCACCCTACCACCTTGACAATCTCTTTCGGCTTCTTCTGGGCGAGCAATAAACTGGTGATCACCTCTTTCGCGAACATTTTGACGAATTTGCAATAAAACAAATAGAATGTTTGGATGCAGCACTTGAAAGTAAACATAAACAAATACAATTTCGACAGAAATTAGTCACTAGCTACACACGACCTTGGCCCAAGGGTTTTCCCCGGAAAAAGCGCCTGCCTAGGCGACTGCCTTGCACGCTTCGATGTCCCTGCCACCACGGTAGGTGAGGCGGAATCTCGCGCAACCGTTTGCGTATACTTGCAGGCGAATTTCCTGGTCTTTTCCGCTGCAACTAGCTTTGCCATTTTCCTGGCACTTTGGTCGGCTAGAAGCTTAACTTGAACGGACCTACGAAGCTGCAACAAACTAGGTTTGAGGTCCTTGCTGATGTTGTTACGAGTCGACGTAAAGTCGATAATCGCATTCAGCTGTTCTGCGGCTATCAGGCACTTTAGGAAGCGTATCGCACTTCCTCTCCATGGCTCAGTCTGCTTTGACGTTAGCAATTTGTCGTACAGCTTACGCGCTCTTGTTTTCGAACTGTTTTTCTGCTTCTCGTTCCTGTTTGGGGTTTTAATTACCTTGAACGACCTTTATCCAGCCGCTTTCTTTACTTTTTGAACGAAAAAATACGACATGTTTACCTTTTTAGTCACATCTCGTATGGAAAGGTTCGAGTTTTGCTTAATCCGCCGAAGCACTGCATCCCGCTGGGATTTGAAGTTGCCGTTCCGCTTGCCGCCAGATTCTGGTTTCCGATCGAGGGTTAACCGATCCCGGAAGCGTTTCAAAACGCTACTTAAAGACTGTATTTGATGAAATTTGGACACACAAAATAGGTCACCAAAAATTTTCTTTGAGCCCGATTCTTTTCAAACTTTCTGGAAATCAAGTACTACTAAATGGTTAAGTTTTGACATCATTGGTTTATTGAACCTCTTCTCCCAACCCAAATGCCCGCACCTTTGCTTTGACCCCTTTCATCAAATTTTGGGCAATGCTGACTTACTTTTAACCACACTTTCTTTAGTTCAAGTTCATTTTCTATCAGTTTTGGTGTTTTAACGAGCTTTGTCTTCATGATTGCCCAAAATTTTTCAATTGGGCGAAGTTCCGGAGTGTTTGGAGGGTTGACGTCTTTTGGTACAAAAACTACATTATTATCTTTGTACCAGTCTAAGACGGGCCGGGCATAGTGGCAAGATGCCAAATCCGGCCAAAACAGTGTCGGGCCATCGTGAGATCTCAAGAAGGGCAGAAGTCGTTTTTGGAGGCATTCGTCCTTGTAGATTTGTCCGTTGACGGTCCCAGAGGTGATGAAGGGCTGACTCATTTTGCCACATCCGCAGATCGCTTGCCAGACAAGGAATTTTTTGGCGAATTTCGACAGTTTCTTCTTCCGTACACTCTCCGGAACGGCCAACTTAGAGGTGGAGACGTAGTGTTCCTGTCCTGGCATTTGTTTGGTGTCGGCTTTAATGTAGGTCTCATCGTCCATCACAATGCAGAACGGTTTTGTGAGCCACTCCCTGTACAGTTTTCTTGCACGAGTTTTGGCCACCGAGTTCTGTTTATCGCTCCGGTTCGGTGCCTTCTGGACCTTGTACATAAGTAATCCAGAACGTTTCATTGTTTTCTGCCCAAAACAAATTGAAACTTTCGCCTTTTTCGCAACATCCCTGATCGAAATGTTGGGATAACGCTTAAATTGGTTCAATACCATCCTGGCCTTCTCCGGATTTGATGTGCCACGTTTTTTGCCACTACCATTTTTCCGCTTGGTTGTCTTACGGTCCTTGAACGTTTTGATCACATGAGATACGGTTGAATGTGCGATTCCGAGCTGTTTTCCGATCCATCGATGAGAAGCGTTTGGGTTTTCGAAGTGAGTGCCCAAAATTTGCTGGCGCACTATTTCTTCATTCGAAGCCATCACTGAAATCACTCGACCGATTTTCACGAAACTCATTACACAATTGACACAACACAATGAAATACATTCAGTTAAAATTTCAATAATTTTTACCCACACGCTAAAAAGTTGCGAACAATTGCGTGTGTCCAAATTTCATCGAATACAGTCTTTACTGTTGCACGACGGACTCCGAGTGATTTTGCTATGTCATGATGCGACATAGACGGCTTTTCCACACTTTTGTGCAATTTTTTTTCACGCACTTGTTGTTCTTTCGAATCGATTTTCAATACAATGCTTTGCAAACCGTTTGTCAAAATGTTCACACACACACAATGACATTGCGTGAGCGATATTCGAGACATCTTTATGTTGACAAACAAAAAATAAGTGGCTAATAAACCATGGCATTTTGTTGTGCGCATACCTTATTTGTTCAACATTGAAAAAAAAAACTAGAGAGCCAGCTCAATCATTTCTAAGCCGCTCTAATGAAACTGAGGCAATCTAGTGACATCTTTACTAATATAGCGCGACAATTCATTAGCCAGCAATACTACTCAGGTAACCAATAAGCATTGGCATATGCAGTAAATCAACCCTAAATCTGCATTTCAGATGCTACAAGCATTATATTAGCATTATAACAGCATCTTGAATGCTAACTGTTGTAAAGTTGCATTTCAAATGCTATTTAAATGCTTGTAGCCTGTAATAAGCATTTCGAATGCAAAATAGCATTAATGAAGCATAATCATAGAATTGCAGTAAAGCAGCCGTATATTGGGCCAAGAGTGGCATTTATGTTGCATTTAAGGCGACTTAATTGCTTGATAGGCTGCCGTAAAGACGCTTTGGAACTGCTTATTGGTTACCTGGATAGCGTCATATTTGCAACAGTTGTTAGCCGATATTCGTATCCTGGTGAGTGCGAGCTATCTGTTACGAGAAAATGGGAAGAAAGATTAGTAATTTATACTTAATTCCAACTACCTCTATTCCTTATTCTGACAGATACGCGTATTTCGTCTACAATATGCAAACTTCTTCGGTGTCGTATACTAATACTTGACTTGAAGAAAACCTTCGCAACCTGCCGTATAAATACTATTTTCCAAATACAAACACTTTTACTTACAGCTAACATTATTACTTAACCTATCCTGATGCAGCAGTCCCTGTTCGTGGCCTCCACAATCCCGGAAACGAAATGAGGGAGATTGTTTCATCTGTAGGATCTCCAGCCCGAAGCTAGCAAAATGGCTAGTAAATGAATTTCAACTCTCAGGAATTTGTACAACAATTACAGTTTTTCGACGTCACGGCCCTTTTCCCTTATGTACCGATCAAGGACGCGATTAACCTTCTAGAAGACTGGTTTTTGAAACAAGGCTACGATATGGCATGAAAGCAAAAGGTGCGGATGTACCTTAAACTGACCCGACTTTGCATGGAAGAGAACTACTTCACTTTCAGAGGTTCATTCTATAAACAACTAAAAGGAGCATCCATGGGAAACCCTCCACCCCCTTTCTTCTGTGAACTGTTTATGACGAACCTAGAAACAATCCTAAAAGAGACAGGATTACTACCAATTTGTTGGTGGAGATACGTCGACGACATTTTCGCCGTAGTGAAAAAAGAGGATCTCCCCTTAATTCTTCAAGAAATCAACAATTTCCACAAAGACATTAAGTTCACTCATGAAGTAGAAAAGGATGGGAAACTTGCATTCCTCGACCTCCTAGTAGTGAGAGAAACGTTGTCATCATCATGTTTGGAATTTGAAATCTTCAAAAAACCCACAAATACCCAAAGAGTCATCCCTTACACTTCAAACCACTATTTTCAGCATAAAATGGCCAATTTCCACCACATGATCCACCGGATGTTGAACCTTCCTCTCAATGAAACCGGAAAAGCCAAAGAATTATCATATATCTTCGAAACTGCCAGACTCAATAGTTACGAAAAGAGGACAATTCAAGCTATCATCAACAAAAAGGAGAAACATCTTCATAGGAAATTAGGAACTCCTGAAACGTGCATCCGTCCCCTTCGATAAAGACATTACGCAAAAGCTGAAACCACGACTTAGGTAATTTGGATTGGACTTAGTTTTCTATAGTAGGCACAATCAATTGACTTCGTTGTTAGGCTCCACCAAAGATTCAGTAGATGTATTAGGCAAAGCAGGGGTATACAAAATCAAGTGTAAACACTGCTGAAAAATATATGTAAGCAAAGAGAACCTTGGCAGCAAGGTTCAAAGAACATCTAGCGGAGGTGACTAGAGCCATCAAACAGAAAGACAAAGGACTTTCAGATAACTTCAAATCGACAGTTGCAGAACACATCTTCACGGAGAATCACGACATAAAGACAAATGTCCACACTCTTACGGACTACCTCTACACCCTGAAAATTAGACGTCGTAGGAAGCTTAGAAATCAACAAACAGCAGAACACAAATCTACTAAACAAAGACCAAGGTAACGGGTACACATGGCTTTTTAACTTACTACCTAGACGACAACAAAGACGACGCAGCAGAGCAGCAGCAGCTATAGAATAACAAGGTTAGGTAGAAGGATAAACAGTCAGGTAGATATTAGGTATCATCTTTGTTTTTTGCTCACAATAGGTTAGGTACCATTGTTCGATGTAGGTGCAAGTGTTAGTATTTGGAAAACAGTAGCAACGGTTGCCTAGTCCAAGGCAATAGAGCCAACAGCTACATGACCAATGGTTACTAGCCAAAGCAACCTCCAAGGTACTTCTCGCCGCCAGCTGCCAATTCAATACTGTTTTATTGCCGCTTAGAACAGCTGCAAGGCTGACTGAGTTAATGAAGTATTTACGAAGGTGTATCTCCCTTACTTACATTTGAAGTCTGTGATAGGAGAATACTTGGCATTTAGTAAATCTACTCTGCAAAACGAGATTATAAGACACCTCCTTATACATGCGATATTTTCAGTAGTTCAATGTTGACAATCAATAGAATCGACACGTAGAAATATGTCCAATTGAATGGGGCAAACATTCTAAAAATCTTTGGAGAAACGACTGAGATATTAACGCTCAAACCCTGACCGCTTTTCGTGACGGTCGCAATAGGTTTTTTTTTTTTAATTGTACCCCAGTATTGAAAACAACGACGTAGTCCTACGTCAACAAACGTTCCACATGCAAGAAAACCGCATCTAATCTATCTGGACAAAAGCGGACATCAACTTAAAAGCAAATATAGCAAGGATCAATAATCGCAGCCATGCCTCCGGTCAAGCTTCTAACCCCTTAAAGGTGCAGGACGAACTTTTTATTTTGAAAACACTATATCTTAATGATGCCTTAACCTTTTCAGCTGAAACTTTCATTGAAATCAAGTGGAATGATAGTCCTAAATTTTGGATACATGTACCTCTCTCCAACCCATCCCCATTTATTTTCGTGGCTGAAACTAGGTGGTTTTGAGGGTATTTTTCATGATGATATTGAAATTGTTTTTGTTTTTCACTTTTTTATAAACGGTTTTCTGGTTTAGTTAATTTTTAACACAAATGGTACATGAAAAGTATACAAAAGGCATTCATTCATTCATTCTTTCAACCAATGCCGGTGTGGCCTCTGCTGTACACATAAGTTGTCTCCATTGTAATCGGTCCATGGCTGTACTTCGCCAGCCTCGCTGTCTGCGGATGGTCCGCAGGTCGCCTTCTACTTGATCGATCCACTTTGCTCGTTGCGCGCCTCTTCTTCTTGTACCTGTCGGTTCGTTTTCGAGAACCATTTTCACAGGGCTGTCGTCCGACATTCTTACTACATGCCCTGCCCATCTTAGTCGACCGATTTTTGCAATGTGTTCGAAGAAGGTTCTCCCAGCAACTGATGCAATTCGTGGTTCATTCGCCTCCTCCACGTTCCGTCTTCCATCTGCACTCCACCGTAGATCGTACGCAGCACCTTCCGTTCAAAGACACCAAGAGCGCGTTGGTCCTCCACTAGCAATGTCCATGTTTTGTGGCCGTAGAAAACTAACGGTCTAATTAATGTCTTGTAGGTGGTCAATTTTGTAGCTCGGCGAACTTTGTTCGATCTTAGCGTCCTTCGGAGTCCAAAGTAGGCACGATTGCCAGCCATAATGCGCTTTTGTATTTCTCTGCTGGTATCGTTATCGGCGGTCACCAATGAGCCAAGATACACGAATTCGTCTACTACCTTGATTTCATCACCATCTGAACTCGTGGTAGAAGGCTAACAGTGTCTTCTCGTGAGCCCCTTCCCTTGATGTATTTCAACGCATTAATCACAAGCCCAATCCTACCAGCTTCAGCCTTAAGTCTGATGTACGTTTCCGCAATCGTCTCAAAGTTACGTGCTACGATATCAACGTTGTCGGCGAAGCCAAATAGTTGGACAGACTTTGTGAAGATCATGCCACTCGTGTCTATTCCAGCTCTACGAATCACACCCTCCAATGCACTCCGAGATTCGAAAGGACTCGAGAGTGTTCCTGATACTCGGACGACACACATCACTCGATCCATCGTTGCTTTGATCAACTGCGTCAGTTTTTTTTTTTGCGAAATCCTTATTCGTGCATGATCTACCATAGCTGGTCTATACCAATGGATATATACATATTTTTCGGGATGTTCTAGGTCGTCCACACTCTCCTGGAATGTTGATCATGGACTATGTCGCTATGACATCTGAGCATAGGACCTACTTACATGAAACATGTCCAACAATGTTCAAGAAGAGTGAAATTATTATCTGTCATCCATCTCCATTAATATCAGTCGTTTAATTCTCTCCAAATGGTCCTGGAGTTCAGGTCAAATGATCTACAAGATCAACCATGACTGGGCTACTGTCCTTAGCAACGCAGCATACCCAAGCAGACTCAAAGAAGCAAAAAAAAAAACACCACTCGTGAACTTTTAATCTCAGTCTACTTAAACTCTATGGTACATCGCAAATCATCTCAACCATTTCAAATACTTTGAAATTTCAGAGGCACCTTTCGATCTCCATGGGCTATAAGGCACTGTGCACTTGAAATCTGTAGGTGTTAATTATTTTGTAGCAGCACGCTCAGTGACCGGTACAATTTTTTTTTTTGACAGGAATTCGTTTAACTAGTGCTTTTCTGGTACTTTCACCACCTTTCGTTCAACGAGTAAGAAGTTATTTCAGATGGATGGCTAGATTAGAAAATTAATCATGCACACTCACGTTGAAAATACTATTCACCACTTTACGGAATTGGCAAAATGCCTCATATTTGTTGAACATGGTTATATTCACCGGGTCCTCCCTTAGCTCAGTCGGTAAAGGCGTGGCTACAAACCGGATTCGATTCCCGGTCTGGCCTAGGATTTTTTCGGCAAGGAAAATTTCTCGACTCCCTTGGCATAGGGTATGATTGTACTTGCCACACAATCACACTGATGCAAAAATGGTACCTGGCCTTGAAAACTCTTAATTAATTACTGGGGGAGTGCATTTAAAAAAAAAAGGTGAGAACAAAATAAGCTAACGTTTGCATTTGAAAAAATCGACAAAAATAGCCGATTTTTCATGGGCTTACCTTCACCCGCACTGACGAAACTACCCATGCAGCATCAATCATAGTAACCCATGAGTCAGCAGACAAAATTTGACAGCTCTATCAGTCGAACTCCACCGTGATGGCAAAAACAGTGATGCAACTCCTTTCAGAAGTGTGCGCGTTCAAAGGACGGCACCCCGCCGCGTCGAAAACGGATATCGTGCGGCACTTTATGGACGCCGGATACGCCCGTTCCGGCATCTTCAACATTTTGGCACTATTAGACAACAATCAGAGCATCGATAGAAAGCCCGGTTCCGGACGGCCCACGACCCTGAGCGACAAGAAGCTCCAAAGGATGCTCAAGAGGAAGACCGAGGGGAAAGTGGCTACATCGCTGCGTGCGCTTGGCCGGGAGGTCGTTTCAACCGGTCAAACAGTGAAAAAGTACCTGGCAAACATGGACATACTTGTCAGGAGGCGGAAGCCACGTCCACTGGTTTCGGAGCTGCAGGCAATGACGCAGTGGCAGCGGCTGAATAAGATGGCCAACTCGATTTTCCCGGCGAATCGCGACGTGGCGGTGGTGATGGACGACGAGACCTATCTCACCCTGGATGGCAACGACTGGCAGGACTTCCCCCACGAAGGAAGTGAGCTCCGAGGTGAAGTTCATTTCACACACCAAGTTCCCCAAGAAGGTGCTGCTGTGGCTGACAATCAGCGAGAAGGGGTTGTCAAAGCCGCTCTTCTTTCGCTCCGGACTGGCCGTGTACGGGGAAATTTATAGTACGAAATGCCTGCCGGAAGTTGCGTGGTTCATCAAGAAATACTATAAGGGTAAAGACGCGGTGTTCTGGCCGGATCTGGCGTCGGCCCACTACTCGAAACGATCGTTGGAGGAGATGGAGCAGCTGAATATCGATGTGGTACCCAAGTCGGCGAACCCGCCCAACGTCCCCCAGCTGCGTCCCATCGAGAATTTCTGGGCCAACCTGAAGCGTAAGATCTACTCCAACAATATTGTCGCGAAAACTAAGGAGGAATTGATAAATAAAACTGTAGAGATACCAACAATCAATATGCAACTAGCGATTTGAAATTGGTTAACTGTTGTAGAGCCCCTTGGTCCGAAGTACACCTTGAAGCCACCACCTAACTATACATATTTGCGCCTTTGTTTTGATTTGCTGTGTTATTTTGACAGAATATTTGAGAGTGTGTTCGTGTGAGTTCATTATTAGGGGCGTATTATTGAGCTTGGGACCGATGTGCTTGTACTGACTGAGCTAAGAAAAAAATCGTATTTGTTCGGGACCTACTGTTTTTAGAGTTAGTCTATGGAGATACCGTACCCTGGAAATTAAACGTCGCAGAAAGCTTAGAAGTCAACAAACAACAGAACACAAATCTACACTGAGAAAAAAGTAAACGCAAACATATTCTAGTTTCATTTAACTGGAATTTCACGTTGAATTGGGCACAAACATCATATTAGTTTGATTTGACTACCTACGGTGGTTAAAACAAACTAAAATTCTGAGTTATTGTTTCGGGAATTAAGCAGTTAAGTTCCACTGACATCCGTTTGAATTTACTATTATGTTGGTTGTTTCATTCTGACAGCTACGAAAACAAACAGATTTGTTAGTTGATTCTACCAACGCTTATGGTTTGTTTCAAACAAACTTGAGTATGATTTAAACTGAATTGCTGTTTGAAACAAACGAACGAACACGGTTAAAACAACAAACAATTCCGTTCACCTACATTTCTTTTGTAATCATTCCAATAATATTTATTTGAATAAAAGGCTAATAAACATTAGAAAAGCGCATATTAACATTTATAGACCTCTCTCAGTCTAAAAAAAATGTACAAATGTTACTGCGAGCCTTTATACTATTTTCAGGTTTTTATTAAATTCATTAAATTAAATGTTTACTTACGTTGAAAACTTACGCGAATAGAGCATGCAGCGGGACCGGACGGAAAATAATTTGTTTCAAACTAAACATTCAGTTGTTAATATGGGATTGGTGGGTTTCCTTAAATTCTTCAGTTTTTCCGAGGTGTTGTTTCAACTTGCGTAAACATTCAGTTGTTTTTTCTTCAAACAGGACATCAGTTTGATTTAACCGCCGCGTTGGTTGAATCAATCTAAAATTTTAATTTGTTTCCCTGAGTCAACGCAACCTGTGTTTGGTAATAATAAACCTGTTGCAAGGTGGAAACAACAAACATGTTAGTTTAGAACAACCATTATTTGTGTTGTTTTGTGGTAATATCTTTAGGTAGAAACAACCATCCTGCCTGTTTGTTTCATGGCTGAATCGTTGGTTTAAAACAACAAAACGGATTTTTAAAACAACATTTATTTTAGTTTGGATTTCAATAAACAAGTTTGTTGTTTCAAACGGGACTGTTTTTTCTCCGTGTACTAAACAAAGACCAAGGTAACGGGTACATATGGTTCTTTAACTTAATACCTAAACGTCAACAAAGCCGACGCAGCGGAGCACCCGCTGCTACAGAATAAATTAGATTAGGTATAAGAAAAAAGGCGAGGTAGATATTAAGCATAATATTTGTTTTTGACTCAGGATAGATTAGGTAAAAACTGGTAGCTGTAGGTAAAAGTGTTTGTATATAAAAAATAGTATATATACTGCCGGTGGCGGTGGTTTTCTTTCAGTCGAGTATTATAGACATTGTAGACGAAATACGCGTATCTGTCAAGATAAGCAATAAAGGTAGTTTGAATTAAATGTAAATTACTAATCTTTCTTCTCATTTTTCTATTAGCTATTGGGGTATGTTTCCCATGACTCAGCCTAATATCCAGTTTGTTGATTACAGTTTTAATTGTTACTCATAAAATTGTTGAAGTGTTAAGGATATTCAAATTGCTATAAGCTTGCTTGGCTATGCTTGGAAAGAAGTGTTTTATTCTAAACAACGAAAAGTCAATGACTTACTTTTACACAGACAAAAACATTCGAGGTATATGAATGTTATGTCAGTCTACATGCAGCAAAAATCTCGCCCAAGTTTGAAACTAGGGTATGTGTCCCATAGCTCAGCCTAATATACTACCGTCGATTACATTTTTGTTTGTGACTCATTAAATAATTGACCTACAAACGACATTCAACAAGTTATACGCTTGCTTAGATAATCTTACACAGAAAAAAATAATGAATTTTTATAGGCGCGTTGAATACCCCTCGTTTAATTCTAAGACAAAGGAGGAGTAAACAAAGAAATTGTTTGTAACCTTTCATGCGCCATACATGTTTGCGATCTTTCATACAACATCTGGCTTCAATTTACATGAAATATCCTATTATTTTCTGCCAAATCTAGCATTCCCTTTATGTGCATTAGATCACGCAGAAAATTCAATGTTTCTTTTTATCTGTGTATATATTTGTTTATATATTCTGTGCTTTATTCGAACTGAAATTATGTAATCAAAATATTAGGCCATAGTTAGGAACATAGAATAAAATTCGTGCTTAGAATTGGGCCTACGGTTTTCTTGCAAAATCATTATATATTTTTCCGTTAATTTGGATTTTGTGACCCTTCTCTGCAGATCTAGAGAGTATTCAAATGGATGTAGATCAAATTTTGTCAAACTAAGGACTTTTGAAGATCTTGCAGAAAATCTGTTAGCTTATTTTCCGAAACCATGTCAGCTATAAAGATAGGTATAACTCCAAATTCTCAATGGCTTAAGAACACGTTGATCGCCATAATATCAGCGTGAATTTGTCGATTCTCGCTGAACTAATGACATATTTGGTACATAAGCCGGATGAAGCCGAATTACACCCTAAAATTCTATATATCTACCGCGTTTCGAAAATATGTTGAGAATGAAGCCATTATAAGAATTTAATCACAGCACTAAACTTTCTCTACTGAATTCAATGTGGGATCCTGGTTAACAGTGACGTCTGTCGTCTCTCTCTCTCATCTTATAACCCGTCCACACTACAACCTCTATTACTCGATATAGCCGGTTTTGATACCAACATTAATAAATGTATTATTCACTGGAAATAATATGTACAACATACATATGATATCAAGACACTCTATAGCGCGTAATATAGCTTGTCGTCTGGATGGGGAATCTCACGAGATCACGATTTGTTTTTGCGCAATACGAACAGCTTTCGGACAATAACCTCAAAATATCGCACGTCTTCCATTATTGAATTGACCTTCACCTAAAATCTTGAGTACAGATTCGAGCTCAGATTTATAACCCGGATAGAGTATCTTGATATCAAATGCCATGCACATTATTTCCAGTGAAAACTAGATGTATAGATGCTGATTCAATATACTCTATATTACGTTATATACACGCAAAGAAATCACTCTGTTTTGAATTAACAAAACATTTGTGGTATTCAATACAAGGTTTCTTTTTGTTTCAATTCATAAGAAAGTTCCAAATCAATTCGAAATTTCATTCAAATCAAACCAATCAAATTATTTGAAGTAATCACCGCTGTGTGATACTCGTTTTAATCATAATAATTGTTAATAATGCTTAATTAATTGTTTTAATAAAATAGTTGTATGAGCGCACATTTCATAGCAGCCATATTGCTACCTCTGACCTCTGCTTTCCTAATGTAAATTTAAACATAATATATTATAATTTGTAAAACAGATTATCAACGAGTTATTCTCTTTGCAGATAACTGGAAAAACAGCACAACTTCCGACGGAAGACTATTTTGCAAATAAGCTGCCATTATGACTGCCTCTTCCCAATATTTCTTCCCGAGTCCAGCATCCAACCACATGCACGATAACTCCTGCAAAGTCCGATTATTGCGTTCCGAATGGTGCGGTAATTGTTGAAAAAACAATAAAACATGACTTTCAGTTCTATAAAGCGTGAAGTTTTATTTCAATTAAATGGTTTCATGATAATAGTTCATCGAAGTTTATTATTTCAACAAATGCGTTTAGTTGATTTAAGAAAACATTTTGTTCTGAACAATAAAACACGATGTTCAATTCTATAAAGCATGATGTTTTATTTCAACTCAAAGGTTTTGTTGAATTAGTTCATCAGTTTTATTGGTCTATATTCAAACCAAAATTTCAGTTGAATTGATTCCTCTTTTGTATTGGTATAACTACGTATTTTGTTGCGTGTAGGTTGTAGTGCGTACGGGGAAGACCTATAAATAAATCACTAAAATCCGTGAAAAAAATTGTGAATCGAATCCATCAGTAGGCTACGGTTCTTGATTTGACAGTACTTTACAGAAATTTCTTTTTCGATCGATCTGTCTTAAAATTTCTCGTATAAAATTTCGAAAATCAAATGGATCGTGAAGCGAACAAACTGGAACTCTACCTACTGCTATGCCAATCGGCAACGGCTTTGCTCGTTTCCCTGATTAACACGACCCGCAACAGCAGCCCTGAGATTCAGATGGTTATCAAAAGAAGAATGCTGCAGTTGGTGAAAATTTTGTGGGAATATGTGCGGGACTCGGCGCATGAACTGGATGATATGGAAAATACGCTGGAGCCCAGTGAAGCAGCAACGGATTTGCATTCTCGACGTGTTTGGCAACCCAGCCCACAGCCACAACCGCAGCCGACATCGGTGAGATAGCTGAATCAAAAACCTATAATAATCTAACGGTCATTGTTTTGCTTCCCTCTGCAGCCACCGGCCATACCGCGCCTTCCTCATCATTCGACCTTCGTCGACCAACGGCCGGCAACCCGATTCCCCGTGATACAACGGCTTCTGCAGGTTCTGGCTCGCGTGCCGAACGAGGAATTTTTCACCCAAGCTGCGCAGCCATTTGCCAATGATCCTGCATTTCGGCAGCGGCTTCAGCATGAAATGTACCAACTCCGAAGAATGCTGGGCGACGACGACCCATCGTTGCACTTTGACGAACAAACGCTGCTGGAAAAATTGAACCGAATGGAGACGAGCATGCGGCTAATAATGGAACAGCTGGACACGTTGACTACTTCACCGCAAGAGGGACACTAGATTGCCGAACGGAACGGGTGAAGCGTTTGATGCGTTCGGGGATCTTGGCGATAGTGCTGGCATGGTGCGGCGATTATGTGAAGGTAGCACGGTTGATGTCAGGGATAACAGCCTTCAGTCGAGATACGGTAGGTGGCAACCAAGTTGAAAGGAGGGAATAATGCGTTCGCATTGAAAACAGTCCCGACTGTGGAGGTACAGCATAGTATGATTCGAAATTGGACTTGACATCTTTGATTGGAATATACACGGTTTACGGAAAATAATAATGAGCGTGTGCTGTACTTGCAATTTTAATCAAATTTAAATTATGTTTCTCGCAGTACGATTGAGCGAAGTACATACTCGTGTTTAATGTAAAAGTCACTAGAGCAAATCGATTCAACTCTATGTCTGCATGCATATCTATTTGCAACATTATTACGAACATTTCAACATATTGTGAAATTCTTTTGATTGACATTTAATCCTAGAAGTGAACTGTTTTGTTTTTCAGTTGACTTTTCAATCCTATTATTTACACATACACACACAAACCAACAGCAAAGAAGAATAATTAGTAACAGGTTAAATTATTTAAATTTTACCACATGATTTAAATTCCTTGAGCATACGCCATTCATCATTTGAGACAAAAAATAGCCGATAATCCATATTGCTACCAGTGCACACTCGCATTAAAAGCATTCTCGTGTTGTTGTGATTTCGCACGGACGACAGGTCGTACCATGTGGGAGTGGTAGAAGGTGTATGCGTTGCGTATCCGTTTGTTCTAGGTACTGAAAGTTGCTCAGAACTCGCTCAAGATACGAAATCGGCATCCGTATCCTTATAATTCAATCAGTCCGGGATGCGTGAGTAACAGTAGAATATTGCGTTACCTTGCCGCAATTGATTACTTCAATCCAATTAACCGTGAAATCTGTAATAAGTTTGATCCAATGTCTTTGTTCAAACTGCTTAATTCTTTAAAAGAGCGTATCTAAAAAAAAGTAGCTGCCCAAGGGCGAGTATTAGCCATTGGATCGGAAAAGAATCCCTTAGGAAAAATGTGGATTCAAGAAGCAGTGATTGACTTTGAACAATGTTTAATTGATTTGTGATGCTTCTTAAAACTCACATCCGGAAATCCTCAAGGCACGTATAGTAAACTCATTCTATTTTTAAATCACATCCAAACAGGTAAAACTAGCTTAGAAGGAAGTTAATTATATCAAAAACCCTACTGGTTCAACTTTGGTGACTCGTGCGAGTTTGACGTAATTGTTTCTGTTCTTGATTCGCAGAAGGTAAGCTGAACTAATCGGAATGGTGTCTGCATCCGGAATTGCGATGTATAACAGGATTATGTTTTCTGGTTTGATCTGTGAGATGACTAAGTTGCCACTTTATAATCTAACTGGATTATTCCTTCAAAAGGAACAACTAGACTGATTGTTTCTTTATGAGTCGGGTCTGATAATATTATGGGAAACCCAACAAGTGCGGCACACGTAAAACGCTTAAGTTATTAGTAAGTATAAGGAACTTGATTAACTTGGGAATATGAATGTGTTTCATGTTAAAACCAACACACTTCGAAACTTTTGTTTTTACTTTTAGATGTTATTGATTTTCAACGTAGATCAAGGAACACAAACGAAGATTTCACTCGTCAAAAGTCGTGTTTGATTCCATTGATTTTCTTGCTTCATTCATCTGATTCTTAGTCCTAAAAACCGGCGTCTCAAAGCACCGAAATTTGCACTACTTTTTGAGATTTTATGGTGTGTTAATAACAAAGGAGATTTACTTTCTTATCTTACCAATCAGGGCCAAAGCTAGGGTGGCCTCTGCTGTCCACAGAAGTTGTTTCCATTTGGTTTGGTCCATGGCTGTACTTTGTCAGTCTTGCAGTCTGCTAAGAGTTCGCAGGTCGCTTTTTACTTGGAAAATTGTAGTAGCCCTCAGAAAATGTACGGCTTGCGTCACTTTTTTCGGTGGCGTGATGGTGCCGTGGAAACCATAATAACACCGAGTTCATTCAAATCGTCACCTCGGATGAACTCTTCCATATTTTTTCACTTGAGTGATATTCGTAATTGTGCAATTCTGTCTAGTAACGTGGTCGTGGTATCCATTCTCAAGATTGTGAAAAAAACATAGCATGCCTTGAGGAAAAAAAATTGACATCACAATCCTATCTTTTTCACAAGAATCGGAAGCAGGAAGACGCAACAGAAGAACTCAATTTCCTCAAAAAGAGATTTTCTGGTAAGCAGTTACTTTTCCATGTAGTTTATAGCATGTATCCTCCATACCAGACAATAAATAAATAGAAAAAAAAAAAACTAGATAGGAAATAGAACTGTTCTTTTCCAAGTGTCAGATTAGTTAGTCAGTGATTTGAAATATTGTAAAATTTGGGATGGGGATGGTAAGTAGGCTAGAATTTATGTTGTTGTCTTAATGTTGTTGTCTTAATTTAATCCAGTATTTTTTTTAAATTTTAAATCCTTTTTGATTCAAACATCATTACTTCTGGTTGGTGCTGTTCAAGTTTGGTTAGGTTAGGAATTCGGAATTCTTAGTCAGAGAAACGAAAATATCGTCGTGAAAATATCACCAATAATCTCTCACCTACGCCCTGAATGCCATGAAATACTAACACCTTCTTCTCTTTTTTTTTTTATTGACTTCATGGTCGAGAACGGCTGTGAAATGGATCGATTGAAGTGTGAAGAACCTGCTCAGCCCTAGGCTACATGCGGTTTTGATAAGGAAGTGATCATATCAATTTAAAGAAAAAGTACCTGTGGAGCATCCGCGAAAAAATCAAAGACAGCACACAAAGATCAGTATATACGAAATCAAAACTGTCAAACTATCAAAAACATTCATCTTACTTAGGATCAAAAAGTTATATAAGAGTCACTACTAGTTTCAAATCACAAACAAATTAAACATTTCAGATCATTTTGTAGCAACGCGGCCATCTCAATCCAAAAAACACTACAAACCCCTTACCCCAACCTAAATCTTATCACCTCCTTGTTTTAGAATATAAGAGTTTTTACTAAAAGTGTAAGTTATATTTCCATATTAACACCAACTTATCTTCTTCATGTCAGAGTGCTCATTTATAACAGCATAACTAACACTTACTTTCATTAACACTTATTTTGTTATCGATTTTTTCTAATTCTTTTCTCTCTCTCTCTCTCTCTCTCTCTCTCTCTCTCTCTGGGTTTCGTTGCCTCAATCACAATAACAATATGAGTGTTATCTGTGAGAGGTAATGATCATATAAATTTCAGAACAAAACAACTATGGAAACACTTCGAAATCAACCTAGGACACAGGAGCACAGGAAGAGAAGTATAGCCAGGACCAAGTAAGTATATACTAAATCAAATTATATTATTCACAAATTGCTTTAAAAAGATATATGGTAAAACACTCACTACTAGTACCGATTAATATACAAATTAAACATTTCAGGCCATTTTGTAGCAGCGCAATCATCTCAATCCAAAGACACTACAAACCCCTCCCCCAACCTAATCCTTATCCCCACCCATGGCGATCATGTAGCCTGCATGTGGCGAGTCAGCCATTACCCCTCCTTCTCTATCAGCCTTGGATTGACTTGCGCTCTTACTGCCCCACCCTGTGCTTCAAAATGAAAATGAAAATGAAAGGTAGCTGTTTGAAATCGGCCTTTACATAGGTTTCATCTTCGATGAGGAGACAGCCATTAAATTTTGTCAACACCTGATCATACAGTTTTCTGGCACGGATTCTGGCCACATTGTTCTGCTTTTGGTCCCTATTTGGTTGTCTACAGGCACGTTATGACTGGAAGCCTTCCCGGAGACGAATCCGTTGCACGGTACTGCGTGTGGCGCGAAACTTTTTGGCCAAATCGACGTCTGAAATGTTGGAGTTTGCCTTATTCTTGATGACTTTGTTCCGCAGTTGACGGTTGACAGTACCCGCCCGACGCTTGCTTTGAGGCTTGCGATCCGTCGACAAAGTTTTTCTGTACTTTTTCAAAACACGCCACACGGTATTTCGGGGAATACCCAACACTTTTGGAAGTTTTGGCCCAGACCGCGAAGGGTTTTCCAAATGATTTTTCTTTCTTCTTCCATTTGGTATTTCTCTGAAACACGTTCGAACTGCACCGCGAACAAAAACTTCATATGTTGTTATTGTAAGAGGGAACACAAAAAATGTCATAGTTTACAAAACAAAACTGTTGGCGACTACAAAATCGGCAGATGTTGGACTATAAAATATGTGCGCCCCCGAGGTGCGATAAAATAAAAATATTTACAACAATGTTGGAGGAACAAAAATAATACACAATAATAAGGAGAAAAAATCTATAATATATACGAACAAAAGGGAACATTTTACTACCCACCAAAAAAGAAAAACTAGAAATGGTGGGTGTTGGCCAAATTTGGATTTTTCAGATATAATCCTAAATAGGCTATAGAGTATGTTTCATACATCTAGTAACCTAACGTCCGTGCTCCATCACAAGATTTTCTATTGTGATGTGTCCAACTCAATGGGTAAATTGAACTGAAGGTGAGTTTGAAACAAAGGGAACTTGGAGTAGAGCACACGTACCCACTGGTTGACGCTAAATATTGGCCAACGTGCTTTTGCACATATGTTTGAGGATTTGTTAAGCGACTCAAATATCCAAATCCTAAGTTTTTGCAAGGTCCTAGCATGCAGTTATGAGCTTCTAAATTTATCATAATAGCATATTAGCGTTAAACCTGAGAGGGTTGATTCATCGATTTCTGTTACAATTCCAAGTTGTAACATTCTGCCCATTTCATGTTAGGCGGCGGGAATTTCTCTCGTGCTTTGGAATCGGTGGATTGTGAGTTAGGTTATTACAAGAAGCGGAGGGACTGATTAGGGAAGTATACATTGAGAGTAGCTGAGCGTATATCGTTTTTTTTTTCAAGTAGGATGAATTGCAAAATGATGAGATTATTATAGGTACATCTTCCCTATGTACTCATTAACAATAGAGGGTGACAGTAACAGTATAGACTAGTAACATTACAGGATTAAGGGGCTATTAAGTAGAACAGCCGACTGAGGTCATCAGATGTAGCTCTTCATTAAAAAGGTTTGATGAAGTGTTGGGTTTGGATGGTTAAGGGGAATGCTTGAAGGAGAATTTATTGTTGGCCAATGCAAGGCACCTTCTAAGTTTTCATTTGGTTGTTGGAATAAATATTTAATAATATGGGTTTATGGAATGTTACTAAATGTTACACGGGTTTTCTCAATACTTTTAAGTAAGAATAATTCAGTTAGGCATAAAGATTACTATCACAGAGGAATAAAGACTTGACTTGTAGGTCAATAGGTCAATAAAACTGATAACGTTAATATTTTTGACTCTGAGAACAATTTAGCCAAATCAGAGTATTTGGAATACAATTTAATAGGATCCCAGGGGTCGATAATAATCACACATCTCAACTCATTAATATAAGCATGAAATGCCTTTTTATTATAAAGGGTCTGTTTAATAATATTTAGTTATATCAGCTATTAATGATATGACGGGCCACCAATCCGAGGAGTAGTCCGGTTTGTTTAGTCTCTATTTGCAGGATCACCACTTGTAAAGGAGCATGCCGTCGCTCAGGAAAATATTCACTGGAAAAAATATCACCTGTGCAGCCGAGGGAACCAGGAAGGCAATCGCCAGCCAACGAAACATGAAAGCATCCGATTCCGACCTTTTGTAGTTGTTTCGTCAATTTGTGTCTACATATTTTATTTTTATTATTATTCTTATTTCTTTCCAGTAAAGCATTTGGATGTGATGAGGTGTTGGGTTTGGATGTATAAGGGAAGGTTTGTACAGATAATTTGTTGGCCAATACAGGGCACCTCCCACGCTGCCATCTGGTTGTTGAGAGAGACATTTAATGAGAAAGGTTCATGTAATGTTACTAATAATTCAAAATCTAAAAGGTACAAATATGGTTATTAGTCCCACTCTCAAAAGTTTGAAATATTTTCAAGAAGTCGAAATAAAATCTTCATTATAATGGCCAATTGAGCGCAATACCAATTACTACTAGTTAGTTGTTTTCACACGGGTTTTCTTATAACTTTTTAAGCATTAGTACTTCATTCAGGCATAAAATCTAGATAATTAATGTACCAGAAACTGGACGGACACTTATGCCTACCCAGTGGAGGACACGGATACGACCACCCATGTGAGTCTAGAGTTGTGACGACAACACCCCTCGTTGCATCAATTTCGCTTTCATCAATTTCGCTTTCAATCCCAAGGCTCGAGTTGAAGGCAGCAGTGTTAGGAGTTCGATTTCATGCTTCGATTCTGGGCTATCATACCTTTCCAGTTACTCAACGTTTCTTCTGGAGTGACTCCACTACGGTATTGGCCTGGATCCGTTCTGACCATCGCCGTTTTCACAAGTTCGTGTCGGTACGTATCGGAGAGATCCTTACTCTGAGTGACCCGCTTGAATGGAGATGGGTACCAACGAAGTTGAATGTTGCGGATGTTGCTACGAAATGGAAGACCCGGCCGGACCTGGAATCTAGTAGTCCTTGGTTTCGAGGACCTGAATTTCTGCGCAATGATGAGGAGTCCTGGCCGCAACAACCCTCCGTAGCTACAACCCATGAAGAAGTGCGAAAGGTTCAGGTGCACTACAATCATCCAACGCTGTTGGAGTATTCCAGGTTTAGCCAATGGACAAAGCTGCAGCGAACCATGGCGTACGTAATTCGGTTCATCGATAACTTGCGCCGGAAGAACATTGGACAGAATCTGCGTATTAATGTACTCACCCAGGGAGAGTTGTCCAGATCCGAAATGCTGCTGTGGAAAAAGGCGCAAGACGATGTTTATCCAGAAGAGAGAACCAGACTGGAAGAAACTCGGGGTAGCCCGGATAATCGTCATCCCACCGTGTCCAAGTCGAGTTCCATCTACAAAATCTGGCCTTTCATGGACGAGCAAGGGGTTCTTCGGATGCGTGGTCGCATAGGTGCTGCATCGTACGTACCATTCGAAGCCAAGTATCCTGCTATTCTTCCAAAATGTCATCCAGTAACAACACTCATTACGGATTGGTACCACCGTCGTTTTCGCCATGCCAACCGCGAGACAGTGGTGAACGAAATGCGGCAGCGCTTCGAAGTGGCCAAGCTGAGATCTCTTGTGCAAAGGGTTGCAAAAAACTGCGTGTTCTGCAAGATCTCCAAAGCCATTCCCAAAGCCCCAGTGATGGCACCTCTCCCCATGGAAAGATTGCAGCCATTTGTACGTCCGTTCACATTCGTTGGAGTGGATTACTTTGGACCAGTGCTGGTCAAGTTGGGACGTAGCCAGGTGAAACGCTGGGTCGCATTATTTACTTGCCTTACAATTCGAGCTGTGCACATGGAGGTAGTCCATAGCTTGTCTACGGAATCATGTGTTATGGCTATACGGAGGTTTATATGTCGTCGTGGATCACCAGCAGTGTTCTACTCCGATAACGGCACCTGCTTTCAAGGAGCCAACCGGCAGCTTCAGGAGGAGAACGCTATAAGCAACGAGGACATAGCAAACACCTTCACGAACTCAAACACTGCCTGCAGCCCCACACATGGGTGGAGCGTGGGAGCGACTCGTCAGGTCGGTAAAGACAGCAGTTGGTTCAGCTCTGGACACCTTTCGAAAGCCCGACGACGAGACCCTGGAAACCATCATCTATGGAGCAGAAGCATTAGTCAATTCCCGACCGCTGACGTATATCCCACTTGAGTCAGCAGATCAGGAGTCTTTAACTCCCAACCACTTTCTGTTGGGCAGTTCAACGGGCAACAAATTTCTTCCGCCAGCGGGAGACAATAGCCACGCAGCACTCCGTAGTAGTTGGAAATTGTCCCAATTTATCACCGGAGAGTTTTGGAAGAGATGGATAAAGGAGTACTTGCCAGTGATAACCCGTCGATGTAAGTGGTTCGAGGACGTCAAGGAGTTAGAAGAGGGTGATCTAGTTCTTGTGGTCAACGGAACTGGGCGTAACCAATGGATACGTGGACGAATTGAGAAAACAATTACAGGACGCGATGGAAGAGTTCGCCAGGCATTGGGGCGAACGGCGAGTGGAGTTCTACGGCGGCCTGCAGTTCGGCTTGCAGTGTTGGACGTCGGAGAGTTATGTAAACCTATGGAACCTTCAGGGTATCATGGTCAGCACCTAGGTTTACGGGTGGGGGTATGTGACGACAGCACCCCTCGTTGCAGCGACGCCGCCGATGTAGGTCAACGCGTTCGCAGCAGACCGCATACACCGAACATGTCAGGAATTACATGCCATGAAAAGGAACGTGAAACGGAAGCATTGAACAATTAATGTATAAAAAAAACACATTGTTGTGCGGAGACGAAATTTATTTGCATATTTTCGATCAGTAAGATTCCTTAAAACTAGTTAATTTCTTAAAAATAAGTGAGAATATATAATTGCTATCGTAAGTAAATTTATTAGAAAATATTGTGAAATTAAACGCTAACTTACAAACTACGCCTTACAGATAACCTTAGATAACGTGGATGGAAGAAAAGATTCCTCCCATATACTTATTCCTACACTAAAATTGTAAGTAAATCTAAGAATTTATTGTGAACTTTCATTAATAAAAACAACATGAATTCTAGCTTAAAGCTAACACCACCACAAACGGCTGTTTGCTATAAAGACTTGGTGACACAACCCCACAAGAGTATTGCACAAGCTGACGAGTGCAACGGTGTATAGACCTGGGGGTGAGTCCCCGGATACGCAATCTTAGCAGGAAAGCACGGACTAAACACAAAAAAAAAAAAATTAAAATAAAAATTAACTCTGATTTTGAAAATAGCCTATATTCGTTCTAACTACATATCTGATATGCTGGTCAATATGATACCGTATGTACAACCATTCGTGTAAGCCTTTGCCTTTTTCGAGAAGAAGTTATTTTCATATCTTGAAACAAGTCATACTTTGAATAAACCTGCCAGTTTCGGCTGGACCTGCTATTTGATATTGCAGCATCATTCCGACAGACGGCCAAACTGTGATCTGATGCTGTGAAATAAGGGTATAAGATCATTGGACTTCAGTAAAGCCGTCCGTATTACGTATCACATATTTAATACTTATTCCTAAAAACCTCATAGTCGTGGCATAGGGCTTCATCTTATATTGCCATAAGCAGAATGTCCACAATTTTTCAAACAAATTGGAAGTCAAACTTTTTGAAACCCTGGCAACCGATTCGATTCAATTTTAAGCTAAATTGAGTCACTCGTGAGTTACTCAGTGCATCAAAGCATCTCAGATTGAAGCTGTCGCACCCCTAGGATTTACCCAAAATTTCATCAATGTTTACCCCTGCAATAAAAAGTTGTACGCAAAAGAATGTGTTGAATTTTTTTCGAGTACAATTTTTACGTTATTTCAATATGATAAATGTAGGAGTCCAACTAAGCTCTCGCGGTTTGTCAGTAGATGACTCTAGCAGTAAGAGCTGGCCGATTTTGACGTATCCAAAATTTCATGAACCAAGGTTAGACATTCGGTAAACAAACCGCTTTGACATATTAGTGATTTGGTTTTTGCATTGTATACTTCGGGATGTGTGAAAATGTTTAATTTTGTGCCAAACAATCGTCATTAGCGAAAAATGTTGATTTTCTTCTTCGATTCAAAGAAAATAGCAGCTCAATTTTTGTTTTCCTTTTTGGGTTGCTGCATTGTATCCAATTTTCATCACTCGTCACGATGCGATGCGACTTAGTTTGTGGTTGATTTTCAAAATGCGTGGTCTTACTCTGAAGCAAAGAAAAACTATCGTGTAAAAATTGTACACTGTGAGTGGAATAACTTTAAAAAAATTGGCCAAAGACGAGGGTGTAAGCGTCGGAGCGCATTATGATACGAATGGCCAAATTTCGCAACATCGATAACTCGAAAACCATCAACTTTAGACTCATAATGTCTTGGGAAGCTTTAATCTAGAAAATAAGATCCATCTTTTGGTTTGGGTGGTGCTTAGGGTGGTCCTCTTCATAATAATAAACTCCTACTTTTTTTCTTATTATTTAGAGGAATTTTTGCTCCTACAAAATTAGATAAATAATTAATAAATATATGTAAGTAAACAAATGTCAATATGTCTACACAGACAAACATACATCCCAAGTAACAATTTTAGTTTTATTCTAGCCGTATAGCTTTCCTCCCGGCTTTGTTGATAAAACTACATTCAAAACTGTTTTGTCTACCAACACCTCCTCTATGCTTCTTTAAAGCAAAAAATTGTACAAAGTGGCCCACTCTATAGACGGTTGTGAAAACAATTTAATAAAACCATTATAAGACCATAAGGATTTTGAATATATTTTAGTGATAGATACTATGACCACTTGAGAACCTTCATAAAACCTTTTGGCTGCCATGAAAACCTGCATGCGGCCAAATGGCCACAGCTGTCAAACTTCACTGTGATTCACTGTGATTTTTGTTGTTCTGCTTTGTTCGATTCTCTGCTCTTCTGATTCATTTAGCAGTAAATAATATCGAAGAAAAAAGGTCAAGTGATGCGGGAAATTTTGTTCGATAGCAAAATATCCAAAGCAAATTGAGTTTTTTGTACAGCGTATCATTCTCCAAATCGTATGCGCATTTGATTTTGTGGTTAATATTAGCACGATAAGAGCCGAAAATTAATGCGCCTCGGAAATTATGCGAGTTCAGAACAACAAACACAACATTAATACAAATAAATTCAATAAATTAATCATGAATTTCTTGAAAATTGATGGAATCCAATAAGGTTGTCTAAAAAAATGCAGAAATTGGTCTCAGATCTACAGTTCTTTTGCATTACATTTAGAATTTGGTGCATTTATTTTTCCCTATTTCAATTATTTCGTATATTTCAATATGGCTATTGGGAAAAAATCACAATTCTGGCATAAAGGCAATGACTACTTTAAAACTATTTGGTTATTTGGTGGCTTCCCTTAATGCCAATTTCCGTTTAATGCATTTGCTGGATGCAAAATGGTTTTAAAAGGGTTTTTCAACTGACCATAATAAGATAATATGAATGAGTCCTAAAACGGCATTTCAAAACAACATATTATGAGTTCATAAAGTCAAAATAAAACCTTTGATAGGAGTAAAAGGAATTTGAAAAAAAAAAAACGAGGTTTAAAGGTCGTTTTAAACAAGCCGTGCAGGTTCCCATA
Organism: Aedes koreicus; assembly: GCA_024533555.2. NCBI lineage: Eukaryota > Metazoa > Arthropoda > Insecta > Diptera > Culicidae > Aedes > Aedes koreicus. The sequence goes on from JAHHFK020001044.1 coordinate 80,512, forward strand.
AACCTGGCTAAAATATGAAACCTATTGGCAGCTCTTGGGTTCATAATAAAACCAAATTGATTTCAAGTGGCTTTGATAAAACCTTAATAAAACTTAATAAAGCAGTATGGTTTTGGAAATGTTACTTGGGATAACTCTGACAGTTTCTTCGTCAATTACGCATTAGAATGTTTTTTAGTTGCCAGTATCGCCACAGGTGGCGCACATAGTCAATTCCCTTACGTTTGAAGTTAGCACACTTGTTTAGTTTTATCACCCATCACAGTGTTTTCAACAGATGGCGCCGGTGTGTAAGTGAAGATGATTTGTAGTGCAAAACGTTCAATATTTTTTGTCTGTTTGTCTGTGATATTAATGTTAAAAAACAAATGGAAATGAGTTTAAACATTGTCGTAAAAATCTCACGTTTTTACGCTATTTCATGATAATTGTTGATGCTGCTGATCGAAAGTTATGCAGAAAAAAAATGCAAAACTACCAATTTTGAAATGAGTTTTTCTCAAGAAGGGAACAAAAAGGGACAAAAGATTTTGCATAGATCTTGTAGATGAAAGTTTGTACTTCAGTTCACGTATTTCGTGTTTGCAAATATTTGCAAATTAGGGAGTAACATATCCCTAGAAATCGAATGCTTTTTACACTACAACCTCAACAACTTTTTTTTATACAATAACTAGCAACTATCTTGTTACTTCAAAATGGGCGAAATTTTATGTTCTAAAAGTCATTCCAGCAAAATTTTCAAATTCAATTGGAATAAAAAAAAAATTAGAGAAAAAAACGGTTTTTTAAGTCCCACACTAAGGAAAGTTAGAAAAACTGTAATAACACGACGGGTAAGGTGTGGCCCAGTTAGAATTGGAACAAAGACTATTGCGCGTATTTTGGATATACATTAACAAAATAGTATTCTGTTTTAACTAAAATGTTCAACTTTATGTGAACTCTAGAAGAAAAATACAAAAAAAAATTAATCATCTCGATTTCGAAGAAATTTGCGGACTTTTCCCGGAATACGTTTCATCAATCGGCGCACATTATTCTCATCCATTGTTTTGGCAATCTTATTCCACTTGGTTCTCAATTCGTTGATGTTTTTGACGACACTGCCATTCACCTTCAGCTTCCTCTTCATAATAGCCCAGAATCTCTCTATCGGTCTGAGCTGCGGACAGTTTGGTGGATTGAGTTCATTCGGTATAAACTTAATCCCATTGGTTTCATACCACTGCAGCACTGTTTTACTGTAATGACAGCTTGCAAGATCTGTCCAAAACATGACAGGTTCATTGTGGGATCTGATGGCAATATTCGTTTTTGGAGACATTCCATTCTGTACAGCTCTGAATTCAATGTGTTATAAGTGATGAAAACTTTGGTCTTCCTACCGCAGCTAACGACCTACTGGTGTTTCCTACCGCAGCTACAGATGCCTTGCCAAATCATGTATTTACGTGCAAATTTATCTGTAAACACAAACTTGAATTTGTCAGGAACTGCCGAGTAAAATGTTTGTCCAGGTAGCTGCTTGAAATCGGCCTTTACATAGGTTTCATCATCGATGAGGAGACAGCCATTACATTTTGTCAACACCTGATCATACAGTTTTCTGGCACGGATTCTGGCCACATTGTTCTGCTTTGGTCCCTAAGTTTCTCTGTACTTTTTCAAAACACGCCACACGGTATTTCGGGGAATACCCAACACTTTTGGAAGTTTTGGCCCAGACCACGAAGGGTTTTCCAAATGATTCTTCCATTTGGTATTTCTCTGAAACACGTTCGAACTGCACCGCGAACAAAAACTTCATATGTTGTTATTGTAAGAGGGAACACATAAAATGTCATAGTTTACAAATCCGACCACTAGGATCGCTGTAAGAATCAAAAATGTTTGTTCCAATACTAAATGGGCCGCACCTTAGATGTGATAGAAGTTATATTTTTTCAGCAATGTTCCATTAAACAAAATTATCTACAATTATGTAGGAGCAAAAATTCCTCTAAATCATACGAATAAAAGGTAGAATTTTTATTATGAATATTAAAGGACCAACCTTGTCACCACACAAACCAAAAGATAGATCTTATTGTTTAGATTAAATCTTCCGAAGTCATTATGTGTCTGAAGTTAATGGTTTTCGAGCCATCGATTTTTGTATCGAAATTTGGCCATTCGTACCACAGTGGAGCGGTACGAAATGCAGTTAGAAAATATGGAGAACAAGGTATTTTCGAAGATGCACCGAGGAAGTTTGTAAGAACTATAAGTGTTGTGTCCGTACTCACGTCGCGTTTCCGTTGAGCGTAATGCTGTTCTTACGTTAGCACAAAAATCATAAATATGAGTGAAATCAAGGCCTCAACCTCGAAGCTCTTTCGCCTTTATGGCCGACTGATGGCGAAGAAAAGAAGATTGCTGTTGGATATAAAGTTCCTAACACAGTGCAAGAGAAGAGGCCTAATCCCAAAATGCATCCACATCAAACCATCCACCAGCAACGAGGCCAGTGAAAAAGCGGCCAAAAGTGCGCGTAAAATTTGGTTGGCCGAAGAAATAAAGTGTAAACACAAACTTTTGTCGGTTGTGGAAGAACAGCTGTATTCGCTCCACTTACAGCTGTTGAAGCAAGTGGAATAACACACTACAGCTGAATGTATTGTGTATAGATGCGTAGAAGAGCATAAAGAGTTCTGGCAGTCAGTGTTGGGTTTGGTTGACTGCAATCTATCTAAACGTGTGAGAAGAACGAAGAAAAAGCATCACAAAAAACTGCTTTCGCTTGCGCTCGAACAGTCAAAACAGGTGGCAAAATGTTCTCCGAAAGTGATTGATAACTTTGTGGCAAATTTGTCGTCCGCGCGATTAACGCCAGCTGAGCATGATCTGCTCAACAAGGGTTTGACTTTTGCCGTTCCCCCACAGTGCGCGCCACTTGCTGATATCGTAAATAACATTGAAGGCGCTATACAGTACAAAGATTACCCATCTAAGTCGGCCCTCCTTCGCGATGTTGAGAGGTGTATTTTGGGTATAGCGGAAAAGCAGGAAAACCCTAGTGATCCGAATCCAGAAATTGTGAATGTGATCCGACAACTGAAAGCGCGTGACGTCGTCTATTCCCGTGCAGATAAGGGAAACGCTGTAGTGGTCAAGACTCGGCAGGATTATGATTCTAGAGTACTAGACATGATCAACTCCGGTCCGTACGAGGAGATCAAGTATAAGAACGGAAAGCCGAAAGACCCTCTTAATGCAATGATCGAGGAAGCAAACCGCACACGGCAGAAAATTGCACGTTTGATGGGGGAAGACAGACTCGAGAGGAAATTTCACGTTCCGAACTCAAAGGTGGCGTCACTTTACTGCTTGCCGAAAATCCACAAAAACCCGTTGGCAATGCGACCCATTTCATCCAATATTTGCACTCCAACTGAGAAAATGGCTGCTTGGTTGGTGGATGAAATGAAGAAGTACCCAGTGAAGCACGGAAAAAGTGTTAAAAATTCCGTAGAGTTGGTGGACAAGCTAATAGGTACCGAAATGCGGCGGGGCGAAATTCTCGTGTCCTTCGACGTCACTGCGCTGTTTTCAAACGTGCCTGTGGGCGATGCGCTTTGCAGTCTGCGTAAGCATTTGGAAAGAAGTCGAGCCTCACCACACTGCATCAAGGAATATCTTACCGTAGCTGAAGTATGCATGAACCAAAACTACTTCATGTTCCGAGGTAAGTGCTACAAGCAAACGTTCGGACTCAGCATGGGCAGCAAGTTGTCACCAATCTTGGCTGACGTTTTCATGAGTGATTTGGAAGTAGGACTGGAAAAAGAAAAACTCTTCCCCCGGGTCTGGTGGCTTTACGTAGACGACATTTTTGCGATAGTGAAGGAGCGCTACCTGTCGCAAATAATTGATCTGCTGAATTCCCGACATAGGTCAATTAAGTTCACGGTCGAGCGAGAGACTGATGGAAAACTTCCATTTCTCGATTTGACAATTAACAGAAAAAAACGACGATACTCTGAAGTTTGGCATTTACCGAAAACCGACATCCACCGACCGCTACATCACCTCCGGCTCGAACCATTACGGTTCTCAAAAACCAGCCGCTTTTCACTCAATGGCACACCGGCTCTTTAACATACCAATGGAGAAGGAAGAGTTCGAAGCTGAAAGGGCGAAGATCCACGAGGCCGCTGAACTGAATGGGTATGATAGAGAATTTGTCAACAAAATCATCCGAAAACACGAAGGCAAAAAACATCGACATGACGCGACTACACTTCAGCCAGAAAAATCAGAGAACCAAAAGATTAGTTTACCGTTCTACCCTAAGGTTACTAACGCCATTCAGAACATTGTGAAGGATCATGGTTTTCAGGCGGTCTACAAAAGCAACAACACGCTGAAAGACATTCTATGTGCCCTCAAAGATAAGGTTCCGAAGAACGAACTGTCGGGTATTTATGAAATCCCGTGTAAAAATTGCCCGGCGGTGTACATTGGTCAAACCCGCCGAAAATGTAAAGTCCGCTTGAGGGAACATAGAAACGCCGTTGATAACGAAAGGCCCAATGAGTCAAGCGTAGCAGCACACTCTACCGGATCAGATCTTACAATAGATTGGGATCATGCGAAACTAAAGAAGTGCGTGAGAAAGGTTTCCCACCTGAATGCCTGGGAATCCATGTACATCGCCACCGCTGAGCAGCCGCTGATGAACGAGGACGAAGCTCCTATAGCTTCGTCTCTTTTCCACTTGACGAAACGGCAAATCAAATAGTTCCAAGTTCCAAGGTGGCAAATATTCTCAAAATTAATATAAACAAAAAAATTACTAAGGGGGGATGAGAGGAGCGAAATGAAATATCTCTCACCACACACAAATGTATGCATGAGAAAACCGAATGAACCTTAGTATGGATTGACTATCGCAACTTACAAGACATGTTTCCTATGGTGATCCGAAAGACCTACTTGCCTAGTAAATCCTCGATCGTAACAATAGGGACCTCGACGTCTAGTGTGATGCCTGCAAAAGCGCGACTCGGACTCAAGACATCCCGGAAGCAGAAGAAATCCATAAGAAACTCCAATTAGGCCGCATCGATGAAACCGAGAGCCCGGAAACTATATGGGGGGGGGGGGGGCCGTTGCCCCCCCCTAAGTTTTGATTTTATTTTTAGAATTTTATTATTTGTTTCAATATATTATTATTTATTTTTTATCTCTAGAAGGTTGCAAGGTAACTTGTTGCAATACAGTTGATGTTACTCCAATACTACTCAATTAAGTCACAATCAAGTCACTGTAACCAAATATGACGATTTTGTGTTGCTTGGGATGTTTGTCAGATTGCTCCTTTGCCTAAATAAAAAAGCCAAATTACGCGAACTTGCCTCGATTTTGTAACAAGTTGTAGCAAAAAAGCGTAAAAAATTGACATCCATGAGAAAAAAGTTGTAATTATATAATAGTTTTTAAATAGTAACGAGTAACAATTTTATTACAATATTTTTCCTTTAACCTAGAACCCAACCTATGTAGCCTAAAGTATCTAAAAACCCCAAGCAGCACACAACAGTCAAAACTGGTTTCAGCAGCTCTATTGTGACTTAATTGAGTCACAGAGCAGTCACCTTTACTGGGTTGAAACAAATGTGCTACTAGGGAAATATCTCTTAATCTGTAATGTTAGCTATTAGATAAGCATTGATTGATTTTTTTCCCCGCTAGCTGAAAGTTGAAGAAGCTATGCTCAATAAAATGTTCAGTTCTTGGTTAATCAAAAAACTGAATATTCAAACCTATGCTATAGCTTTCAGAAGCCAAATACTACTAGATTAAGAAACACAGTTGATAGTTAGAAAAAGTATCAACGAAACATATTTATTTGAACTATTCATGGCATGGGTCAAACCGCCCCGTTACCCCGCTTTCCCCGTTTTAGGGTACTGTAGTTTCGTATTATTGAGAATATATGTTGATCATATCTTACCGTTTGAGTCAGCGTGTGAGAAGCAGAACAGCAAGCTAGTCAGGGCGAGAAGTTGCAGTTGTCTTATCCTATTCAAATAATTTATCCGTTTTTATGAGCATGAGCAGGATAATGAGAATGATTGACCGCCCGAAGTTGTTATTCCGTTACTGCCAGTTCAGCTGTTATTACTCAGAAGATCAACAGATGATGCAAACATGCTCAATGTGTAAAACTGGTGATCCCAAACTAAGGCAATACCGGCGCTGGCCTCGCCCGAATGCAGGTCAAATAAGGAAAGGGTAGGAATGCGTTAACGTTTATTTGGACGTTTTATTGGAAGCCGAGACCACCGCCGCACTTCCACGAGAAATCACTGGGATTTTGGATGACAAGATTGGGTGGCAGCAGGGTTCGTTTTGGTAAACAATAAGCTGAATTCACGCTTCGTTTAGTAAAATATTTAAATACTAGTACCGATTTCTGATTCGAACCGATTACAACAGTAAGGATGTAATGGTGTTTTTTCATCGGAAAAACAAGGTGATTTTTTATAATGTTGGAAATCCGATTTGATCTGAGTTAAACCAATAATAAGGATGCTATTGGAGCCACTCACAAAGTTTGATGATGGTTTTCCGTTAGGAAAACAAGGATAATTTTATGAACACTAGAGAGACGCTTCGTTGTTCTCTTACTGTGCTCACTCGATCACTCGTTACACCGAATTATAGATAACCGAAACAACACGAAACGCGCCATGCTCGATAGGAAAATAGTGCGTAATAAAGCATCGACACAACCTTTCACAGCCGATGCTCGAACCAAACTCTTTTTTCGTAACTTACAATTTTTACTACTGTATTCTACAATCTATTGCACTGCTGTAACTAATAACTGTATCAATCAAGTTGAAGTGTCTAATGAACAATCTATGCTAATCCATTAAAAATTGAAATTGAGGGATTTCGTAAAAATAAGAGTCCGTAGATGCATTTCGTGCCTTCTGGCAACTTTATGTTTCTATTGATGTCCATGCTCATCGGTTTAATACCAACCGGGAGAGACTTGGTCTTATACAAAATGATTTCAATATCTCCAATCCTCTCAATCAATCGCAATGTTTTGTGATATATTGGACGGATTATTATAATTTGAAATAACTCAATACACTCTTCCAAGTTTGGCAGATCGACAAGCAATCGGTGGAGAGTTTAGAGGAAGACCGGAAGACTAAGCGATGGTTCTGCGCGTGTTTATAAACAGAAGAACCTTCATAACAAAACGAATCATCGGGTAAAATACATACGGTTTTTTTTTTTAATTATAAGCAGTCTAAAGCAGTTATTTGATTCATTTTATCCAGAAGTACCATAAATGGACATTCGAAAGTTTTTCAAAAGTAAGTATAATATTTTCCAGCATGTAATTAAAAAAAAAAACAAGCAAACAAAACAAAACGAATGTTTTTTCATGCAGCTGAAATAACCACGAATAGAAAACTATGCAAAATGGTTGTATTTCTCGAATTTGAACAACAATTTTAATGTAATTCAATGATACACCGTTTTGGTTTCATACTACTCAGATACACATGATTGCTACATATACCGTGTTTCGACAGAACGTGTTTCAGTTGGATCATATCAGATAAATCGGTTCAAATTTCAAAACGCAGATGCAGATGTGTACATACATTATTTTTAAAATATTGAGGAATAGCTGTTGGAACGCATATGAATTTCTTTTCGTCATTGATGAATAAAATTTCTTAAATTATTTACTAACTACTCGTGTGTTGAGAATGCAAGTAGCAACAATTCAGCACAAAAAACACAGCTTGCTTACATTTGTTACTTACGTCGTTTTAAAAGGTTATGTTTGATGTTCCTGTTTAGAAAATATCAGATAAAATAATTATACTAAAGGTGAGCAAAGGGGACACAAACCATAAGCTATAAACCACCAAAACTCAAAATGTATGTTTGTTAAAAGCTAATCACTTATTATTTGAACAACCATTAAAAAAATATAATCTATTCAAACGGTGTGAGCATGGTGAGTAAAAAACGGTGTTTCTTCTGTGTTGCTTTGGGTGAGAGGGTCGCGGATAAAAAGTACATTTTCAGTACAAACTGCAAACAAATTCGGTGGTTATTCTATACAAAAATCCAACATGATCCGTTAAATGTTTGGCATTCAATGTGGTTTGATATAAAAACATGGGAAAAATCGAAAGTTTTTAAAATCGTTTTTTTTTATTAAAGAACAAGCCTAGAATTGTCAAATACTTTGGGTGAGAGTAGAGAAGATAATCCACCCGCATTCAGGCGTAATGTCACATAAATGGGGCTCCATTCCCGCTCCATCTGTCGGAACATGAAAATGATCCTACTCTACTGGTCCACCGGGCGTTGTATTGTCCGTTAAGTGTCCGTTAATGTTAATTGTTCAGTATGTGCAACCACTGGTTGGAGACGATGTAATTCTCTCTCTCTCTCTCTCTCTCTCTCTCTCTCTCTCTCTCTCTCTAAAAAAAAAAAACTCGCCCCCCCGCTTTCTGCCGCCTTCAACCCTCAATACGGCTACGCAAAAACTCCGCAATCCTTCTTTAGCAGCTATATTTTATCCGGTTACCTAAAAGAACGGACATGTCACTAAATCTGAGTAGTAAGAGAGTAGATCAAAATTAACAAAAATTGTGCCCCACCCTGTGAAAATGCAGGCATAATCTATGGATCATATCATATAGTTAAGCGAACAAAGCTGATTTACTATATATCATTTGTATAAGCTTATGGTTCATTATTCATCATTTTATGGATCGTTGGCAATTTATTTATGGAAAATTTCAAATACTTTATGGAACATGCGAATTAATTAATTGCACAAAGGTTAACTTCTATGGATCAATTTTACAAGTTTAAGGAAAGTTATTGAGCCTTTTATGGACCCACTGCAATATGTTTATGAGTAATCCGTACACTTTAACGACCATACCCTAGATATAAAACGGTACATTTTTGACATTTTGTTGCTAAATATTTTATAAAGTATGGTGATGAATTTTATGGATCATTTCAATTTTTTTTATGGATTTTCACCAGATTCTTATGGGTCAAGAATGCGTTTTTCATGGCACGATTTTCATTTTTTTAAGGAATGTTTATTACTTTTTATATGCAAAAGTACGTTTGCCCAAAGAATACTTCCAGAAGCGTTTATTGCCGATGATCAAGCAGCATGATGGTTCAGTAATATTTTGGCCTGATTTGGCATCATGTCATTACGCCAAGGTCACACTAGGGTGGTACAAAATCCAAAGTGTCTGTTTCGTGACGAAAGACATGAATTGACCAAAGCTAAGCTACGGAAACTCGTAAAATCAGCGGATGACATCGAAAATATTTAAAAAGGATTGGACAAAAGTGGTGAAAATGGTGGGAAGCGCATCTTTGGAGAAACTTATGGGTCATGTTCGAGGAAAAGTGAGATGTCTCGGTTATAATTAAAAATTTTGATTGAAGAAGAGTAAAATGTAACGAAAAACACCAGAGCAGATATAATTAACCAGATAAAGTAAATGAAATCTAAAAAACAATATTTTTTTAATATTTTGAAGATGTGCGTATAATTTCTGAAATAGTCTATATATCACTCACAATTTATTCTAGTATATCCGGTGTGAAAGCGTACTTTCGATGAAAAACGATTCTTTCTTAAAGATGGAACGTGCATCAAGACTATTACTCTACATGAACATTTCAAAAGGTCCTATCTGCTTTAATTGATTTTCTCATCTTATTGTTTGCCTCTGAGAAATAGAGTTTATTCTTTTTTAACACACATTTCCGTTTAGCAGGTTTTCACATTGCATCCAGATCATGACACACAGAAGGAAATATGACCTTCAAAGTGTATAACAAAATTCGATGAAGAGTATAAATTCAAGCACACAGGACCTAACCAACTATTTCTCTTACATTGTTAATGCCTGCCGACATGTAAGTGGAAGGACTCGTGTACACGTGTGTTACTAACTGCCGATCGAAAGCGTGACCAAATGGACTGTCGCTGGGCTATCAAGTTGCTCAGAGCTGACCGGCCAAGCGACCAGAGAGCCAGATAACATAACACACGCTATCAAAGTGCATCAAATTAGCACTTCGACAATCTCTACAAGCCGGCGTTTGAACGATGTTGTAACGACTGAACTAATGAGTTATAAATTTAGAATCGAGTTAAAGGAAAACGCTTCCAGCACTCTGTTAACAAGGCGATAAAATGTGCATGCTCAATGAGAAAACCTAACATCTGTTCCGCCAGAATCGTGATGTGCACATTTTTTTTTCATCTTCATTCTTGTGTAATTAATCCAATCCACGACAATATTGAGACTGGAAGAGAACAATTCGTGAAGGTTTATGATTCAAAGTTCTATCACAACCGCCCCTCACAGTAAATAGGATGAGGTGATACAATAATATCATCCCAAAAGGTGACTGCTGCTGGTTATCAACATTTTATTGCAAGCTTTGCCGCAGTCACTGTATCAATTACGACGCGGTGAATTGATTAACGACCCGCAATCCGGCCGTAACTATAATCTACTGTTATTAAAAATGCAATGGGAAAATATATTCGAACGCCTACATGTAGGTCATTAAATGGAGAATGAGTTCCTCGAAGCATTTTTTAGACCAGTTACTAGGAGAAGGCATTCTAGCAAAGTTTGACATCGAAGTCCTAATATGGAGTGACATTCACTGAGGATTACGATCGCGGTATAGTAAAGTTCTTCCGAGGTCAAACGCTATGAAAGGAGCTACTTGCGATTTGCTAGCGGCAGCAATGTTGTTTGTTGCGAATGGTGGCTTGATTTAAATTTAATAGATCGACCCCATAAGATATAGCAGCCAGGCAGTAGAACACCAATCATTTTAAATACGACAGTTCTATACTTAAATTTTTCGTTATGGTGAGATGGTTTCGCGTTTGTATGAGAAGCTGGTCATGTTAGCATACAGCAAGCCGAAGTGCTATTTCCGATGGTTAATTAACACAAATAACATACCATTTTGGATTCCTATCGGTCTTGTTACACCATAAAAGGATCATTAATTAAGATTATCTTGATACTGCCATTGAGAGCATCATAGTAATTTATAAAAACTCAAATTCAATAATCAGCAGGTTGCTAAACAGTCGATAACGATTCAGCTGCTGTCACAGGTAACCTCACCTGGTCACCTGTAAAACACTGTCCACAGCACGCAATAATTACAGAGTGATCTATTTATCTGAAACAACAACCCCCCCATCATTCTCTGACTGGTAACAGGTTTTCCGCCCTCTACAGAACATCGATCCAGTTCAATCAGCGAATGATCGACGATGCGTGCAACTATTAACCTTTGCTGATTTGCCAGGTGCCGGATAAATGTAACTTGAGCTATCTCAATCGCAACTGACCGAGAAGTTTCCCTGTGCTTTCTTTCGCTCCTGGGGCCGCTGCTGCTGGCTGACAATAATTATCCTATTAGCATTAGTTGGTTATTTCTATTTGTGCTAACCGTTTGCCCTGAAATGTGACACCCGGAAAAATGTCACCGCAGAATGAGGCGGTAGCTGGGAACGCGATAGCTCAGAATGGTTGCATATTTTTTACTGTAATTGAATGGTCTAGGAAGTAGTAAGTTCTATGCACTTCCCAGATGTGATGATTGCTTGTCTGTTCGGTTGTTATTTGATTAAAGTTTAGCTTATTGTTTCGCTTTGGGTTGGATGTAGAACATGACAATCAATAACCAGGAAGGTTTTGCTATTGGAACATGTGTTTGCTAGGGATTGTTTTGCTACCCTCTAATTAAGTTTTTTATTACTTCATGCGCACGGAAACAAATCCGCTCCCAAAAATGGTAAAAACGACTCACGACATAATGAGCCTAGTGTATTTTCACTTTATGAAAATACACCATGATTTGGGCTCATGATATCATGGTTCATGCTCGCGTAACGCACTCGAAGCGTTAAGAATTATTCTGCTGAGAGCGAATCATGAATCAGAATCATGATATCATGTGTCAATGCTCCACAAATCATGATTTGAACTCTGAAAATCTTGACTTTGGCTCATGATAATAGAGTTTATGATTTCGGTTTTTTTCTTGGACCATGAATCCAAATCATGAATGCGCAAAATTAAAATACAATGTTGCACATGAAACTATTTTTTGGATTTTCATTAGAGTAAAATTTATTTATGTTTTTATCTTAATTATATTTCATCATGTTTTAATTGTAAATTTAAGTGTAGTAAGTCCCGTATACTCTTTGGAAGTTCCAAGATAGACGCCGGGATTTTAAAATGGAAGGACTGAATAAAAATCCATAGCGGTTAGCAGTCCGAAGTATACTGCAGATTCAGCACATATGTTATGTGCATGCATATGCACACAGCATGCAGAATATTGTCTGCCGTATAAGGGGTGTTCCGATCAAAATTTGGTCAAACAGTAATGTGTGTGAGTCGATCAATGTTTTTATTAATAAGTCAAATTCTTTTTGTTGTTCGAGTTCAGTTAATACAGAATACTGGCGAAATATTCAGCTAAGCTTCCTTTTTACCGAATGCGAATTGCCGGTTCTTTCGTTTAACACCTGCTATAAGATTTTGTACAGTCTATTTGTCCACTTTATTTGCCGCAGAACGCCAGTTTGCCTTGAACTGTTTCTCGCTCACAACTGCTTTTTGAGTTTTCTTAAGGTTCCGCTTGACGATGGCCCAATATTGTTCGATTGGGAGCGCTGGCGTGTTGGAAGGGTTCTTATCCTTGAGCACCACTTGAACGTTGTTGGCAGCATACCACTACATGGCCTTTTTTCCGTAATAGCAAGATGCCAAATCCGGCCAAAATAGAACGCAACATTGCTCTTCAAGCCACAGGTACAGATGACCTGCCACACCAGATATTTCTTCGCGAACTTTGACAGTTTAATGTGCTTGAAAATATCTGCCACCTTTCCTCGTCCGGTTGCCGTATAAAATTCCTGTCCAGGAAGCTGGTTAAAGTCTGACTTGACCTAAGTTTCATCGTCCTGTACCATGGAATCAAACTTCGTCAGCATCGTCGTGTACAACTTTTGCGATCGTGCTTTGGCCGACGTGTTTTGTTTATCGTCACGATTTGGAGTCACCACTTTCTTGTACGTCGACAGTACAGCTCGTTTTTTTGCTCTATCCACGGTTGAAGGCGCCACTCCCAGCTTCTTTGCGACATCTCGGACGGAGAGGTTCAGGTTCCGCTCGAAATAGCGGGCATCTCTTTTTGTCGTCGCTGTCGCCTCCGGCTTTCGATTTCTCCCCGATCCAGCTTTCCTGGCTGTAGAAAAACGTTCACCGAACACTTTTAATACGTTGATAACAGTAGATTTAACCACATTCAACAATTTCGCCAACTTGGCGTGAGAGTGGTTTGGATTTTCGCCATGCACGTGCAAAATTTTGATGCGTTGCTTCTCTTCCTTCAACGACATTTTGACAACTGAAGTGCTACTATCAAAATCAAAATAGAGGCATGATGCTACACGCAAAAATCTTCAAAATGAGGGGTATGCAAAATATTTTGTGGGGGGAGAAAAAAAAATGTTTTTAGTTTTGGTGGACCGATTTTTATTCGAACCACACTTTTATTTTTTTTTTTTTTTTTTAATAAAAGATAAAAAATATTTTTTTTTAGTGTGTATGGTGGTCCGGCTGGGGGGGGAGGAAAAATTTGGAGGAGGGGGTGGGGTTTTTGTTTTTTTTTTATTTTATATTTTTCTTCTTTGTTGTTTTTTTTGTTTTATATTATAGATTTTTAAATAATCTTTGTCTGTTTTTTGTGTTGTGGGGTATTGTGGTGTGTTGGGGTTTGGGTGTTCGGGTCTTGGTTTGGGGATGTAAATATGTTGTTATTTTTTTTTCTTTTTTTTTTTTCTTAAAATAAAAAATAAAGTAACTAGTTTATTTGTGGACGCAGTAGCGCCCGTGGCAAGTGTTTTTTTTTTTTCAATATAAACGGTTCATGTGTTATTCACGCTTGTAGATTAAATAAGAAAAGCATTACATTTTTCTACGTTTTGAATAGAGTTTTTTATTCGGTGAATTCAATGCAGCTTATATTTACATCTGAAAAACTTCGGTGAAGACCACATTGCGTGTAAACTGACGACCATCCCTCAATAGATCTCCTTGCTGTGAATTAGGTTCGATGTGAACTTTTACCTGATTAGGGTTCCGAGATCGTGACAAAGCAACGTATAGTTGCCCATGCGAAAATACGGTCGACTGAAGATCAATTCCCACATGATCAAATGTCTGTCCTTGCGATTTATTGATCGTAATAGCATATGCTGGTATGATTGGAAATTGCCGTCGACGTAGAATAAACGGTAATGTAGAGTCACTTGGAGCCAAATCTATTCTTGGGATCATCACAACGTCTCCGCGATTACACTCCGAGATAATTCTCGCAGTAATTGTGCTTCTATCGAGTTGCTCAATAACCATTCTTGTTCCATTGCAAAGCCCTTTTCGCGGATTCAAGTTTCGTAACAGCATGACGATCACTCCCTTCTTCAGTACCAGGGTATGCGGAGGCATTCCGGATGGCGTTTGTTCATGAAGGAATTCAGGAGGATACCTCGTGGCATCGCTTGGGTCCTCCGTAACAACAGAATCTGCACTATAATAAACCGTTGGTTCTCCATTTATCATGTCAATGATTTTCCGGTTCATCGCCAGCGTATGCGCATTTGTCGGAGCCACGATGATGCGTTTTGACAAATCTTGAACCGACATTGCTTGAACATCAGATCCAAACACACATTTTATTAAATCCTCAGTCGCTACCATGTGTTGAGGTATCTCGAGCACATTCTCATCGTTCAAACTTGGCACTTGAGGAGTGTTTCCAGATCCAACCTGAAGGAGCCATTCATTGTGAGCATCCAGCCCCCTACATCGCATGTTGGTTATCAATTTTAACTGTAGGAAGTGTTTCCATAGCGAGCTGGACTTGATGCAACACTCAAAAACATCAGTTCGAGTTCCTCTGATGACAACAGGCAAAGTTTGGCGGAAATCTCCACCAACTACAAAAACTTTTCCACCAAATGGTTGCTGATTTTGCATTATGTCTCGTAACAGTCGGTCTATGCAATTCAGTCCATACTTTGACAACATCGTGATTTCATCGATTATGATGAGTGATGCTGCGCGAATAGCAGCAGCTTCGGGGGATGTTAATCTCATCGAGGAAACGGATGTGTCCAAAAGCGGAACGGGGAGCTTGAAACCACTATGAACCGTTCTACCACCTGCCAAAAGTGTCGCTGCAATTCCAGTCGTTGCAAATGGCAAAACAACTTTTCCAGCACCTGTAAGCATAAACAATTACAGTTACATTCCCACTCTACTGGTTACGGGTAAAACTAATAATTTCTTTCTTCTTCTTTCTGGCGCTACATCCTCGCTGAGACAGGGCCTGCTCAACAGTCATCATTTTCGCATGAGTATACATAGTGGAGCAAGCATGATGACACTTAATGCCCAGGGAAGTGAAGAAACTTTCCAACCTGAAAAGTTCCTGCACCGACCGGGAATCGAACACAGGCACCTTCAGCGTGGTCTTGCTTAATAGCACGTCTACCAGCTACACACTAACAATACACTAAGGAAGGTCTCAATAATTGCTTACCTCTGACAAATGCCATTAATGTTGTATAGAGAAATGTTTTCCCAGAACCGCCTGGGCCATCAACGTAGAAGCATCGCTGTTGAATGTGCTCGTCTTCTACCGCAGCTATGATTTTGTTGAACGCTTCCGACTGATTTTCGTTGAGCATGGATATTTGGTCTGCACCCCTACGTGCCTCTGTTGCAACATCATACTGCTGTGGTACAGCTGGTGAGGATCCAGTTGGTATTGGCAGACCAAGTTGTAGACACGATGATCCATGCTGCTTCAGAAGTGCATCGATGTCATGAAGTGCTTTATTGATGGCACAATCGTTGGAGTCAGTCCTCATGTAATCTAAAGCCATGTCGTTGACGTATTTATTCCACAAATCAATGGCACTGGATGGTTGGCAAAAAATACAGATGAAAGCAAAAGTGTCTCGTAGCTGTCTTGGCATTTCGTATACAGCAGCTTCTCTAAGGCAACGGTCCCATTCTTCATCAGATTCCAGGAGTCCTCTTGAAGAAGCGGCTGCCTTGAACGTAACGTGAACAACATCATCATATGACCGAAGTGCTGCAAAGCTTGTAGCACCCTTTACGTGCAACAATAAAAGACGTAGATAGAAGCGTTCTTCGTCTCTCGCGCTAACAGTGTACATGCGGGAAACTACCATAGGTCCAGCTCTTATTCGTTTCACCCATTTATTTTCCTTGTACACATAATTTTGTGGAATATCCGTATACAAAAATTGCCGTGCAGTAGGGTCCTCACTATTAAGTTGGAACCATGCTTCAAGCTTGGTTCTATTGGACTGCGCTTCTTCGAGTGCTTCTGCTTCATGGCCTTCCTCAAAAATAAGTCGTTGCTGATTAGGTAGATGAACTGGCAGTCTGGTGACCGTATGAGAACGTGCGTGCATTTTCGATTCTAGTAGACGCCACATAGCTTCTGGGGCACTCACGTATCGGCAGTCAATGAAATTGGTTATCTCATTGTATTGAGCTTCCGTCTGATTAACTGCAGTAATAGCGACATTGGCGCAGTCGAATCCCTTATAGATATATTTGTATATGTATTTGACTGCATGTAAGGATGTACACACCTCGACATTAATATGTGCATTGTACCGCAAGGTCAAAAATGCATTATACGGCACCACGTTGCCGTTGTGCATTTGACTACCGCGTACTGTTACGGATTCCATCCTGCGTCGACGATATGACGGATACCCATGCGAGTCAAATGTTGTCGTGTGGGTGAAAGGTTTGGGGAATTCCTTTTTACACTTACCGTTTTCCATACATACTGCTCTTGGATTAGAAGGTCCGCATGGGCCATGCATCATGAACCTCAAAACAATGTCGCGTAGACTTGGTTGTGTAGTCGGTGGTATTTCCGCACTTACAAATGCATCAATCCGCTCAGCCGTTGTAAATTTGTCCTCCGCTTGTAATGTTATTAAAATGTGCGCATGGGGAAGTCCTCGCTTTTGGAACTCGATCGAGTACACGTAGGCCTTCGATCGTCCCAGTTTGTTATTTTTCCACAGGTCATCCATCAAAGCGGCTAGTTTAATCTTAAATACCCTAACCACCAAATCGGGTCGATCGGAGGTGGTTTCTCCTGGGCGGAGATTGTCAACGATTTCTGCCCAATTAGGGTTAGCCGTAAACGTAATGAAAAGGTCTGGAGCTCCAAATTTTGCAAATAGGGACATCGCGTCGCTGCACCTTTCATGCATATTTCTCGGTGATCCTTCAAAACTCGAGGGAAGAATCACCGGGACGCCGGCTGCAACATTCCCATCGGCTGCCAAATTCTCCACATGATCAGTGAGCCCCTGATACTGTTCCGCTCGGAGTCGTCGCTGGTTTTGCCTAATGTAATGTAATTTATTGATAAATATATCAGTTACAGAACTTTTTATCACGTCAAGGAAATACCTTAGTTATAATTAAGGTTGTTAGCTTCTACTTGAAGATAGGAATCTACCAACCATTGCTGGGTTAGTTTGCCAGCGCTCATTACGGGGTTAAATTCTGCAGTGCGTATTGCCACTTAGGTTGCTATCCTGGTTCGCCATACGGATACAACAATGCATACGCCATCGGATCCAGTTCGAGCTCAAGATGCTAAGATTTAGAAACTGCTGTTTCGAGTTAATCGGATTTTTCGGGTAGATTCGGATGTCCCTGTTGAACGGTGGCTCACCATCCTCATTGACGAAAATCATCGCAACTTCGTCAGCGGTTGCCGCATTATATCGCCGCTGGTCTTGTTGTCGATCGATTTTGAGAACCATATTTACAACTGGTATCTAATTGCCAGTTGTAACTGCACGTTGCTCCTCAGCGATCATTTATTGCCGCATCATAGTGTAATGCTGTGCCAGAACATTGTTCTGTCGCATGAAACGGTCAATTTTGTCCAAAATCGGCGTCCGCAACAATTCGCTTGCCGGATGGTTGTGCCGCACTTCCGTAGCTTAAGTGCTGTGAAGCATATATAGTTGGGCGAACTGTGGCGGTTCACCATGTGGTGGCTGGACGTGAGATGTCCTATGATAGGTTTGTCCATGTACCTGTTGAAAAAGAATATTTAGTCCAGGGATTGGGAAAACAAAAATAATCGTTCCCTTGAAAACATACGGGCCTCTACCAGGAACATCAGCTATCTTCGCTCCCAAAGAAGCAAACGAAACTGCACTGTTGTACGACCGAATGCACTGCCTGAAGTGGGTTCTTTCGGGGTTGTTGGTGTCCAATTCCAGTGGTTCTCCCGATGCATTCGTAGGCCGCGGAAGTTTAATTTTGCCTTTGTGGCAGCACGAATTAAACTTTCCATCCGTGGGTCTTTCAGCGATAAAATTTTTGGATTGACAAAATTGACATATTACGTTCATTGGGCCACAGGTATGAGGAACTTCTGCATCTACATCTGTTACATTTCGCTGCCGTGTCGAACGAACAGAGGCAGCAACCGCTGTAAGACGCGCTTGCGTTTGCTCCGGTGTTTCGCTTGCTCTACGATTCCGGTGAGCCTGTGCATCTCTCCGCCGTATCTCGCTTCGAACTGCCTCACCCTGACGCGATCGCCATTTCTGCTTTTGCAGCCTTGCTAATCGCCGCATCTTCTCGGCGGGAGACTCACTGGAATCCATCACAAAATAACTTTTCTTCCCCGGGAGCACTATGTCACTCAACAAAAACTAAACAGAAACTTTTAACTTCTGAGTAACGCGTTTTTTGCGAGCGGTAATGACCATCAAAGGTACTAACTTGAGGACTGTTTGTTTTTGAATTTTGACGTTTCGTGGAGATTACCAGCCAACTTCGCTACATGGATACATGGAACCATAATTCTACCCAAATTTGAGCTATTTTCACCCACCACTATAGTTGAGTGAAGTGAACATAGTCGTGCTGGGTAGTTTACATTTGAGAGCCGTGAAAAATACTTACTCACCCGATTGTAAAATTTTCCCAAAGCTGAGGATAATTGAGTAGTGATAATGCGAAATCCAGAATGTATATAATATAAATGTGAACTACTGTTCACTTTACTCATATTGGCCTACAAAAAAAAAATGAATGGGAAAGGGGGGGGACCATTGAGGATGGCGAGTAAGAAAAGGGTGAAAACAACTCAAATTTTTGGGTAGATTTATGGTTCCGTGTAAAGAGCATCGGCGTGAAGTTGGCTGCGATGAGGAAGGTGACCGACACGAAATGTCAAAATTTAACAACAAAGCATCCTTCAAGTCAGCTCGATCTTCTCGGCACAGACAAACAGATATGACACTCAATACAGTTTCCAACGTTTACTGATTTTAGTGGTTGAATTAAAAATCAGTACACTCAAAAAAATCGACACGTTACTTCCACGTGAAACGCACGTAATTTTCGTCCACTGCCAAAACCAGTAATAAACAAGTGGAATTCACGTAAGAGTTACGTGATTTCCGCGTAAATTCACATTCTACGTGAAAATCACATAAATTTTACGTGATTTTCACGTACAATTAACTGGAAACGTAATGTTCACCTGATTTTACTGAAGAAGATTTGGTTACGTGTTCAGGTGGAAGTTACGTGAAATTTCACGTGAAAACAACGTGTCGATTTTTTTGAGTGTAGATTGACGATAGGACACGGCGGCGCTCATGTCGTATTTGACATGTAGGCCCGCTTGTCGAACGACGGCGTTTTTTATTGTTGTCTGTGTTATTTCCAGCAACTGCTGCATTCGGTTGTCTAAGAGTGATAGATTCTTTTCTGCATTAAAAAAAATCAAAATTTTCAACGTCTGTTGTCTGTGATTTTTTTCATCAAATGCTGTGTCTGGTTGTCGAACGTTGTCACTGGTTTTGTTTTCTGCATCTGATAGTAAAAAAGAATTGAAGTGTCAAATATTTTATTTTTTGTGAGAATTTCCCTGCGTGCTGCGTCTGGTTGGCTAGTCACCGGACAGACAAACAGGGCTATTATATATATATGAGAAGATGAGATGAGATGATGATGATGATTTGGCCTTTTATGGTGCCAGTCGTTATGGGCTTGCCGAATTCGTGGCGCCCACATATTGCCAGCCAAACCAAGTATTTCTTGGCAAATTTGTAGACCTTCTTCTTCCGGAACATTCAGGCGGGACTTGCCGACGAAAAACGTCCATTATGATGCATTTCGGATGCTCCAATCACTCGCGGTACAGCTTCCAGAAACGGGATTTGGCCACCGTATTCTGTTTATCGGTTCGGCTAGGCGCCTTCCTTACCTTGAAGACATGAAGTCCGGCCCGCTTCATTGTCTGCTGGACGAACCAGACGGAAGAATCGACCTTCTTGGCCACATCCCGAATCGAATGGTTCGGATTGCGCTTGAAGTAATCTCTCACCTTCCTTGCGTTCACGGGGTCGGTCGTCTTCGCTTTTCTTCCGCTACCAGCTCGCCGCTGCACCGTCTGGGTCTCCTTGAACGATTTTTCCAAACGAGACACGGTCAAATTGTCGATTCCCAACTGTTTCGCAATCCAGCTTTGGGACGGGCCTGGATTTTCCACCACCGCGCCCATATTTTTTTGTCGAATCACTTCCAAGCAAGTCATCTCAAATTACCACTTGACAGATTGTGAGAACATTACAACATTATGTGACAATTTTTTACATGTAAGCATTACACTTTGAACTAGTTTTACCTTAAATTTCATTAAATTTTACCCATGAAAAAAAAAATATAAAAAAAAAAAAATGGGGGGTTTTTTTGGGAAAAAATTTTTTAAAAAATTTTTTTGGGGGTTCTTGTTTGGTTGGTGGGGTTTGTTTCCCGGGGTGCGGCGGGTTGTTAACAGATAAAAAGCTTTTTTTTTCTACTTTATATTTATTTTACTCTCTTCTGGTTTTTTTTTATAAATAAAAAAAATATTGCTGCATCAAAATCCGGACGGTATCAATATCCGGACACCTCCACCAATTTATCTAAATTAGAAGGTAATTTAAACAATTTTTGAGATTCAATTAAATACAGGATCTTTTTAAATATATCATAGATCGTTCTAGAAAAAATAATTGTCGTAGTAGGCCATCACAGATAATTTTAAAACATCCAAACGTACCGGGTACTGTCAAACAGTGTCTTTTTGCTGGGAGTGTTAGCGGATTATTAAAAATAGTGCTTTTGAATTTAAGAGTTTTCTGTGTTTCAATCATAAGACGATCAATTGGTGTTACTTTGTACTGATGGAAAAGGTGTGTTTTGATAAGTTTAAGGAGTGTCATTTATTAATTAGTTAATATAGATTGTATTTTTTTGATTAAATACACTGTCCGGATTTTAAACCAAAATTTACTGTTTTATCGGGATTTTAAACCAAAATTTCAAGCTGTTTTTAAATCCGGACGCTCTATTGAGAGTGACCTAAAGCTTTTGGGACTAAATAGGTATCTATAGGTATTTTATAGAAAATACGCGATGAAATATTCAACCAAGCAGTGACCACGGTGCAGGGCGGAGGGTCGATCCGTGGAACCGCCAGAAAATTTGGAATCCCTAAAAGTACGTTAGAAGATAAGGTGAAATCCAGATACGCAGGTAATCGGAAGGGTATTCAAACTGTGCTTTCAAATGATGAAGAGCAAATTGTATACGATTACGTGATTGCAAGTGCCGAGGCAGGATATCCGGTCACCGAGAAAATATTGATGCTGCAGGTAGGGGACGCCATAAAATTTCTTGGTAGGTCAGGAGTGTTTAAAAATGGCCTTCCTGGCCGAGGATGGGTTAGACGATTTCTGCAACGTCACCCGGACTTATCTAAACGGACGGCAAACAATTTGTCGAAACGACGGGTTGTAAGTTGACGTTCGAAACTGGTTCCAAACGGTTACACAATATCTGGAATCGAAAAACGCCCTTGAAGTGTTGGAGCATCCAGAACGAGTCTTCAATATGGATGAATCCTCGTTTTGTCTCGTCCCTAAGAAGCAGAAGGTGATCGCTGCAAAAGCCTCGAATTAGTTCTGTTTCCCTATAAATCACGGATTTCATCAAGCGTTTTAAGAAGTGTTCCCAAAAGATGGGGAATTGGCCATACCGATTCTGGCTGGATGAACACACAGGCATTTTATGATTTTATCGTCAAAGTCTTTTATCCATGGACCGTCGAAAGAAAGTTAGAGTTTCCCATCATTCTTTTTGTAGATGGACATTCTTCTCACGCCACATTCGAGACAATTAATTTTTGCCGAGAGAAAGGTATAATCCTTGTATCTTTACTGCCCAATGCCACCCATTTCATGCAGCCGTTGGATGTAGCTTTTTTTGCCCCAATGAAAGCTGTTTGGCAAGACCAGTTGAAAATGTGGCGATTCGAACACCAAGGCGAGATGATAACCCGTCCTGATTTTGCACCTTTGCTTGAAAAAACCCTTGCTAATATGACCGGTAAAACAGATGCGTTGATTTATGGATTCTGAAAGTGTGGTCTACTCCCGTTCACCTCAAACGCAATCGACTACAAAAGCCTTCCAATTCCACAATCTGCACCCTCGGCATTGGTGAAAAATATCCAGCGAGGATCGGAAGTGATCGATAAATCTCCATCCAATCCACGTCCTTCAGAGTGTGAAACTACATTTCTCCAGATGTTGAACGAAAAACTTTCCGTTTCGCAAAAAGTTTCGTTTGAAGAGCATCGAAACAAACTAGTGTGGTCAGGAGATTTGGAAGACACAAATCTATTCATACTCTGGCGAAATCTCATGGACGAAGTTGAGGGACCTCCAGAGTATTTAATTATTGATTCTTCGGGATTAGAAAACTAACTGGATGAGCATCAAAATATTTCACTGATGGATGGCAATAGTTTTGGAATAGATTTAGGTAAACGTTATATTTATTCTTCCTTTAAAGCTCAAAGCTTATTATGTTCTTCAATTTTCACAGAAGATAACGAGCAGTTAAATGATGAGATCAATCTCGACCAAAATAACACAATATTAGATGCCGAAGAAATGGAACTGACCGTCGACAAACGAACGGATGCTGATCCGAGTACATCGTGCCATATTAGGAGCAGTTTAAGCGGTAAATTACAATAACGTTGGTTTTCAACATATTGCAATGTTTTCATTTATTCCCAGAGCAACAAGCAGCGAACAGTTTTGAGATTCGCACCCTTTTTGAAAGCACTTCCGAGTCGTTTTCACAACTTCAACAGGCTGACTACGTACATACAAACAGTTCAAAATCAGATAATTTACCTCATAAGAAAATGAATAGAAGTCGAAAGCGGCGGGCATTTCCAGCTGTGGCTACAAGCGATGAATTGATGGAAATTTATAAAGCCGAAGCAAACGAGAAGCAGCAGCAAGAATGCTTGAAGAAAAAGAGAATCGAGGAAAGACATTCAAAACAGATACAAAAGGAACAAGATAAATTGAGAAAAATTGAAGAGAGGCAATTGAAGCAAAGAGTTAAGATGGAAGAAATGATAAAAAAAACAATCTTTACTCAAGAAGATTAATGAATCTTAACATAAAACGAAGAGACAATAAATTTATATTGAATTCATATAGGTAATGTTGATAAAATCATGTCAATTTGGTTTTATTTTCCCACCAAAGATTCACTTTTTCCAATCCTCTTGGTAAGAAAAATGTATCAATTTAACAGCAAACTACAGAATTTGTAATGCTGTAGATATAAGGATTAACTGCTTCTTTGCAGTTGAGTATTGGCATCAATTTGTTAACCTTTCGTCACCCGCGTCAAATTTTGTAAAGGCTTACAAATTATGTATGGGAGACTACCACGTAGAAAAATCGGTTGGTTTGTCAGTTGTCTTATTCAGGCTTCCGATATTCGGTAAATTTTGACTACCGGATTGTTCAATAAACGATTAAAAATCAGTGAAAAATTAAAAAAATAATAATTCTGGAACAGACTCTGTGTTAATATCTCATGGGTAACGGTCATTTGAATGTTTTACCGAATTACTCAGCAGTTCAAAATCTTGAAAAAAAATTCCGATATCGGTAATTTGAATTTACAAAGTAACATGGGATAAATGTGCGTCAAACATTCATCAAAATACGTTATCTGTGGCAAGACGGATGTATGAAATATGCAACGAATGGTACCTATCTTAGTGAAATATCTACTGCTGGCAATGCTGGCAATGAGTTGCAGAAAGATGTTAATTATGCGCTATAATATTTGATGTATTTATGCTTCGTCAAATATATTCTAATATATTATAAGCTACTTTTTTCATTAAATAAGTGAATCTATTGTTTACCATTTACATTTTAAAGATATAAAAATGATAGAATTGAGATAATTTTGCCTGTCCGGATAACGATTCAAAAGTGTCCGGATTTTGATTCAATTCCATCAGAGTGTCCGGATTTATGAACATGACAAGCAAAATTATTTTTTACAATTTGGATTTTGTTATAGTTTAAGCTCAAAATACGTGTCCTACATCAGGGTTAATTACTTTACTTGATGACAGCGAAAAGCATTCATCATTATGCTACGATATTATTATTTACGGGGCATATTTATAATGTGTGCAGCTTAATTGTCCGGTTTTTGATGCAGCACGGTAGATTTTCATTAGAGAATCACGTTATTGTGTGAAAACTTTCAAAACTACAGTCACTGTAGTCAACTGTTGACATTAATTGTTTGCTTTATTTTGTCTGGCTTATCTACTAGCTCAATAGATTGATTAATTGACAAAATACTTTCGACGAAACATTCATTAAATCTACACGCTATGATATGTTTTGAGTGTCCTAAAGTGCCATTTAAGCTTATGGATCGCGGTTGTCAATTACTGGGTTTTGGTGGGGGTTTTGTTTTTTTGTTGGTTTTTTTGGTAAATATTTTTTTTTCTCTCTTTTGTGTTCCTTTTCCCGTGTCTGTGTGCTTTTCTTTTTTAAGTATTGATATTTCTTTGTTTTTTTTTAATTGTTATTTTTTTTTTCCATTTTTTTTTGTTTTTGGTTTTTTTTTGTTTCTTTGTTCCGTCCGCTTGTTCTTTTTTTTTATGTGGGTTGGTTTTAATTACACCCAACAACCACACCTAAGGAAGAAAAGAAATGTGCATATCTGCTGGTTTTTAGCCTCACTTGCATATCATTTGCCCCCAGTTCCTCAGACGGGGGGTGAGCGGTTGCAACTCATTATTCCTCCGACTCGATAATTATAGCCAGCCTCACTAAATGTTCTAATTGTAAGCTATTCTTCGATTAGCATTCCTCTCCGCAACTGCCTACCTGCATGACCACCGGATAAGTTGTTGCGTCGAAACTCAATCCACCCGATCGAGATGCTATTGACTTGCTACGAATAGGACGCTTTTCGCGAGCCCAACGAACATTTCAGATTTATGGAATTCCGGTTAAGGAAGTCATCAATAATCATAGCAATTCAAATAAATAAAACATTTATTTTCAACGTGAAGATGTGGAGCATCTGTTCCTGGTTTCGGTGTATTGATCGACAAATGTGAAATAGGTAGCTCTAGAATTGTAATAATTTCCATTAACACGAATTTGATTTCATGTTCCAGCTATTAACCACTTACACATACCTTACTTGACCGCGCGCCGTTTGCCGGTTATGAACAATATTAAGACAATAGAACCGGTTAGAATTCATTCCATTCCCTCGCAGGCACCCTTTATTAGCGAACCTATCCATCTAATGGGATAATGAAGCAGAATAGGTTCTAGATCACACTTACTCCGAGCAACCGGTTCCGGATTAATGAGTTTTCTCACCGCACCTTCCGACTCGCTGCCTTCGTTGGTTGTTCCCTTCCTTTTCGTCGTCAGGCAACCAGTTCAGGTCGCATACCGTACGGCGCAGCGGTGGTATGGTGGCGGGCAATTTGACCCCTCGGGGCGATTTAGTTGACAGCTATAGTTGACATGTTTATATCAGCTCTTTAACCGATAATCGAAATTGGATCGAAGGCCTACTACGTTTGATATACTCAAGTTCTGTTTGGATCGTTGATGGCGGAGTGGTGATTGGTGGGCGTTGTAGTTGTCAAATGTAGACAACCGTTTTTGGTTCTGTTGGTCCTTCGATTGTGTTCTTGCTGACAAGATTTGGCGATATGGTTAATGGTTTAGTTAATGTGTAAATATTGTGGGAGATACGAGGTGGGTTTAACTACGGTAGCCATCGCCTCGCTATTTTACACTAGTTTCTACTGGATTTTAAAAGTTTATCAATACGCATGCACTTTTTTCAATAGAAAACGCTTTGGTATAGATTGCAGCAAAGTCCATTTATTAAATAGCTAGACATAAAAAAAATGATGAATTTTTACAGTCGCCTAAAATTTTCCTTTGTTTGATTGCAAACCAAATCGTAAATAAACAACGAATTTTTTTGTAATCGATCATACCACAGACCTGATTTAGGTGACATCTGGCTTGAGTTAACATGAAATATCCATTGAATTTATGCTAAATCCAGCACTTAATATATGTGCATTAGGTTACACAGAAAATTGAATGTTTTTTTTTTCAAACTGTTTACCTATATATCATGTAAGTTGTCTACAGAGTGAGGAAATATTATACGTGTTCACTTTTTAAGTCATAACTTTAATAATCGTATATTGAATAACAATGTTTTTTTGTAAAATGTAGATTCATTAACACAGATAGTAATTTTACATCGATGTCTCAAAATGTTCTCCTTTGGCTACTACACACGCCTTCAATCATTCACGAAAATCATCGACAATAGACGTTAGTTCCTCCATACATAAAGCATCCCAGGCTTTGATTAGACTGGCTTTTAAATTATCCAACGATGTTTGTGGCTTAGTACAGGCTCTAAACTCACGAATGAACCAGACGGAGTATTCCATTGGATTCAGGTCAGGAGAGTTGGAAGGCCATTTATCTTTGGCCAAATATCTCGGGAAAAGCCTGTTACAGAGTTCCAGCGTCGTTTTTGCTCCATGTGGTGGTGAACAATCTTGTTGAAAAGTTCATTTGTTCTCACCAAAATGTGTACATGTCCGGACTGATTGGTTGATTTTGTTGCCATTCTCAATGAATATACACCGTGTCCAATAAATTCTCATACACTTTTTCCTTGCATTGGTGTCGTGCAACTACTCAACATGCTTCACGTATGTGTTGGTGTAGTTTTGCACTATGTTTATACAAACGCATTTAGGTTATGTCCGATTGTTTTCATTCGGTGTTTATCTTTTACCAGCGATGAAGGAGTTTCGTGTAATTCCAGTGACCAGCTTCTATCTCAGGAGTACTTGCAGCGCGTCCGGTTTGTGATTTCCAAACCGTCGATGCCACGTGTGTTAGGAATCTCGCTTGTGAGCTGTAGTTACCTTCGAGATGATTCCATAATCGGGCTTGTTTAGGCGATATGACTTTTTGGACTTCGTTGCTACTGCGATCTCGTTGCCATTTACGATGATTTTGCACTTTTCGTCAACAAACTCGATTTACGCCTTCTAAATTTTCTGTGTGTAGCAAGCACTGACAAAAGGCTTGCTGTCAGTTTCGGGACGTACATCGCGTTGTGGAGACGGATTTCGTTTGTGCTTCCAAAACCGCCACAGGTTCGATCACGCCAGTATCAGAACCAGTGATCGCAGCTACACGCCCAGCTCTACTTCACCTGTAGTTGGTTCGAGGCCCCCATGAAATCCCTGTTGGACGTCATGTATAAACTTCCCCTGGAATCGTTAATCCAGTCGTTCGCTGTTTCGATACCTCCAACGGTCAGCGTGTACATGTTGCTGCTGCCACCATCTCAGGCGGTTTTCGCGTTTTGCTTCTTGGGTCCGACTTGTTCTCTCTACGCTACGGTTTTACTTGCTTACCTCGTCCAGCCATTTCTCCGGGATCATGTTCAGCTTCAAGGTATCGTTCGTTCGCGTTTCGAGGGCAGTAGTCAGCGCGTTGAATGACTCCGGCAATCCTCGGAGGACAAAGACCACCATGGTGTCTCCTCCTATATAAAATAATGACTGTTGACCTCCCAAAAGATTCATTGAATATGTTTGAATACAGATGGTCACCAAATATAACTGAAAAAACTACTGTTACAACTGTACATTCTATGTTCTGAAATCAAGGACAGTTTGGATCCTCTAGGAGATCCTCTAGGTCATCCAAACTGTCTTGGCGTTCAGAACTTAAGATAAACGTTTGTAACAGCAAATTTAAGGCAATGCAAATATTCAAACATATTCAATTCATATTCTAAAGTCAAAAAACATTATAAAGCAATATGAAATGTTCTTGGTCACCCAAGCTATCATTGAGTTCAGAACATAGGACCTACAGTTGTAACAAAAGCTTTATGGGCTATGCAAAGCTACGATGTGCATTGAAACATATTCATTGAATATTTTGGAGGAACAACAGACAATATGAGATAATCTTCGGATGTTTAAGGTTATCCAAACTTTTCTGGAATTTCAAAACTTTAAATCCTCAGCTGAAGATTTTAAGTTTTGAATTGTAGCTTTGAATCTACAGCTTTTTGGACTAAACAAAGTAACAATATGTATTTGACCAAATTAAATGAGTCTTTTGGAAGGTCAACCGATATAATGGGATATATTGGGATGTTCAGGTTCATAAAAACGGACCGTAAGTTCAGAAATAAAGATATACATTAGTAACCGTACGCTATTGGGCTATACAAAGCTACGATAAATATTTAAACATATTCAATAAATATTCGGAGACGTCCACAGACATCGTAGAATAATCTTGTTAGTTCCAGTTCATTAAGACTGTCCTTCAAACTTAAGGTCTACAATTGTAACAATAGCTTTATGGGCTATACAAAGTTAAGTTAGTTTGTTTGGCATAGAATATCCCAAGATTATCTCAGAATGTCAGTTGGTCTTCCAGGACATTCATTGAATATGTTTGAATAAATATCCTGAAATTGTATAGCGGATAAAGCTGTTACAACTGCAGATCTTAAGTTCTGATCTCCTGGGCAGTTTGAACAACCCAGCACATTTCAAAAAAATATTTCCTACTTTTTTTTCAATCATTTCTATGGTATTGAGCACCAAATTAATAAGAATTCCTGATAAATTAGGCGATTTGTTTTTTGTGATGGCGAACAGAGTAGCTTTTTTATTGGTTTGCTCATAAAAAAAAAAAAATTTTACGTGTGAAAAGTTTTCTGATTCGCGAAAGAAATATTCTAACGCGCATTCATAGTGTTTCCGTCATCAGGCTAAGTAAAACAACAGTTGCTATAGCAGCTTGTTGTTTTACTTAGCCTGATGCGCCGGGAGACCATCTCTGTGATATTTTTCTTGCCTTGTCTTTTTACTTTCGGTTTGGCTGTTTGGTAGAGTCGACGGAAAATGTGTTTTGAGCCTATTACTTGACAATGGCTAGTTGTTCGTCATGCAATGAGGGAATGGTTGCGGCTGATCTCCCGTTAACCTGTATGGGTAGGTGTGCGCGTGTATTTCATTACAAGTGTACACCACTTACGAAGGGTAAGGCGAAGCTTGTGACCAAGAACGCAAATCTTTGCTTTAAATGTATGGATTGTCTATCAGACCAGTATTGTGGTGGGCAGTAAGATGCGATCTCGGACGCCAAGAGGATAGAGGAAGGGATGAAAACACTCTCGAACTCGACCACTGGCATGCGAGATCAAATTTCTGCCCAAATAGACGACGCGTTGAAAAACGGGATGGAACAGTTGAGACAAAATGTATGTGGGTCTTTTGAAAAATTAATATGTGAGAAATTCAATGCAATGACAAGTTCACTTTTTGAAATTAATGCGCAGAAAAATTTAGCTATGATGAATGATGCCCGCGCGCGGTTTATGACGGTTCACTCTAAATCCGATTCGATTCAAATCGGCAAAAAACGTAGCATATTTACAAATTAGCGATAACGATGATATTTTTTAAGCCAACGCAACTTTTGCGGATGTCGTCAAACGAAGTCGCCAAGCAATCGTAAGGCTCGTCTGGTTATTGTGATCAAACCAAAAGAGTCCAAACAAGCTTGCGATGAAACTCGTAATTTTTTGAAAAAATATTTAGATCCAAAAACACACAAGATTACCAATTTTAGAAATGGAAAAGATGGTGCCATTATTGTTGAATGTGCCATCGGTGCTAATGTAACGCATGTGAAAAATGGTATTGAAAGCAATCTGGGTGAAAACTATAGTGCTGTTGTTCCCACGTCGGTGCCAAGATTGAAAGTAGTGGGCATGAGCCGTCAATTATCCTCCGATGTTTTCATAGACTATTTGAAAAGTCAAAATGAAGGCATCGAAATAAAAGATGTAAAAATAGTGAGAATGTACGAAAATCCACGGTTCATTTACAGCATGTTTAGTGCGGTAATTGAAGTCGATTTGAGTACTTACAATTTTATGGTACTGGCAAAGCAGGTTAAGGTAGTTTTTGATCGGTGCTTTGTGTATCCTGACATTAATGTGGGAGATGCTCAAATGTGGAGAATTTGGACACAGGGTTGGATGCAAAAACTATGGTACGGGGGGGGGAAAACAAAAAAACAAGAATGGGGGCATGTATTGATGTGTTTTGTTTGTGAAAAAAAAAAAAAAGGGAAAAGTTGGACGTCAACGCATTAAGCTTTGAATGTTTGGTGTATTAGAGAGTTCAATTGCGTGATAGTAACAGTTCGAATCATTCGAAGCATTTAGCTATTTTTTTTCAATTTAAGACAAACTGTTGATGAACATACGCGAATTTCCAGGCACAGTACAACTTTAATTGATCATGTTTATTCTAATCTTGATTCTATTTGTTCAGTTGTCGACACTGATTTGAAAATAACCGATCATGAGACAGTAGGATTTAACGTAATTGAGAATAACTTAAATAATAGCGAAGTTTTTGTGAAATTGAAGTGCTGGAGAAAATATTCAAAACAGGCTTATTCTAACCTTGTTGAAAGAAGCGTGGGTTTTCCAATCGCGACCGATAATTAAGGTGAGTCTGCAGCTGTTCGGTGTACAAATACTTTGAAAACGTGTACAAATCAACTAGTTGAACAAAAATTTGTTTCTTTAAAGAACTCAAACAGCTGGTACAATTTGGATCTTTTGCGTCTTAAACGCAAGAGGGACAAATGGTACACAAAATGTTGTAGATCTTATAGTGATAATCATTGGAATAAGTACACAATCGCGCGGAATAAATATTCACAATGCATTAAAAAAACTCATTGTGAATATATACAGAGGAAAATTGATCAGCATCAAAACAATAGCAAAGAGTTATGGAAAATTATGAAATCTTTATTACGGCACAATAGAACAGTCTGAAGAAGCAATTGTATTTAAGTTTAATGATTATTTCGTGAATAGTTTTTTATTGTTCAATCAATCTATTGAATTGGTTGAAGAACCTGATGAAATAAAGCAACCAGTTAATAGTAATTGCAGATTTGAAGGCTTTCACCCCATTACAATAGATGAACTTAGAAATATTTGCTTTTCATTAGGAAAATCGGCTGGAGTAGATAATGTTAATGCTAGAGTTATTCAAGATTGCTTTCATGTCATTGGTCACATTTTACTGGACCTTATTAATGAATCATTGCAAACTGGGCACGTGCCTGAAGTGTGGAAAGAATCGTTGGTTGTTCCGATTCAAAAGGTTGCTGGGACGATTAAAGCCGAAGAGGTTCGTCCTATCAATATGCTGCACACATTAGAGAAAATGTTAGAACTTGTTGAGAAAGGCCAATAGCTAGAATATTTAAGTAGTAATTCTTTGTTGATACCGGAACAATCAGGCTACCGGGAAGGCCTTCTTGTGAAATGTTGATTTAGTTTGCAATGGAAGTAACTTAGAGATTAAACAAACAATTTTTGCTGTTGTTTTGGATCTGAAACGCGCTTTTAAAACAATTTCTAGGCCCGTCTTGTTGAAAGCATTAAAGCGCTTTGGAATTTCGAGTACTGCATACAGATGGGTTGTCTGACAGAACTCAAAGGACTGTTTTTAATGATTCTGTTCCTTGTCCCGTGGGGAATGACCTTGGAGTGCCTCAGGGAAGTGTATTAGGGCCCCTTTGGTTTATTATGTATATTAATGACATGCGACGTGTTTTACGATTTTGTGACATTAATCTGTTTGCAGATGACACTGTGTTATTCATTGCAGCTAAAGATTTAAATGAAGCCGTTACCCATTTGAACGAAGATTTGCGTTTTCTAAGTAGATGGTTGAAATGAAAGCAATTGAAATTGAATATAAGTAAAACTAAATTTATGGTAATTTCACAGAATCGAGTAAATGAGAATGTCTCAGTTACGATTGATGGTGAGACAATTGATCGCGTTCGGGAGATTAAATATCTTGGCGTGATTATTGATGACAAGCTAAAGTTCAACGCTCACATTGACAATGTCATAAAGAAAATTGCCAAGAAGTATGGAATTCTATGCCGATTGAAAAACGATTTAACTACTTGCAGTAAAATACAGCTATACAAATCAATCATCTCTCCTCATTTGGACTTTTGCCCTTCCATTTTATTTTTGACCAATCAAACACAAATACTGAGGCTACAGCGTTTGCAGAATAAAATAATGCGTTTGATTTTAAGATGTAACAGATTCACTTCCTCGACTTTCATGTTAGACGCGTTGCGTTGGTTATCAGTGAAGCAGAGAATTGTATATTTGACTATGGTGTTCATGTTTAAAGTAGTTAATGGTTTGCTGCCTCAATATTTGTGTGATCGAATTGAAAGAGGAAGTGACATTCATAGGTGTAATACTAGAAACGCGGATGAAATAAGAACACCGAATTTCTCGACATGTGCTTCACAAAACTCATCGTATTTTAAAGGAATAAATGTTTTCAATTCGATGCCAAGACAAAATAAACGTGCGCCAACACTTTCAGAATTTAAAAGACTATGTATTTCACACGTTAAAACTGTATGCTAAACAGTAAGCAAATTTTTTTAATCATTTATGAAGATTGTAACTGACGATGTTTTACTGTTATAAAACGGATCACTTTGTATGGACTATTTCATGTGCGGTTGAGTTCTTTTTTTTTAAATGAAGATTGTGATTTGACGAAGTTCTTTACAAACGGATTACAATGAGTTGGATATTTTCTTTTTTCATACTTTTATCAACACTACAAACTATTTTGTTCGTCACGGTGATGATGATGGAAATTTGTTTCATGTTGTTGAAGTTAAAAAAAAATAAAGAAAGTAGTCTACGAAAGATTGAGCCTCGCGCGCGGTGTACAGGTATAAAGGACTTCTTTTTGAATTTATGAAAAAATTGGCCTCCAATGCTTGAGAAGATACCATGAAGAAGTGGCTGATTGTCGGGAATTCCTTGCCAATTCTGTTGTGGTTGAAAGTAAAAGTTTGACTAGGGCCGGTCCAGGATTTTTTCGGTTTGGAAATTTTCTGGATTTCCCAGGTTGGTCAGCCCAAAACTAAGCTGGCGGCTCCATTAGTGTTTGAACTGCATTGGCTCTGTAGCGGGCAGGATCGGATATTGGCTTGTCTCTTGATAATGTCCTTATACGGGATTCTGTGATTTGAATTGAAATAGGATTTCCTGATCACTGGGAATACTTGTGAACATATGTGGTTGACATCAATAGCTTTTCACAATTATATCGCTGAACAGTTTTTGAAGAAGTTTACATCTGTAGATGAAACCAGTTCGTTTTTTTTGCATAACTGGTTGGATTAGTTTTATAAATTAACTAATGGATAATTCGTCTAGCTCAAACCTTTGTAGGGATAAGTGGCGGGATCATCATCATCATCAGAAGACGATGCACGGAATAAGAAGAAAAATCGAGGAAATAGAGGTGTAGAGATACGTTGAGCCCGTATCAGCGAGCTAAAATCAAAGTCGCTACTAAACGCTACTAAGTAAGTGTATTAAAGTCAAGGATTAGATTAGCACGAAAACGGGGCTCGTCGTCGGTCGGTTCGTGAACTGTTTAAATCGCCGGCTAGTGAGACGGACCGATGCAGACCAGAGCTGGCATGTTTTGCTGCTTGAGCTGTTATTTTTTCTTCTCTCTCGTGTCAAAGCTGACTGGAGCTAGATCTTTGATGAGCTCACGACTGTTCCGGGCTGACAGGGCAGAATTTATAGTATTAAGGCAAGATTTATTTCCTCCTTAAATCGTATTAAGACACTTTAGATGCTATAAGCGGATTGATAGCTAACGGTTGTCATAAGAGATTCAATTTGATGCTGTGGAAAATTATAGTTTTATCAAGATAATTAGGAATCGTATCGAAGGGAAGATCACTAGTTATTTAGGGTTAATCTGAAAGACGAAGTATAGCTCTTGGAAAAGGTGACGTTTTTAAGTTGGTGGCGCTGTTTAATTTTCTCAATAAAATCAGATTTGATGATTCATAAATAGCTTAATCTCAATCTTCTTATTTTTAAATTGAAGTCTCAACCAAAAATTGAAATTCAAACAATCTTTTCAGAAAGAAGTAAATTCCAATTCGAGAGGTTCTCATTTATCGAAAATAATTGTACTGTTCTTGAACTATCAAACAATCAACACATTCCTTGTAGTTTCACCACAGGAAATGCCGTTATAAAACCGTGATAAAAAAAGCTCAGTTCGTTTATATTGTATTCAAAGTTGCCGATCGAAATAGCACGCGTTTATTTTCACGATTTCATGGTAACAAAACGGACAAGTAATTTATAGGAATAATGGGAAATTTCTTGAAAAACGGAAAAATCTACTGTGTGGTGGGTTTATTGGGCTATTGTAGTGGGTGATATGGATGTCGTTGAGTACGTACCGTTGCAGCCGTTGGATTAGCGCTCGCCGATGACTTCGTAGAACTCGTAGAGTTGGCGATAGCGTCTTTTTACCAAAAAGGAAAGGGGGGAAGGTTTTAGGGGGCTCGACCAAGAAAAGAAAAAAGGGGGGGGGGGGGGGGGGGGGGGTTTTTTCTTTTTGGGGCAAAGGGGGGGACCGGGAAAAAACCGTGGTGGGCCCGGGGAGAAAAATAAAGGGCGATACGGTCAAAATTTGGTCAATATCAACTTGACGTATTTCTTTCAATTTTGCATTTAAAAAACCTGAACACCCCTCATTTTAAAGGTGTGTGTGTGTAGAATGTTGCTCCTATTTTGATTTTGAAATTCACTCTTCAGTTGTCAAAATGCCGTCCAAGCAAGAAGAGCAGCGTATCAAAATTTTGCTCGCGCATCGCGAAAATCCGAGCTACTCGCACGCAAAGTTGGCAAAATCGCTAAAAGTTGCCAAATCAACCGTTACAAATGTAATTAAAGTGTTTGGGGAACGTTTGTCGACAGCCAGGAAGTCTGGATCGGGGAGAAATCGAAAACCGGAAGCCGCTGAGACGACAAAGAGAGTTGCCGGTAGTTTCAAGCGAAACCCTAACCTATCTCTCCGAGATGCCGCAAATAAGCTGGGTGTATCGTCTACAACCGTGCATCGAGCCAAAAAACGAGCCGGACTATCGACTTACAAGAAGGTAGTGACTCCAAATCGCGATGATAAACAAAATACGACGGCCAAAGCGCGATCCCGGAGGCTGTACACGACGATGCTGACGAAGTTTGACTGCGTGGTAATGGACGACGAAACCTACGTCAAAGCCGACTACAAGCAGCTTCCGGGACAGGAGTTTTATACGGCAAAAGGAAGGAGAAAGGTAGCAGATATTTTCAAGCATACGAAACTGTCAAAATTCGCAAAGAAATATCTGGTTTGGCAAGCCATCTGTACCTGTGGCTTGAAAAGCAGCATTTTCATAGCTTCCGGGACTGTCAACCAAGAAATTTACGTGAAAGAGTGTTTGAATAAACGTCTGCTGCCTTTCCTGAAGAAACACGGTTGTTCCGTACTGTTTTGGCCGGATTTGGCATCTTGCCATTACGGTAAAAAGGCCATGGAGTGGTACGCCGCCAACAACGTGCAGGTGGTCCCCAAGGACAAGAACCCTCCCAACACGCCAGAGCTCCGCCCAATTGAGAAATACTGGGCTATTGTCAAGCGGAACCTAAAGAAGACCAAAAAAACTGCTAAGGACGAGCAGCAGTTCAAGGCAAACTGGCTTTCTGCGGCGAAGAAGGTGGACAAGGTGGCTGTACAAAATCTGATGGCAGGGGTCAAGCGTAAGGCCCGGCAATTCGGATTTGGAAAAGCGGAAGCCTAACTGAATATTTTTGCTGAATTTTATACTAATTGAACTTGAAAAGAAATTTAATTTGATTTTTTAAATAAACGATTTCACCGATTTACACGCGTTTTCCCTTGAACAAATTTTGACCGTATCACCCTTTAGGGCAGTCCGACTAGGCCGATTCGTATTTTGTGTGGGTGCGTCTATATCAGTCAAATCTGACCATTTATTATTTTTTTGGTTTTTTTGGGTGGGGGAAGGGAATTGGATTGTGTTGGGAGGGGAAAGAAATAATAATAGAAATGAGGACGAATGACGAAAGACACACGTTCATCGAAAGGGAAAGGGATAAGAAATGTGAAAAAAAAAAAAAAATTAAAAAAAAAAAAAAAAAAAAAAGAGAAAAGTTTTTTCTTTTTTTTTTTTTTTGATATTTTTAAAGAGGTTTTATAAAGTTTTATTTAAATAAAATTATATAAGAATTATAAATAAAAAGGGGAGGAAAGGGGGAAATTTGGGGTGGGGTTTGGGGGGATTTGTTTGGGGGGGTTTAGGTTGGGTAGGGAAAGGGGAGACGACCTTTATCGTCTGGTGTATAAGCCGGAATTTTGAGGACCTTAGCAGGAAAAATGTATAAATGTACATTAGTACAAAAACAAGAAGTCCTGTGAGAGGACAGCGGTGAGTATTTTTCAGGAAAGACCATTTAACAGCCTAATGCTTTACCTGAATTTGGTTTAGTTTGAACTCTGCTAACAACACTCACTCAATTGACCACACACTTACTACGAACGCCAACTTACTAATGACCGATGGCGGCCAAACTTTAAATAGGCCAACCTCCATAATCTTTTCTCGTATCTTTTTTTTCCTCCTTCCATGTAACCTATGCCCACCCACTGGGCGTGTGTGTACTATTTTCCTCCATTACCACAGTTGATTCACCCCACTTCAGCCCACTACTTGCAAACAACATTAGTGGCTTTTCAAATTTAAATATCCTTACTAGCTAACACAATCAATCTTACAATCTTTTTCCCAAATAACCCATTAAGCTACTAGAAACCCCACTATTGTAAACGACATCGACATAAGTCCAACAAAAAATTATAATAAAATATAACAACGGTTACACCTTTCTGCTCCACGGTTGAGAACTTTACGATGACAACCGGTCTTCTTTGATATATGACCTCTGTGACAGCTTCAATATGACAGATCTTAACAATGGAGAAGTTACACGTTTGGCTGGTCCATCCTCACTTGGCAGTAGATTAGACCTCACACTTTGTTCGAATTCATTATCGTTGGATTGCACATGGAATGTGATTCAAGATCCCCACAATAGTGATCACTTGCCCATACAAATTTCGATTGCCACCGGGTTCAATCCGTCGGAATCTATCAACGTCGCGTATGATCTTACCCGTTACATCGATTGGACTAAGTTTAGGACAGCAGTAGATGAAGCCGTAACGACGGTAGATGGGCTTCCACCGCTGGAGGAATATAACTTCATTTCGCAGGAAACCTCCTTCTCCATGGTGGGATCAGCAATGCACCGAGGTTTACCGTAAAAAGTCCGATGAGTTTAAAGTGCTTCGTAGACGTGGAACGCCTGAGCACTTCGTGATATACACGGCTTTCGAAAACGAACTCAAGAGCCTCATCAAGGCCAAGAAACGCGCATACGCGACGCTTTGTGGACGGAGTACTCTTTGGATCACGGTAACCGAACTACGAACAGCGAGAGCGAGGAGCACTCGGATCAATGGATCCTCAAGTTTGCGCGAAAAGTTTGTCCAGATTCTGTGCCGGCACGGTTGATTCCCCGCGAAACCACGAATTCGATAGATGAGATCAGCCAACCCATTTCAATGGTAGAACTCTCTCTCGCACTTATTTCGTGTGGCAATACGGCTCCAGGATCTGATAGGATCAAGTTCAACTTGCTTAAGAACCTTCCAGACGTCGGTAAGAGGCGCATGCTGAACTTGCTGAATCAGGTTCTGTGAGTTATTGCCATTCAAAAACCGGGTAAACCCGCGTCCGACCGCATTTCCTATCGACCCATCGCGATGTTATCCTGTATTCGAAAGTTGTTGGAGAAAATGATCCTTTTCCGCCTGGACAAATGGGTTGAGACGAACAACCTGCTTTCAGATACTCAATATGGTTTCCGTAGGGGTAAGGGAACGAACGACTGTCTCGCGTTGCTCTCCACAGATATTCAGTTTGCTTTTGCTAAAAAAGAAGGAAAAAGATTCTGTATTCTTGGATAACAATGAGGCTTTTGGTTCAGTATCTGTTGAAGTTCTTTCAGAGAAACTTCACGATTGGGGTTTTTCTCCATTCATGAAGAACTGTTTGTACCATTCGCTGTCAGAGATACATATGATCTTTTATCATGGGTCTTTCTCAGGAATCATGTTTAAGCCCCCTTTGTAATACTAGTATTGCAAAATTTATTCATTTATTTATTTTTTATTTATTAAGTCAAGCAATGTAGACTACAAACAATGGTTACAATGTTTTACTTACATGCTGTTGTTTCTGTTGTTTCTGTTGTCTTTTAGACGAGATTTTACTTGTTCTTTAGACAAAGTGATGCCAATAATATCGCAATGTAGATTATACTGGCACCTCATTCGACTTTGGGGCCATTTCTTGCAAAATTTGTTCTGTATGATTTTTCTAAGAATAATTTCCGTGTTCTAAGATGCCGGCTGGGAGTATAAAAGTTCAATTGCGAGAGTAGTACTTCTGATTATTTTATACGTTGTGAAATAATGTCATTGATGTAGAAAAGCATTGCAAATTCGCGGCGTTCTTTAAGTGTCTGTAAATTGATAAGCATGCAGCTCACTTCATATGATGGAAGTGGAAATACAGTCCAATTCAATTTCCCTAGAGCATATAAAAGAAATTATTTTTGGACGGATTCTATGCGTTCTTCATGTATGGCACAGTACGGATTCCAGTAGGTTGCAGTATCCCAAAATTGGCCTTACATATGTAATGTATAATAATGTACTGGTGTATGGATCTTGCTAATTGTGGCTGAACTTCTTAACGAAGCCCAGCATGCTATTTGCTTTACTTATAATAATGTTGTAATGTTCTACAAAAGTGAGTTTAGAGTCTAGGATAATGCCTAAGTCCCTTACTATTTTGCATGTTCCTGCTTTTTGGTTTCCTAAAAATATTTACGTAAGAGGTGTTTCAATTTTCTGCTAAATGCTATTGAGTTACATTTTTTCACGTTAAGTTGAAGTAAGCTTTTGCTACACCATGGGTTGAATAAGTCAATTTCGTTCTGGAATTCTTCTGCGTCGCGAGAATTTTTTAATTTCCATGAAGAGCTTCATGCCATCTGCATATATGAGTATATGGATTTTTTTTAAGTATGTAGGAAATGTCGTTTATGTACAAAATAAAAAGAAGTGGGCCTAGATGTGAACCTTGGGGCACCCCCGAGGTGACAGAGATTGGATCTGAAAGTTTATTTTGTTTGTAATGCGTTAAATATGACTGCAGCCAATTCAACAGTCCATGTTCCATTCCAATTTTTTGCAATTTGAAGAGTAACAATGGTATGTCGATTCGGTCAAATGCTTTACTGAAGTTAGTGTCAATGGCTTCTACGTGCTTGCCATTGTCCATTGCATTCAAAATAAAAGTAAAAAATTCAAGAAGATTAGACGTACTTGAGCGACCTCTGAAAAGTCGGGTTGTTTGCTACTAATTTGATTTTTTACTTGCTGAAAAATATTTTCATTTACGAGAGATTCAAAAAGTTTTGGGATGAGAGATTGGGGGGGGGGGGGGGGGTGGGGGGGGGAGGCGGAAAAAAAAAGAGATACTGGCAATTCCACGATAGTTGCGGATGTCTGATTGTGTGCTTGATTTGAAAATCGTAACCAAATAAGAGAATTTCCAAATGTTGGGAAATGTTCC
Source organism: Aedes koreicus (assembly GCA_024533555.2). Lineage (NCBI taxonomy): Eukaryota > Metazoa > Arthropoda > Insecta > Diptera > Culicidae > Aedes > Aedes koreicus. The sequence goes on from JAHHFK020001044.1 coordinate 120,863, forward strand.
ACTCTTCAGAGACATATTAAAAAGAAGTTCTAAAGAAAGGGTAACTTCGTCTGAAAGGTTCGTTAAAAATACGAGTGCAATACCGTCTGGACCTGGTCCCTTAGAGGCATCCAAGCATTGCTTTGAGAATTTCGTGAGGAGGTAATTGATTTACAGATATATTGTTGGAAAATTCAGGAATGAATTCAAAGAAGTCACGATCACGGTCTTCTTCGGAGAATGTAGTGTATAGTTCTTGGAAGAAATTGGCAAAAAGCTCGCAGATATCAGAAGGATTATCACCTAAATTTCCGTCAAAATGCATTCGTGGGGGGAAATTGCAATTTTTCAATTTCGTTTTTACATAATTTAAGACATTCTTGAGGCATGATTTGACTTCAGTTTCGACTTTACGATTATATTCTTCATGTGCAGAACTAATGGCTGTGTTAAGTTGGTTGAATATGTCATAATAAGTTTGCAAATTTGTGCTAGGGTTTTTCTTTTTATATAATTAGTGTGCTTTTTGTTTTTTGCTCTTTAATGTTTCAAAGTTGCCGGCGTCGGTGGTGTAGTGGTAAGCGTGACTGCTACTTGGCACCCCAGTGGGTCTGGGTTCAATCCCAGTCGACGTCGGTGGTTTTTCTGAGGCGAAAAGATCTGGTCACGTCTTCCTTCGGAAGGGAAGTAAAGCCGTTGGTATCGGCTCATATTCATGAGTCGTTAGGTAGGGTTCAGGTGGTGGAGTCGTCTTCCTGGCGTCGGTGATTGTCATCATATGAGGAAATAGGCCGACGTAACATAAGGAAAAAAATAATATTTCAAATATGGATTGAACCACACTGGTAATTTATTGGTTTGAGTTCGCCTTCTTCTTTTCATTGGTACAGTTTGTGAAATAAGGTACTGAATAATTGACTGAAATTTGCCTACTTCAGTGTTGACATTTCCTTCAATACTTATTATGTTCTGCCAATTTATTGTGCATAGTCTACGTTTTGCTTCTTCGTAATTTGCTTTATGATATTACAGCACTTCCTCGAATTCCCAGTCGCTGGGGAAGGGAGTATTATGTACGAAGATTGAATATTCAATTGCTGTGCGAAATACTTCATTTTTCCATAAAGGTGACAATGAAGTACTCACACAAAGGTCTTCAGTGCAATTCGTAAATAAGAGGTCTAAAAAAGCATTTTGCTGATTCTTTATATGATTAATTTGGTGTAAGCCAAAATGTGAAATTTGGTCGAATAGAAATTGTAAAGTTTCGTCTTCGCCTACGACTGGGAGTAGAATTGATTCATTTTCGATGTCAGGGATGAATTCCGGTTCCATATTTGACATGATAATTTCGACATTTTGAAAAAAAAATAATTCGAAAGATTGTTCATTGGCATGTTCTGGTGGGAAATACACAGATGCAAAATTGTGTGTTTCATCAGCAATGAGTGCTTTAACCCGGACATGTTCAAATTCTTTGTGCTTGATAGTTTTTAGTTCTTGAGAAGTAAAGTCTGCATTGATGGCAATGAGAACTCTACCTCCCGACTGTTTATTGCTATGTTGCAAATTACGGTCATGCCAACATTAAAGTTATTTCCAACAATTTCTTCGCTTTTGACGCTTTCATCCCAGCTTGTTTCGGTTGCCAGAATAACGTTGAAAGAAGAAGTTAGAAGTTTTTGTTGAATTTCTTTCATTTTGGCTGGGCTTTTCATGCGATTAAAATTTTGGCAATACACCAAAATTTCAGTCGCATTCTGTAGAAAAGGCGAAGACATTTTTGTAGGATTAGTCATACTTACAATACTATTATATGAAACTTCTTCCAATGGGCGCGTTAGTGTTCCCGAAAATTTTGAGGGTTATGAAATTTCTGTACGTTCACTAGACAGGAACGCTCGATGTGATTGAAGGTCTGCCAAGGCGTCATTGCGTGAGAGTTCTGCATGGACGTCCAGGAAAATTTCACTGGTAGTCCTTCGGCTGCTAGCATTAATGTTGCACTATTTTTTTTTTGTGATTCCGCGAATGCATACGGAAGGGTGTTGGTCATGCAGGAATGAAAGGTAGGTCCGCACTAAGTCAATAATTTTAGGGTCCCGTAGTCGCGCCTTCAGAAAGCGTTGGTCGCCAGATGCTGATTGTTCCGTCAGTCTGATTATAGGCGGCCGCATTGGGTCCAAAAGTGGTGGATGTTCAATTCCGGCTGATGATGGTTGTTCGGTGAGCATAGGTGGATGCATTGAAACAGCTGATTGCTGCGTCGTGCTTACGCTGGGCGGTGGGCGCATAGTGTAAAATTACCGGTCAGGTGTAGAACTTGATTCCCGATGCGTTGATGTGTCGGTATTTTCGATTGTGCCTGCTTCAGTATGTCGTTGTGTCTGATTTTCTGCTCGGTATGGGTTGATTGGTTCACCTTTTTTGAAGTTGATGAGTTTTGATACCGAGAGAGCTGCAATTGGGTGGTCAGTAGACGTTGGTGGGCAACATTGATGTTTATCTAAGTGACAACTGTACATTGAGAGAACTTGCAGATGACGGCGTAGGGTCTGTCAGGGGTCCCAATGTGGACAATCTTCAAGGACCCTTATAGGGTACCTGAGGCAATTTGTCTTTTTGGGCTCTAGAGATAGATATCGACATCGCTACGGAGAAAACTGAGTTGGTAGTTTTTTCTGTGAAGCATATCCCAGCACAACCGAAGCTTCAAATTTGGGGTAGACCGATTTCTATGTCACTTCTTGGGATCTGGTTCGATTATAAGTGCACCTGGAGTTCCCACATTCAGTATCTGAAGCGAAAATGTCAGCAAAGGTTCACTTTTCTATGCATGATAAAAGGAACCTGGTGGGGAGCACATTCGTAAAATCTTCTAACGTTTTACCGGACAACGATTTTGTAGGTTTATGAATACGGTAGTTTTTTGTTTTGTATCATTTTTACATAACACACAATGTCAACCCTTCGCCGAATATTGCCAATAGGGTTTGCTTCTCCGGCCTCGGCAACTCAATTCATTTTGATTTATAAAGCAGGAGCTTCTTGAAATCCCACAGCAGCATTCTCTATGATTACTCCGGTGATATTTGCTGCAAAGTTTGGCCAAGTTGTTTCCACTAAATCGTTTATTTCTGACGGATCATAGATAGAGGTGTTCACAGGTTTTGGTGCATACATTGATATTCATAGTGCCACTCGAAAACTTCAAGCTCCTTGTTCCGTTTATGTCGCTAAATTAGCTGCAAAACGCTTTACGCTAGAACCCACACCGGATGAGTATTCGTTCCATGAAACCGGTAGGGAACCCCCCAAGTATTTTCTCATGAAAATACCAAAACGTCTAAGTCCTTTATCTTCGCGTTATTGTATCACCGCCTTTGTGTAGGTCCCACCTCATTGTTCGATTTCGGGCAATGAGAGAGCGGAAGCGCTTGGCAAAGTTGGGCGCCATGGCAGACGATATTTATGATCGACAAATCGTCTCAATGTGTTTTCTTTTTTTTTTTTTTTTTTTTTTTTTTTTTTTTTTTTTTTTTTTTCTAGTACATGTGGGTTGTTGGTGTGTGGGGAGAAGTTTTTTTTTTTTTTGATGTTTTGATATTATTATAATAAAGATTTTTTTTTTTGTTTCAGTTACCTTCAATGGTATCAAACTGACATTACACGAACGAACGAAATAATATCAAAACCATTCGTATGGAAGAATTAATAACATTTAATTATTAAACATTTACATTTCATAATAATTGGGATGCTAAATTCAGTAAGCAGTAATTCAAAGCCCCCAATAAATTCTCAAAACAGTCTTCACCTTCAAATGCACAGATGTGAACCCAAATCAGTTCCTATTGAACAAGTCCATACGTCAATTTTTTTTTCTGCTGAAGCTTCAAATTAATCGCCGATAAGGGAGGTATTTTTTTAATGACTTTTGCCGATTACATCCTTCCACTTATTCGGTCTCGAACATTCCGAAAGCTGGCTTGAGACAATTGGCAAAAACTTGCCATAGGTCGTTAATTACAATTCTCTATCCAACGGACTGTAGACGCCCGGTTTTGATCTGTTTGTTTTTGGCTTCTCTTCCAAACAATCCCATGTTTTGGATCTCCAAAAAAAGTACGTGCTTTATACTATTGCGTACTAAGAGGGAGGGGCATCGATTTGCTCCTATCATCTTCCAAACGTGAAACGTGCAAGAACAATGTTTCCTGCACACTCAATTTGCTAAAAGTTGGCCTAGTCTCCTACATGCTAACAGAAAATTTGGATGATTTATCGGACTGGTTTCGGCCATGTCTGAATTTGGGATTGATTATGTTACACTTCTCAGTTGACAGGCACGTGTCGTCGTCCAGAAGGTTCCAATTCGACACTCCTGTATTTCACCACCGCTCGTGGGGACCAGTTTTTTTTTATATTTGCCTGTCTTAAGTGGGAGAAATCAAAAATATCAAAAAAGTTATGGTGTGCTTAAGTTGAGTCCCATGCGACTTGGGACCACGCTATTTTGATGCGAAACTCAAGAGGTTCCTTTTTGCATGCACCCAAAGCGACATTGCTTTCAAACTGAGACCGATTGGGACTAATGTTGACGGTTGATGTTGCCACGAGTTGCCTTAGTGTAAACGCACCTTTGAAGGATCAGTTAATCAAGCGTTGTTTATTGCACGAACCAGTTGGATGGTAAATCAGGTTAGCTCATGGCAACAGTTCCTTAGCTTTGTTTTGTTTTGCGGGGACACGAGTTGGGATTATTCTGCCGATCAAAGTGACAAAAATCAAATCCTGCGTGGGCTAACTCCAAATAACGCTCGTCTCCCCGTAGCCACTCAAGTCCCAATGCGTTAAAAGTTGTCCTAGGCCCCGGTCTCTCGAGAGCACCAACCAGTTTTTATTATTTTTCTTTTTTTTTTGTGTTTCATACCACCATCAGTCACTCATGCGAATTCTGGGCGTTAAGCTGCGCGCGTGTATAGTAGGGTGCTTCATTTTAATATTGAATCAAATTTCACTTTTGACCGTACAGACAAGCCAAATAATTTTTTTTTTATTGTTGATGGTCATGCAAATGTTTTGAAATTTCCAGATCCAGGCATTTTTCACCTTCATCCCAAGCAACACACTGGAGCTGTAAATGGTTACAGCAACTTCATTGTGACTAAAATGATTCACATATTAGTTACATCTGTAGATTTGTAACAATTTTTAAGGAATAAATTAGGGTGGAATGTAATAAATCCAACTTCTTTATGCTTCTGCAATATGATACACCCTAGCGAAGAATTATTCCCATCCATCTTCCAGATTATTTGGTTTGGGGAAGCCAGTTCATGCAAATCACTTCATCTCAGCTGAAAATATTGCTTCGTCATTGGACAACAAATAAATGACTTTGGAATGTGCTGGAGAAAGAGGAATCGAGCAAACCGAACCTTTTGTGTCCGTGTCATGTGATTTGAGCGGAGATGACCGGTTCTGATGTTTTGTTTCTTTTTTACCATATGATTTCAGTCGGGTGTGATGGTTTTTAGAAAGCTTTGTTGGGTTTTGCTATTTTATTGAACAATTAATCACGTCTCACGTTTGATGAAGGAAGATAACGGGAATGATTAGGGTTTAATCATTCTAAGCAGAATAAAATTAAAGTTAACTTAATCAGAAGATCTGGATCTGGAATGGAAAAATTTGTCATGCAAAATGTAGGAAGATAGGCAAATTTGGCACCATCGTTCGACTTTTGCTTTTCATAACAAAAGATATGCAAAACAATTTCGTTTGCCACCAATGTTTGTGAAATCAACCTCAAATCTCATTTATTGAGTCTTACTGCAACATTTGATGATGCCTAAACTTCATGAGATTGAGTTTGCAACTCTCCAGACTGAAATTATTTATGAGTATCTACGCAGCACCCTGTACAGTTTAAATGGTGAGGAAAGGGACCTCACGCCTCCACGAGTCATATGATCACAAATGTCTGCCAGCATAGGGGCATCTTCAACGGCGATCCAAATCATGGATTAGATTTATTGCACCGTTGTTGTAAATTTCGTTTTATACTGAATCTATTTTCCATCATTTTAAAACTGGTATATGTTTTGATCTATTCTTGCATCAATTTGGAATAAGAAAAATACAGTTCCAAAACACCACACGCTACTTGATAATACCAATAATTGAGTAGAATTTCAGCTTTTACTAAACAATAACTCAATTTTATTGAGTATATCCTGAGGTATATTTGTGAGCCGAAAAGTATCCGTGTTTGCTGCGTGTGATGCTGGCGGCGAACAGAAACTTGTGTTGCTCGCCTCAGATGCTGATAATTACCTCAAGTTGCTCCCGGTGCTAGTGAATTGCCTTTTTGTTTCATTCCTAAATAATGAATGCTTGTCTTAGTTTTTTTTTTACAGCCACTGCATTTTCCAAAACTCTGACTTGATCGAAATGCGGAGGTTCCGAGATTCCGAATAGTATTTCGATTGCTCGAAAATAAAATGTAATGAAGTCTTCAAAGTAAACAATCGGTTTATTGATAGATTGGTCATGATAAGCACTTGCAAATAGCTCCTACTGATAAATTTTGGAGAAGTTGACTCTAGTTGTCGCATAATGCCCAGGAACACCTCCCTTGGCATGCGGAAACGCAGAAAGTGCTTCACGTTGTAGGTTTGCGTGTCGCTAAAGTAGTCATGGAACAGCTTCTGATGACCGGAACGGAAGTCACGTTCAACGTTGGGGCGTCATGCAGGACGTGGCCCGCTCCGTTTCGACTCTTGTTTATCCGCTGCCACACTACAAATCAGCATTATCTAATATCGTTTTAATGAAATGTATGCATTCACACACTCACCTTCAGCCAAACGAAAGAACAAGCATATCTTGTCGTCAGCTAACGACGTACTACTGGCATTAAACATTATTTGGTCAAACCAATCAATGGCAAAATGTTTGTGAAAAATCTGCGATCTCTGAAAAAAAAACTTCTGATCTCTGATGTTGAAAGATCTACAGGATGACAGGTGTTGGCGGGTTTAACAACAAGAAATACAACACCGGTGCGGGGAGTTGGCCGATTTTAGCTAGTTCTATTCAAGTGTAGCTGATGCAAATCAAGTACAAAATTGATCAAAAAATAGACCGCCGCTGAAGATGCCCTAAAGAGAGAATATTGACTATATATATTAACAAAATTTATTTGTAATAGGTTTGCGTCGACCATCAGTTGAATCGGTTGAATCGGTTATGTCGATACTTTGCTCCGCAATATTTTGTTATCGGGCGTAGCGTTTCGTCTATTGTTTCGGTTGCCTATTGTTCGTTGCGTGAGTGATCAAGTGAACATGAGAAGTCTTGGTTCGCCGGGTAAGATCGGTCAGTGGTGAGGTACATAATTAAT
>JAHHFK020001045.1:0-112675 GCA_024533555.2 Aedes koreicus
TCTTTCTCTGGTAAATTTTTTGGAACCGTTACCAGTGCATCGTACGATTCCGGAAGCTTCGATTCAGCCATACGCAACTGACGAATTAAATCTTCGGATTCCAACATAAGAGCCCAAACCGAAGCGCCATCCTTCAAGGGCAGTCTAGCTAATTGCTTCCTTATCAGAGTCTGCCTTCCTGCCTTCTTCGCGAAAGTATCTTCGAGACTTTTCCACATTGCTTTTACCGTGTTCTTGTCCCGAATGTAGCCAAGATACTCGTCTGCAACAACGCCTACTAAAATCGCTTTAGCCTTTCTGTCCGTTTCATGAAATTCGGCCGCTTCAGCAACCACATTGGGTACTTCCTTTGTGATTAAGTTTGAACACGGAACTGCCACACGTCGTAGCCTTTTCCGGCGAATTGCTGGATTCCGTGAACCGCAGCTTCCTTACGTTGGTCGCCCATAACCTATTGAAAAACGTAGAGTTTTGGAGACGATGAACAAGACCAAGTTAAACAGGAACAGTAACGTTTATTTAGAAATAGCTTGACAACACGTCTTCATCGATTGGTGGTTGGATTGGGAATGCAGTCGGGTACCGATCTTTTCGGTTTTGTTCTTTACGGTCTCAATTTCTGTGGTTTCGTTCTTTTCGGGCAAACCGTAAAGATCGATACCCGCAGCTTATGGGATTTTCACTAATTGGGGGAAATGAGGTCTATCTCAGTTGTTTCAAGTGATAAACATCTACAGTCTTCAGCAGAATGGTTGTACGGGGTTGAACCAACAAATCTGTGTCATTGAATTCCGGTTTAATTGGGAATTTCACCGCTAGAGGAGCTTTACTTTCGAGTTACTAAATATGAGTGCTTTGGCACGTTGGGATAAGGGGTAATTGGTTTCACCCTAGGATATCTGGAGAGCCTCACCAGTTAGGATGTATCAATTTTTGGTAAACTTGTTCTAGTGGCCAAGTCCTTCACACAGGTATTCACACAAGTTCGGAATTCGGTTACTACACGGCGCTAGTGTGCATATAATCTTCCAGTTTGTGATTGCTATATCTCAAGAGCCTTACTAGTTAGGACGATTCTTTCTTCAGCAAACTTGTGCTAGTGGCCAAGTACTTCCGGATGGTAGTCACAAATGTGAGGAATTCTCTCACTACGTGGCGCTCGTGTGCATATGATGTTTTAGTTTGATTATGCTGTATCTCGAGAGCCTTACATTTTACGATATTACTTTCTTCAGTAAATTCGTTCTAGTGACCAAGTCCATCCGGATGATGATCACATACGTTTGGAATTCACTCACTACGTGGCGCTAGTACCTATATGAGATTCCAGATTATTTAATCTTATATCAGAAGAGTCTTATTAATTAGGACATTGCTTTCTTCAGCAAATTTGTGCTAGTAGTCAAGCACTTCCTAGAGGTGGTCACACAAGTTTGGAATTCGGCCACTACACGACGCTAGTGTGCATAGAACCTTTCAATTTGTGATTGCTATATCTCGAGAGCCTTACTAGTTTGGACGATGTTTTCTTCAGCAAACTTGGGTTTGTGGCCAAGCCCTTGCGAATAGTGGACACATTTGTTCGGAATTCTCTCACTAGGCGGCACTAGTGTGCATATGGGCTTTCAATTTTACTATGCAATATCTAGAGCGTCTTATCAGTTAGGACATTGCTTTCTTCAACAAACTTGTGCTAGTGACCAAGCCCTTCCGGGTGGTAGTCACATAAGTTTGGAATTCATTCACTACGTGGCGCTAATGTAGCAAGGTTGTTTGATGGGGTTCTCGATTGCTTCGTTTTTCAACAGAATCATAGTCACGACGGAAAAAAAATAATCTAAAACTTTTACACAATACTTGGGAATTCAATCGATGATCCTTAACTACATACCGTTCAAAGAATAGTATACCTAAAACTTTGATGAGCTGCTCCGCCTCCTTGCATCGCAACAATCACCCTTAGTGAATCTCACAGGTACTACAGTAATTTTAATCAATGAAATCAAACAACTGAATATGTTACTACGGTAAGTATACAAAAAAGCGTGTAGATAAATACAGTGGAAAAACTAATTAATGTGATATAACCACAATGGAACTGACTCTGAATCCCTACTGAGCCCTTGCGGCACGTCAAGCCGGTCAGTTCAGCGCAAGGGTCTACACATATAGAATAATGAATTCAAAATTGAACACTAGTAAACTTTATTACCCTAAAATTCCCCAGGAGAGTGATACAATCGGGTCATCACTGTAATTGTTTATTAATAATTACCTTTGTCTTTCCAAAGACTACATACAAAACAGCATGCAGGACAGGGCTGAGCAGACAGACAGACGCTCTCGGACATGAAGGTTAATAATATAGAATAGAATTTGACAGATGGCATATGAGACGGTAGAAAAACCGACAGAGTGCAACCTGTAAAACGAATTGTGGCAATCACACAACTAGGGCAAGATTGGTTGCCAAGCACATGATACTATAATACGGCACTTGGAAGATAGAATAATTTCACGTTCTTCTAATTCAAATTGAAATTGAATTGTTGGATTGCGCGAAAACGATGCAGCAAAAGAAAAACGAGTTGAAAAACGGAATAATTCTTTCATGACATTCTTTCCCCAAAACTTGAGATAATCTAGTTTGACAGCCCAAACCTAGCTGCTATTATTTGTTCTGCCAGTGTCAAGTAAGACTGCGCAGTTTATCAGGTACAGGTGCACGAATTTCAATTTCTCGCCTTCCTCTTTCCAGCCACATCATTGTGATTCCCATTGACGTTGTTTTTCCTCTGTAATTTATGATGAAAGATTTCTGATGATGTAATTTAGAAATTGTAGGACTCTGATGAATCTCAACGTGTATACTTATTTTCTTTGTGTAATTTTTTCTAGTTTTTTTTCCCCCGAGCAGAGAGAGCATGAGAGATAAACAATAGAAAATGTGAGCACTTTTTTCGATATTACTTCAAATGGGTAGCAATTTTACTGCATATGACTTCCAGAAACTGAAATCGAGTTAAATCACTTTTCATCATGGCAATCGGGGCACAAAATCAAACTAAAATAAACCAGCACCGGTGTGATGAAGTGCTTCTACTGCACCGAAAGTGGAAAACTTTATCCCTAACGAGAGGAACTTTTCTGTTTCAACTTTTAAATCCGAAAGTGTGCTGGAAAGGGAGTTTTCGAACTACCCGTTCCGCTACATACGTGTTTTCAAAATAATCGATCGATGATTAAGTTGGAGGATGACATGCGTTTCACTTGCATTTGGGGTGTGCCGGGAGGGGTCGATTTCAAATTAAAAAAAAATTCGGTGCCATGCTGACCGATTTCAAGGTCTCGAACTCATGGTCGGTGATTTATTGATGAACTGGGGGAAAAAGCAACAGGACGCCAAAAAGAGCCGTCACGATAGGGGGTAATAGTGACTGCCGCCTGTAATGGATCACTTCCGGAATGAAGGAAGTCCGTGGAAGACATAAATTATGCCTCTGACAGTCAAAGTATAAGCTGCTTTTGCAGAACAAGGTTGTTGCTCGGACCTAATCCGTACCCTTGCTTTTTTTTAGTAATCTTCAGCCTACTGAGTATTAGCGAAAAAAATTGTCAACTTTTTATGAAGATCATGCTTGAATCAAGTGATGCCGAAGGTTTTAACGCACTTACTTACTTGTTGGAAGTTGAGCATTCTGAAACTATTACAGAAACTTAAATTTGAGCTAAAAAAAAATCACAATTGATAACTGTCATATTGTGGCTGTTGTTCCTGAATTTGGATATCCCCGCAAAATGGGTGCCATTAAAATATTTTCATTTCCACCCTTTCTGTTGCTGATGGCATGATTGTTTTCGTTGCTAGCTGCCCCTTCGGCCAGGTTCTACGCTGGTTCTACCTTCATTTCGTTTTTTTTTTGATAGGTAGAATTGAAAATCATTATTCGCTTCTGCCACGCCAGGACAACGAGCTTTTGTGATACACCGAAAATATTAAAAAGCATTTTCCGGGTCGTAAAGTGCGGAATTTAATTATGTCATTGTGTCAATTCATTCCATGCTGCTTTTTATTCCCGGCATTGTTGTAAAAGTGGAAAGTATGCTCATAAGGCCTGGGAAATGTCTGCGAAATGGAAATGAATCCACGTGCTCCGCGGTTGATTTCCACACGCCTCACAAATAATAGAAGCTGCTGACAGACAGGAATCATCATATCCGACTTTGATATTAGCAAATTAGGTTTCAAGAATAGAATTATGTCCCGATTATCCATCTGTGTGATTCGTGAATCATGCTTGTACATTTGTACGGTGACGATATCAAGCGATTAGGTTGAAGTGCTGGCCAGCCCTTAGTAAACTGATAATTGAGTTCAAGGGAAGTCGGAGCGTGGGAGCCCGTGGCTCGTGGTCTATTGCTAATCTACGGATTAATTCCTCCTCGACGATGAACGAGAGGAATTAGAAATGGGATTAGCCATTTCGTGATAATCGTCATTCAGACGAAGTTCGCTTCTTTTTAGCTCCCTCCCAGCTGTTCCTAGCGGAAGTCAATCAGAGAAACTTTCCCACCATGATGATCCGGTCAGCGGTAATGGGTCTAGGATGTTCATTAAGAGTCGAGTGTGTCTATGGACTGGAGAATTTTCTGAATGTTCTCCCAGAAAACTACGCTAATGGAAATGGTCATCAATATCAATAATCCTAGATTGATGTGGTGATAATATAATGGAGGCAATTACGGTTAAAGTAAGTATGTGATTGTCTTGGGAATGGTTATGGTAGTCTTTTTTTCCCTAATGGATTAGAGCAGAGTAAGGCCTTATTCAACAAGTCATTAATATATATGTTGAATCAGAAATTTATTGTTACGACCACATACATTGTTTCATTTCTTAATGGAGTGCTTTTTGACGCATGGGGCTCAGAGAGAGAGAGAGAGAGAGCAGAAAAAATAAACCCATATAATTGAAATGTAGTCACTACTATTTAAAGAGCTCCGAAAAGGTACAAAATCAATTTGAAAATGTCCGCAAAAACTTACTATCTTATTTGAGTCACTTAAGACCAGCAACAAGGATTGATGAATATTTTTAAGGTTACTTGCAAAAAGATGGAGTCAGAATTTTGACCTGGTGTAACTTGAAGAATACACGTCACTCGAACCCTAATTTAAGAGCCTCATCAAGGTCAAGATACGCGGACCATGGCAACAACTGGTGAATGGACATCGCGTGAAACGTCGATGAAAAATCTTTGAAACACAGTGCGTAGCTTGCGATACCGAACTACGAACAACGAGTACGAGGAGTACTCGGACGGATGATCAAGTTCACGCGAAAAGTTTGTCCAGATTCAGTGCCGGCATGGATGATTCCTTGCGAAACCAAGAATTCGATAGATGAGACCAGCAAACCCTTTCCAATAGTAGAGCTGTACCTACCTTGCGACGTATCAAACTTTATGATTTTGCAAAACAAGTTCATTGGAGAACATTTCGAGGATTCTTGGTCACTTTGGCCACATCTGATTTCCCTGAGGAAATGTCCACAGTTTCATCGTTTCTGAAACATAGCTTGCGCCCCCGGAGAAATGGCCACTTTTTGACATTTCGAGGAGTCTTGATCCCGCTGGCCACCTTTCGAAGTATTCCGAAGACCTGACTCCCCCGAGGGGAGGGTTTTTTTTGCTCGAATATTTGGCAGAATCGTTTGATTACTTGGCCCAACGAGCTCATTGAAGGACATTTCAAGGAGAAGGCCGCTTTGGCTACTCTCCGAAGTATTCCGGAGGTCTGATTTCCCTTGAGAAATGACGTGTTTGGTTTATTTTGAAACCTAGCTTTTGACATGTCAAACTTCAGGATTTAGAGAAACGAGTTCATTAGAGGAAATTCCGAGGATTCTTGGTCACTGTTATCACATTTCAGGGTATTCCGGAAATCTTATTCCCCAGGGGAAATGATCACTTTTTAATCAATCCTGAAATCTAGCTATCGACAGGTCAATTTTTGTAGCTTTGCGAAACGATTTCATTGGAAGACATTCAGATAATGTTTATTCAAGCTACCCTAGTAACAAAGTTGTCACAAATCGGTTGAGGTGATTTCTATGTGACTAAAATTAGTCACATAGAAGTTACCTCAACCGATTTGTGACAAGTTTGTTACTAGGGAAGTTATATGCCTGTATTTAGGAGAATTGGAAAATTCTTTAGCATTTTTATATCCGGTTATTCATTACTTTCTTGATGATGAAACTCAATTTTTGAGTTAATTTTAGTTCCATTTTTTTTTGTTTAGAGATTTTTCTGTTATCATTTATTCGGTCATTTATATTTTTGAAAACATTTAGAACAAAGCCTTGGCTGAACGGTCGGTTTCTTGTGATCTGTGTCCATGAGCCTGCCACAAATGTGGCAAGCCACAGATGTTTTACTGTCTTATTTCGAGGACAGAGTAAACAACGTTTTACGTCTTTCTGAATCTTTACTTCTCCAGTCTCGACACTGGATACATTTTTTCCCCTCACAATGACTGCTGCAAGGAGTCAATTTTCATTTTGCACAAATGTGCAAATGCGTGCTTTCTCTAGAAACATTGCAAGAAGCTGTGAGGTTCTACGTTGGCCCATACAATGTGTCGTAGTTGAGGATAGAGGTTATCATCAGACAACAAACTACATCGGTGTGAAATCCAAAAGGCTGCTGCTTCTGGCCTCTCACGTGAGGGATGGCCCGGTTTTTTGTTAGCCATTCGATGTTGTTTTTCCTAGAAAAGAATACTGAAAGATTTTCCCATTTGAATAAATCAAACGAAATATGTCTCGAGCTGTCCACAAAATTTTCAAATTGCACTTCGGACCTGCAGCGCCCAAAGTAACAATGATAGCTGAATAGTGTGAGCAATAGCTGAACAATGGTTGGTTCATGGTGTCAATAGCTGAATAAGATGATAGCTGAACATCAAGTTAAATAGTAGCTTGTAGAGCTTACAGCGTTTCTCTGGTTTAGCTTATCATTGTATGCTGAATATGATACTCATTAGAAGATTATCCTTCAGCCGGCGTCGGTGGTGTAAGCGTGAATGTTACTTGGCACCCCAGTGGGTCTGGGTTCAATCCCAGTCGACGTCGGTGGTTTTTCTGAGGCGAAAAAATCTGGGCACGTCGTCCTTCGGAAGGGAAGTAAAAGCCGTTGGTCTCGGCTCATATTCATGAGTCGTTAGGTAGGGTCCAGGTGGTGGAGTCGTCTTCCTGGTGTCGGTGATTGTCACCATGTGAGGAAATAGGCCGACGTAAAATAGAGAAAAAAAAGATTATCCATCTGCTCTACCACCCTTTATCTTGTTTTTTTTTTTTTTATATAAATTTTTAAAGGTGCAAAGAAGGATTTTTTTTTTTGGTGGTTAAAAGTAACTTTATTTTGAAATTAAATTCTAATAAAAATTTAAAAAAAAATGTCGCTCACTACTGAAATCTAAAAATTATTTGTTACAACAAAAGTTTTGGAAATGATGTTTCAGCAGGAGAGGACGTAACCTCTCGTACGATTTTCTTCTCACTGAATCAGTTTTTGCAATGATTTCTTTCTTTAGTCCATCTACGTCGATGTATGTCTAAAATGAAATAAGAATATTCATTGGAGCAACAATGAGGTCCTGAAATAAAAGATATGTTTGTGCAAACGTCCATTAAACATGTCCTACCCTACCAGTCAAGCAGCTACTGTTGCTGTAGTGTATTTATATTGTTAGCAATAAAACAGTTGCTTCTAAGGAGTGTATCGAATATAAGCTATCCACATACATTTGCGTTGTACGCATGTATTTGTGATGGTTTTTTATGCTCTGAACACTGCATGCTGTGCGTTTGACTGTCAGCTTTCTTTTGTTTACTTGTTTGTGCGGTTCAAATTCTGCGTTTTCAAAATGTCGCGTATTGAAAAGGAAGTGAAAATTAAGGTTCTGAACACATGGCTAAGTGAGAAGGGTATTACTATGCGAAAATTGGCGAAACGGTTTGGAATTCATCATGCGAGTGTTAAAGCTATCATTAATAAGTTTGGGGAACACTATTCTTTAGATGAGCTACCAGGAAGAGGCAGAAAACCCGGTTTTTTAATTTTGTATCACCACACGAACGGTATAGGTTTAAAGGAAATGCAAACAATTCTTTTTCTCAACATATATTTTTCTCATTTGTCATTTACCGATTTTTCCTGATTTTACTGCATATACAGATGGCTTGCCAAACGAGATTTTTTTTCATATTTTTTTGTATTTTCGGATCTTTAAACGAAGACTCTAGGCTTCCTCTGTGCTTAGAAGTGTAGACTTTATTACCAGGGATTTGTGAAAAGTCAGCTTTTACTTATGTTTCATCGTTCTGTACGATGCAACTAGTAAGTTTAGTTAACAACGAATCAAATAGCTTTCTGGCCCGATTTTTCGCTTTTACAAGCTCTATATCATCTCGGCGAGGTTTTTTCTGGGCCTTGGATAACCTCAGTCCACATCTCACTTCAATGTCCTGCACAGTTGACTTAGTTACATCCACATTTTTGGCAACATCTCTGACCGACATGTTGGGCTACCTATTGTATACTTTCACCACTTGTTTCTCATCTTGTTTGTTGCATGTTCCCCTTTTCCACTGCTTGGTTGGCTTCCTCTGAACCGTTCTGATTTGTAGAAGCTTGCCGATGACATTAAACACCGTTTGTTGCGTCAGCCCGACCGCATTCGCGATTGTTTTCTGTGAACGATTAGGATTTCAAAAATTAGATTTCGCAGTTCCTGTGGTCGAGGTGGCATTTTCTAAACTTCAATTTAGAAGTAAACAATATGCACGTCAACGTGAAGGTGAAAATATCCACTGAAAGCTAAACCATACACTGAAAGAAATTCTTACGTTGACTTGACAAAGGTACAAAAGTTACTTCGAGGTTTTTAACACGCACGTTCCCAACCCCTCTGAAACAGTAAAATTCAAATTTAAAAATGATGAAACTCCATCGTTACCCATCGGATTTTGATGCGGTTTTTTGCAATAGATCACAAAATTATCCTTATTTATAGATCTGCACTGGGTATTCTGGAAATTGCCAGAGTTTTGGATTTCAAGGTGGGAGTACTGGGGTAAGGGATGGTGGACAAAATATTTTTAGATGCGAAACATGGCATGCGGCATATCAAACTTCATCATTTTGCTATAATAGGTCATCAAAAGATATTTTGAGGATTTCTGGCCATACTGGCCACTAAAAGAAGCCCTCCGGGATCCGAGTTCCTCCGGGAAAGTGGTCATATTCAAATCTTTTCCAAAACCTGGCTTGCGACATATCAAACTTCATGATTTTGCAAAACTTCATCTCCGGAGGACATTCTGAGGATTCCTGACTATTCTGGCCACTTAAGAAGCTCTTGCGGGATCCGAGTTCCTCCGGGAACGAGGCTATATTCAAATCGTTACCGAAACGGGCTTGCGACATATCAAACTTTATGATTTTGCAAAACTTGGTCTTTGGAGGAGATTCTGAGGGTGTCTGACCATACCGGTATAAGCCGGGTTCCTCCGAAAGAGTGGCATATTCAAATCCCTCTGGTGTGGGATCTTATTGCTCAAAAATTTTATATTTGATATGTCGCAAGCCAGTTTTTGGAAAATATTTGAATATGGCCACTCTCTCGGAGGAACTTGTATCCCGCAGGGCCTCCCCAAGTGACCAGTATGGTCAGACACCCTCAAAATGTCCTTCGAATATAAAGTTTGGCAAAATCATGAAGTTTGATGTGTCGCAAGCCAGGTCTTGGCAATGATTTGAATATGGCCACTTTTCCTGAGGAATTTGGACTCCGGAGGGTCACGATAAGTGGCCAGTATGGTCAGACACTCTCAGAATGTCCTTCGAAGACCTATTTTTGCAAAATCATAAGGTTTGATATGTCACAAACCAGTTTTTGGAAAATATTTGAATATGGCCACTCTCTCGGAGGAACTTGGATCCCGCAGGGCCTCTCCAAGTAGCCAGTATGGTCTGAAACCCTCAAAATGTCCTCCGAAGATAAAGTTTGGCAAAATCATGAAGTTTGATATGTCGCAAGCCACGTTTTAGAAAAGATTTGAATATGGCCACTTTTCCGGAGGAATTTGGATCCTGCAGGGCCTCTTTTAGTGGCCAGTATAATCAGAAGTCCCCAAAATGTCTCCTGATGGCCTAATTTTGCTAAATCATGAAGTTCGATATACCGCATGCCATGTTTCGCATCTAAAAATATTTTGTCCACCATCCCTGGACAGGTACTTACCCCTGTACTCCCACCTTGGAATCCGAAACTACGGACATTTTCGGAATAAACAGTACAGATCTACAAACTAAGATAGTTTTATGAAGTTTGGCAAAATCATGAAGTTTGATGTGTCGCAAGCCAGGTCTTGGCAATGATTTGAATATGGCCACTTTTCCGGAGGAATTTGGACTCCGGAGGGTCACGATAAGTGGCCAGTATGGTCAGACACTCTCAGAATGTCCTTCGAAGACCTATTTTTGCAAAATCATAAGGTTTGATATGTCACAAACCAGTTTTTGGAAAATATTTGAATATGGCCACTCTCTCGGAGGAACTTGTATCCCGCAGGGCCTCCCCAAGTGACCAGTATGGTCAGACACCCTCAAAATGTCCTTCGAAGATAAAGTTTGGCAAAATCATGAAGTTTGATGTGTCGCAAGCCAGGTCTTGGCAATGATTTGAATATGGCCACTTTTCCGGAGGAATTTGGACTCCGGAGGGTCACGCTAAGTGGCCAGTATGGTCAGACACCCTCAGAATGTCCTTCGAAGACCTATTTTTGCAAAATCATAAGGTTTGATATGTCACAAACCAGTTTTTGGAAAATATTTGAATATGGCCACTCTCTCGGAGGAACTTGGATCCCGCAGGGCCTCTCCAAGTAGCCAGTATGGTCTGAAACCCTCAAAATGTCCTCCGAAGATAAAGTTTGGCAAAATCATGAAGTTTGATATGTCGCAAGCCACGTTTTAGAAAAGATTTGAATATGGCCACTTTTCCGGAGGAATTTGGATCCTGCAGGGCCTCTTTTAGTGGCCAGTATAATCAGAAGTCCCCAAAATGTCTCCTGATGACCTAATTTTGCTAAATCATGAAGTTCGATATACCGCATGCCATGTTTCGCATCTAAAAATATTTTGTCCACCATCCCTGGACAGGTACTTACCCCTGTACTCCCACCTTGGAATCCGAAACTACGGACATTTTCGGAATAAACAGTACAGATCTACAAACTAAGATAGTTTTATGCAGTTTGGCAAAATCATGAAGTTTGATGTGTCGCAAGCCAGGTCTTGGCAATGATTTGAATATGGCCACTTTTCCGGAGGAATTTGGACTCCGGAGGGTCACGATAAGTGGCCAGTATGGTCAGACACTCTCAGAATGTCCTTCGAAGACCTATTTTTGCAAAATCATAAGGTTTGATGTGTCACAAACCAGTTTTTGGAAAATTTTATGAAAATCATGAAGTTTGATATGTCGCAAGCCAGGTTTTGGAAAAGATTTGAATATGGCCACTTTCCGGAGGAACTTGGATTCCGCAGGGCCTCTCTAAGTAGCCAGTATGGTCAGACACCCTCAGAATGTCCTCCGAAGATCAAGTTTTGCAAAATCATGAAGTTTGATATGTCGCAAGCCAGGTTTTGGAAAAGATTTGAATATGACCACTTTTCCGGAGGAACTCGGATCCCGCAGGGCTTCTTTTAGTGGCCAGTATGGTCAGAAATCCTCAAAATGTCTTCTGATGACCTAGTTTTGCTAAATCATGAAGTTTGATATGCCGCATGCCATGTTTCGGATCTAAAAATATTTTGTCCACCATCCCTGGACAGGTACTTACCCCAGTACTCCCACCTTGGAATCCGAAACTACGGAAATTTTCGGAATAACCAGTGCAGATCTATAAACTAAGATAATTTTGTGATCTATTGCAAAAAACCGCATCAAAATCCGATGGCTAACGATGGAGTTTCATCAATTTTAAATTTGAATTTTTCTGTTTCAGAGGGGTTGGGGACGTACGTGTTAAGCCCCCCAACAGGAATGAGAAGCAAAATGACACTGCCTAAGCTCGGCCCATTGGCTACATTGTAGCATGACTAACGCTGAAACCTGCACTAAGGCCGACTTCCGCCAACTACCCGGACAGGAATATTTCGTCACCAAGTCCAAGTTTGACGTTCCAAAAAAACATTGCGATGTTGCGGGCAAAATGAACGCTCCCTTCATCACTTTTGAAACTATAAATGGTGAAATATAAACGCAAAAGTGTCCTCAAAGGCGACTCTTGCGTTTTCTGAAGAATCACAAGGTTTCTACTCTATTTTTTTTTAGAATCTCAAAATAATCTAAAATGAGCTAGAATTAAAGAAGTCGAGTAAAATAAATAGTACAAATAATAGTTCATTAAGGTTCCATTTTCTATAAGTTCCAAAAGTATCCGATACGAGGCAGAACTTTGGTGAACATTTTTGTGTGTTCCATTTTCCGCGAATACACCCTTTAGAAAACACCGTTCACCACTCTGTAATTAAAATTTTGCCTCCTTCTGCATAGCATTAAATCCAAAAAAAAACCGGATTGAATTATAGCCACGGTCGTGTCAAGGGATAAACTTTCGTCGCATTACCTTTCCAGTGTTTCTTTTTATAATACATGAGAGGGTAATCTTATCGCCTGGAAACACATATTTACTGAGTTCCGATCCGAGCCTTAGACCTACTCGGCAAGTTCCAAACTTGTACAGAATTTAAGAACCTTACGCGTATATATCAGCAACCATCAAACCACTTTGTTCGCATGTTTTATGGTTCTATAGAGCACTTTTTAATATTTTCGAAATTGGTGAACTGAGTCTGGAAAGTGGAAGTCACAATCAATATGTAAGAAAAGTCCCATCGCACCCTCAGGAGGATTCATTCTGGTTGTTTGTTTTGTTTTTCGTCCTACTAATCTCATTTCCTGCGCAAATACTCAACCAACACCCGAACCTACATAGCAGGGAAAGTTTCTCCCGCGTACCATTGAAAGTGGCGCGTAGGTTGAGAAAATTCAAATTTAAATTTCGCACCTTGAACACAGACGGGAACTTCTTGGAATGGGGAGAAAATCCTTTCAATACGGTGCAAAAAGAGTTGTGCAACTTCAATAGAAATGGAATGGAAAAATCCATTCTTCGCTTCCGGTTGTCCTGGAAACGATTAACAGAACAAACTATTTAAATTTTAATTTCCAAAAGTGTGCTACTTTGTTGCCCTCCACCCAAGTTGCGACCGGAACTCATTGAAGAAACAATGAACAAGAAGTAAACAAAGATAAACAATTTGGGCAATTTGCACAAGCTTGAGAAAAGTTTTTCCATGAGTCAGAAGTCTTTTCCAAAGAGTTGAATTGAGCCTACTTTTCAGGAGGAAAATAAACTTCCTAGTAGAGGAACGTGAACTTTACTAGAATGGAAGGTCATTTTAAGCTTGGATTAAATTTGGAGGGAACATTTAGGTAATTGATTTGATTAACAATGGCTAGTTGAGACTATAGCACGCGATAAAGGATGGTTACCCCTTGTAGAAGAAAAATAAGTTTTGATTCATTATACACTCAGCGAAACAAAAATAGCACCACCATGTTTTTTCGTAATATTTTTAAAATGTTCATTCGTTTAGCGCTAATTTCACCTTACGGTGTATCAGTATTCTACTACACGTCTGTCTCATTAGTTATTCTGGAAATTTTGGGGACTCGTATTATTTAAGCTGAGAAATTCATAAAAAACCATGCGAAACATAAAGAGCACCACCCTGGTTAAAAATCACCTTGGCTCTTATTTGACAGGTATTTGTTTTGATTTGCATTCAAACCGATTCACACTGGGACCAATTTGAAAAAAGACGGTCAAAAGTGTTTTAACACTTTTCCTAACATTTTAGCGCTTCGGTGTCTATGCAAATGTTTCTAGAAATGTCATTTCACATTTTTTTAAATACTTATCAAAAGTTTTACTTAAGTGATACTTTACTTAAAAAAACTAACTTTGTGTGGGTACAAGATAGAAGGTTGCTGTCTTCGACAAAGTTTTAGAACTATATATTTAACGAAACTTTGCTCAATATAGTTAGTACCTATCTCGAAAGCATGCTGATATATAATTGATTTAGTATATAGACTAACTTAAAACCGGTTTTTTAACTTTTTGGTGGCTCAAACCTTACCAGATTGATTTCAAATGTTCAACAAAGTTATCAATATTATCAAAACGCACAACTTTGCTCAATACGTCAACTGTCTTAATGGCTTTATTTGAGTTTAAAAGCGATTTTATGTTATAAAAAATACGTTTTTTCAACAACAATAACTCAGCCACCGGCAAACTTTTGCAGCCAAATTTTGCACAGTTTGGTCAACCAGCACATAAAGTATACATGTACGAAAAATCTTCGTCGGATATCATCGGGTACATAAAGTTTTCAGTTCGTCTTTTTGGGTGTATCTATCTTTTAATTTCGATAAACTTTCACACATATACAAACATTTTGTAAAATCTATGAAATTCTACCGGCATCTGTAAAAATGGATTACAGAACGATCTGTTGTCAAGAATCCGGTGAAATATTTCTGAAATCTGTGAATTCATATAAGTGTGCAGTGTGATTAATCTCGTAGGTAATGGATTTTCAAGTTGTGATGAAAGTAATCAGATTTTTTTTGCTGCTTTGAACGTATTTAAATGACTGAATATCTAATTTGTAGTATTACAAGTGCTTTAACTACACAATTTCGCCAGTAATTAATGTACTTAAAAATAAGTACGGTATTATTCGAGTACTCAAAGCTTTAATTAATGTATTTGATGTTTCTCTGCATGGGAATCAAAATTTATTGCGAGCCCGTCATTATTTAGCTCTTTGTTTCGGACAAATTGTGTTAAAATTAATGTATTTTCATTTCTTTAATAAGGCTTGCTTCATTTAGAATTGTAACAAACTTTTGCTCATATTGTGGCGCTCCTGGTGGACGGATTTGGAAGTTCTTGGCGCCCACGTGTCGGGAATTTTGTCAGCTTCACGTATGTATTTTTGACATTCCGCAAATCGACTGTACTTTGTAAACAATCAACATGGAAGCCGAAAGAAGGGAAAAAATTGTGCACAGTTATTTGGAAAATCCATTGTGGTCTGCATCTAGGCTAGCTAAACAGCTGAAATTGCCCAGAAATACCGTATGGCGCGTTATCAAACGGTATAAGGAAACATTGACGACGATTCGGAAGCCTCAAGCCAATCGTCGGAGTGGAACTGTCGACCGGAAACTGCGTGGTAAGATTTTGAAGACGATTAAGAGGAATCCCAATCTGTCGGACCGTGATTTGGCCAGAAAATTCGGTGCTGCCCATAGTATCGTGAGGAGAACTCGACTCCGGGAAGGAATCAAGTCGTATCGAGCTAGCAAACAGCCAAATCGGACCATAAAACAGAATAGTGTGGCCAAAATCCGTGCTCGGAAGCTATACGACCAGGTGCTGACCAAGTTCGACGGGTGTCTTCTGATGGACGATGAAACCTATGTCAAGGCTGACTTGGCAAATCCCAGGTCAACAATTTTACTTGGCAACGGCTCGGGGGGATGTTCTAGCCAAATTTAAATTTGTTTTTGCCGACAAATTTGCACGAAAATTCATGATTTGGCAGGGCATTTGCAGCTGTGGCAAAAAAACGAAAGTTTTCGTTACAAATAAGACAATGACGTCGGAACTATACCAAAAAGAGTGTCTCCAAAAACGAATTTTGCCGTTCATTCGATCCCACGACCATCCCGTAATGTTTTGGCCAGATTTTGCAAGCTGTCATTACAGCAAAGTCGTTCAAGAATGGTATGCAGAGAAAGGGGTCCAGGTTGTTCCGAAAAACCTTAACCCACCCAACTGCCCCCAGTTCCGCCCTATTGAGAAATACTGGGCAATCATGAAGAGGAGACTCAAGGCAAAGGGAAAGGTTGTCAAAGACATCAATCAGATGAAGACCTGGTGGAATAAGATAGCTAAAACGATGGACGAAGAAGGTGTGCGCCGCCTAATGAGCCGTGTTACAGGAAAAAATCGAGAATTCCTTCGAAACCGTGACGAATAATTTTATCCGTATTTTTTCTTAAAAGTATGAAGAAAAAAAGATCTTGAATTCAATAATAAATAACTGAAATACGGGCAATTGTTTTCAACATAGCATTTGGCCGTCTCGTAGCAAAATGCTTCAAAAGAGTCAGTGTTTATTTGCCTGCCACATGCCAGTACGCTCACTATGACAGAAAAGTTCTCAATAATTGTCTCTGCCAACCCGGTAATTTTTGCCGTTTCTTTAGGATTTTCGAAAAACCGACGTGCTGTGTTTCCGTCATTACTGGTACCGGAACCATGTTTGGGGACATCTAAAATTAACCCAAGCCTACGCCTGAAATCCCGCTGAATGATCTTTATTCTTTCAGCAAATTTTATTTTCTGCTCCGGTGTTCTCACTTGCCAGCATTTCAGTTCCAGTCTATAAGCGATGTGCAATATACACTCCATAAATCTGTTTGAAGGACATTAAATATAATACAATAATACAATAATAAATCAATAAAATTATACTACCGAATGCGAGCATGTAATGGCGACAAACCAATTTCGAATGTGGCTTTATTGACTGATCTAGACTGCATCGCTCCAATGTTGTTAAACTGCTTTGGGGATGCTTGGCAAACACAACATTTTTGCGACAAGATTCCGGTCAAAGCAGAGCAAACTTTTCCATCGATCATAGTACAAATCATCGTATGATGGATTCGGAAGTTTGAGATCAAGCTTGGTATTAAGCTTTCGATTTGTGCGTCAAGGAATTCCTTTTCATGCAAAGACAATGCAACAGTTTTCTTCTTGAATTGGATTCTGATCGGTCGGCATAACCTTGTAGATGAAGGCATACGATTCATCCACAAAATACGATCTGGATCGTTACGGAGGCGAAGCATCAATGGTGCCATAGATGTAATAAAAATTGCACTGTCATCTTCATCTACCCCTTCATACCTTTGCTTGTAGTTTGACTGATCCGATGAACCGTCAAAACCCCATTTCGATAAAAGCTCAAGATCTTCAAGAGCTACATCATTCAAACTTTCTATCTCCAAAGTCAGAGATAGTATTCGCTGAACTGTGTAATCCAGCAAACTCTGTAAGTCAACCTCAGCAGATACCTATGTAAAGAACGAATTACCAGTAGGTTAAAATCCCTCCTTCAAATACAACAATAACAAGATACCTCTGTGATGACGATTCTGTTACGGTCTGGCAGACATTTTTCACGGGCCCCCACCAGATTTTTGTAGCTAAGGTATATTTGTGGTGCGTTGCATTGCTTAGAAGTCTTTCGAAGCAGTATCCACTGATCTTTACTGTAATCGCCATCAATAAATAACGCAAGTCCTTCATCAGCTGTCAACATACGATGCTTTTGTAAATCAGCTTTGGATTTCAATGCTCGTCTCATTCGTTTGGTACTGGTAGGAGATGCCTGTAATTCTTCTTGCAAAAGTTTTGCCATATCTTCGCACCCCTCACTTCGAGCATTCATTCCTGCTGCAAACGCCAATTCATTCGCGGTTCCCTGCTGCCTCAATCCTTCAACTCTCCGCCTTTTATTCTGTTTGTTCAGGTTAGAAAACGGTTTTCTGGGCCTTCCAACTTTCACATTACCACAAGTAAATGCATTACAATTCAACCAACTCTTGTTGCTTGTTTCAAAAAATTTGCCTTATTCCAGCGATTGTTAAATTCGGAGCACAGCCTGGACAAGTCTTTGTTTAAACGCTTGTTTTCGTCCTGCGACAAACAGTTTGATTTTTTCAGAACGAAATCACGGACATGTTGCATTTTGATGGTACTTGAACTACCATATTTCTGCAGCCACACTTTGAACAAATGTTTCCGGAGCATTTTCAAATCACACAATCTGAATCAACTGGAAACTCAAACTCAACTGCAGTTTGTAAGCAAACGAAACTATTCTGAGCTACTTGATCTTCAAATGTGCTAGCTCTTGCGCAAAAGGATCCAAGGGTGCGGTTAATTATGTCGGGGATTTAAAAAAATATTGATACAAAAGGAAATTGGTACGCCCAAAAAGACAAACTGAAAACGTTATGTATCCGATGATACCCGGCGAAGATTTTTCGTACATTTAAACTTTATGTGCTGGTTGACCAAACTGTGCAAAATTTGGCTGCAAAAGTTTGCCGGTGGCTGAGTTATTGTTGTTGAAAAAACGTATTTTTTATAACATAAAACCGCTTTTAAACTCAAATAAAACCATTAAGACAGTTGACGTATTGAGCAAAGTTGTGCGTTTTGATAATATTGATAACTTTGTTGAACATTTTAAATCAATTTGGTAAGGTTTGAGCCACAAAAAAGTAAAAAAAAAACCGGTTTTAAGTTAGTCTATATACTAAATCAATTATATATCAGCATGCTTTCGAGATAGGTACTAACTATATTGAGCAAAGTTTCGTTAAATATATAGTTCTAAAACTTTGTCGAAGACAGCAACCTTCTATCTTGTACCCACACAAAGTTAGTTTTTACCCTTCTTACACCAAAAGAAGGGTATTAAGATCGCTTGAAAATTCGACTTTTTATCCGAGGCCCAGAGGGCCGAGTGTCATATACCATTCGACTCAGCTCGACGAACTGAGCACATGTCTGTGTGTGTGTATGTGTGTGTGTGTGTGTGTGTGTGTGTGTGTGTGTGTGTGTGTGTGTGTGTGTGTGTGTGTGTGTATGTGTGTGTGTGCGTTACAAATAATGTCACATCGGTTTCTCAGCCATTTGTGAACCGATTTCAGTTCTGTTGACGGCAAATGAAAGCTACAACATTCCCATAGAACGCTATTGATTTTTTTTTTATTCGGACATTTCGTTACGAAGATATCAACGAAACAGTACTTGACGGCCTATTATAATAGTAATCAAACAGTTTAGTCTCCGATTACATACTGAGCTATTTGTGTACCGATTTTAGTTTTGTTAGCGCCAAATTAAACTTATAAAATTTTTAAATAGTTGATCAAAATTTCATTAGGATTGGATAATCCTTCATGGAGATATGACCAAAACAATACCTGAGAGCATATAATTGTGAGATGAAAATATACTCGTTGCAGTTCAAAACCGAACAAGACCACTCACCCTAATCGATGCCGTTTGCATTCTATTGTTCAGCATCTTGTGCTTTGTATAGCACATTCAGCGGACTAGCCACACTCTATAGAATTAGAGCAGGATCGATTGGTTCGAGTGTTCCGGTTTTGAACTGCAACGAATATATTCGAAAATTACACAATGTCTCCATTTACTATAACTACACAATTTTCAACGAACATGTATTTATTAAGCATCTTGAATCCGTATCGATAATCAAAAATGACGCTTAGGATTGTCTAATAATTCATTCTATGGACTGATAACATGGAATTTCTAATATTCATGTTATTTCCCCTTTTATATAACTAACATAAACAGTTAGTTTAAGTCTATTAATGGAAATATTTTAATCACATCGATGAACAGTACGTTTAGGATTGACAAATAGTTCATTTCGTAAACATATCGAATATTCCTGGATCTTCCTGGATTTCTGATGAAAATATGTATCTAGTACAATATTGGCCACATTTGAGTTCGTGTTCTGGTGAAGTGTAAGAAGGGTTCAGTCTCACCATCGGTGGATTAATTCAGGTTTTTCAGATTGGTCCCAGGTGGTGGAGGTTAAGTTCTTCAATGTAGGAGTCGGATTTCCGTAATTCGGGAGGGTGATCCAAGATCTGAGTAGAGGAAAAGGTAAAAATCAGGCACCAGTGAGGGAATCGTAAAATCGGTGAAAATTCGATAAAGGATCGGAAGAAAATGGGTAAGAGGGGATCGAGAAAGGGGAAGAAAAGTAAGTTCAGCTAAGGATAAAGGAGAATATGTAGAATGAACGAACAGAAAAGAAAGGTAAAATGGAGAGAGGGGAAAGGGAAAAGAGAGAGGAGAGGAGGGGAGAGAGGATAAGGAAAGGTGGAGAAGTACATTTCCTGGACTGATGAATGGAAAAACGTGCTCTTTTCGGACGAAAAAAAGTTCTACTTGGACGGACCAGACGGATGGCAGTACTACTGGCACGTTTTGCGCAAGGATCCGGATGTTAAAATGAGCAGGAACTTTGGTGGTGGTACCCTGATGGGTTGGGGAGCATTTTCCTTCCGAGGCAAGCTTCCATTGGCGTGGATTTCAACAGAAATGAAATCGGAGGATTACACAGAAATGCTGGAGATAAGTTTGATTGAACACGGTGAGTCATTGATGGGTCCAGATTTTGTTTTCCAACAAGATAATGCTGCAACTTGCTCAACTCAAAAATAGACGCTAAATCGTGGTTTTCCGATAAAAATATCGAGGTTCTCGAGTGGCCAGCTTGCTCTCCGGATCTAAATCCCACCGAAAACCTTTGGTCGATACTTGCCCGCCGCGTTTACGAAAATTGGAAGCGATTCAACAACGTAAATATGCTGAAAACCCGAGTTCGAGAATGCTGCGAGCAGATTGAGCAGGATACTCTTGGAAAACTGGTTTTGTCCATGAAATCGCGTCTGATTGAAGTTATTCGTAAATAACGATTCCTACAATACATTACTAAATACACATTTTCATGTTGTTTTTTCCTAAGAAATAAAGTCTGATTTTAATTAAAAGCCAAGGTGGTGTTATTTTTATTTCGCATTATTTTTTTCCGTTTACTCGTTCTGTTGTATGGATGTATCGAAAAGTCGAATTATTTATATCTTGGTTTGATGTCTTTTTCTTCACAGAACATAATATAAAAAATGATTTTGATGAGAATCAATGACTGATCAATAAATTCGTAAAAAACGTGGTGGTGCTATTTTTATTTCGCTGAGTGTACGCATAGTTATAGACTGTATTTGCAAAAAATGGTCGCCAAAAATCATTTTTAGTCGAGTTATCCACAATCTTTCAGGGAATAAACTTCAACATTATGGTTAGGTTTTCACTTCATTGGTTTATTTGGATACTTCTCAAATTTTCAGGGATTAAATAACTATATATTAGCTATGCTTTGGCATAATTTATTTATTGAATTTTCTCCACCAAGCTTTATGCTCGTACATTTTTCTTAACATTGCTCGTGAGATCTTGGGTGAGGCTTTGTCCATCTTCCTTACACAATTTTTCCCAGTTTTTCTTCAAAGCTTCATCGGTTTTGAATGTTTTTCCGCTTTTTCTTCAACTTCTTCTTCATTATCGCCCAAAACTTTTCGATCGGACGAAGTTCTGGTGTATTTGGCGGGTTCGCCTCCTGCGGGACCACATTAACGCCCTTCGCTTCGTACCAATCCATTACAGGCTTGGCGTAATGGCACGAAGCGAGATCCGGCCAGAACAGCGTGGGACCACGGTGAGAGCGGAGGAAGTACAGCAAGCGCTTCTGCAAGCATTTCCTCACGATAAATCTGCCCGTTTATGGTGCCGGTTGTAACGAACGGCTTGCTGTACCGTTCGCACTCGCAGATCGCCTGCCACAACAGGTACTTCTTCGCGAATTTGTCCATCTTTCTCTTCCGGAACTTTTCCGGAACCTCCATGCGGGACGTACCGACAAAAAACTCGAGGCCGGGGATTTGTTTGGTGTCCGCCTTGATATATGTCTCGTCGTCCGTGACGAGACAGCCTGGCTTGACCAGCTTCCGCGTGCGCAATTTGGCCACCGTGTTTTGCTTGTCAGTCCGGTTTGGCGCCTTCCTGACCTTAAAAACACGTAGCCCAGCCCGCTTCATAGTCTGCTGGACGAACCACTTCGACGAATTGACCTTTTTGGCCACGTCTCGGGTGGAAAGGTTCGGGTTATTCTTAAAGTACTGCCTTATCTTCCGCGCCTTCTCTGGGTATTCCGTTTTCGGTTTTCGGCCGCTTCCAGCGCGTCGCTCGATGGTCTTCGTCTCCTGGAACATCTTCACAACGCGGGACACGGTGGAATGGTGGATTCCAAGCCTTTTGCCGATCCATCTGTGCGACTGACCAGGATTATCGATCACCGCGCCCAAGATTTGCTGGCGTAGCTCTTCTTGTTTCGAATGCATCTTGAAAACTACTTGACAAATCGCGATAATCCTGACCAAGCCTGGTCGATAATTTTGCACACATAAACATAACACTCTAAACTAGTATTACTCAAAATTTCATTAATTTTTACCCACGCGATAAAAAGTTACACCCAAAACAAAGTGTCGTATTTTTCCGAGTCCAAACTTTATTCCTACGAAATGACGTTCCTGGAACTATTCAAGATTGTTCTTGAAGCGTGCTGTCTAAGATTCGGTTGGAGAGGAGGTTATATTCTTTCAGCGGTGCAAGCCCTTCTAAAGGCTAGATCATTTAGAAATGGGACGCTTACAAATGTGTTTCTTAAACTTTTCTTTTAATCGAGAAAGTATCTAAGAATGAAACAACGATAATATTATTTTATTTCATAAAATAACCAAAACAGACCTTTCATCTTTATCGACTGCCCCCTTCATCTTCAGTTTCCTCTTTTTAAAGGGTGTGCCGATCAAAATTTGGTCATACGAAATGTGTGAGTCGATCAAAGTTTTTATTAATAAGTCAAATTCATTATCTTTTTCATTTTCAGTTAATACAGAGTACAGGAGAAATATGGCCCAAACCTAACTAGACCGAATGCGAATTGCCGGGTCTTTCGTTTAACACCTGCCATGAGGTTTTGTACAGTCTTCTTCACAGAAAAAAATAATGAATGTTGACAGGCGCGTAAAATTTCCTCTCGTTTAATCCCAAGCCAAAGAAGGCGTAAACAAAGAAATTGTTTGCAATATGTCATGTGCCATACAACAATGTTTGCAATCTTCCATACAACAGGCTAGATTCAGGCGTTATCTAGCTAAAATATACATGAAAAATCCCATTATTTTCTACCAAACCTAGCATTCTCTTTATATGCATTAGAAAACGCAGAAAATTCAATGTTTCTTCTTATCTGTGCATGTATGATGTATCAAAGAAAACCGGGTCTTGTCGTACAGTTCCCTCCAGCCTATACCATGGGAGTTAAAATCTCCCATTATCAACCGTGGAGCAGGAAGCGCCGAACAAATATCTGAATGTTGTTTTCGGTTAATTGAGGCTCTAGGAGGAATATACACAGAAGCAATGCAAAGGTTTTTACTTTTAATAACAGCCGACAACTTCAATACCTGGAATTTGAGGAAAAATCACTCTAAAGAAGGAGTAACACTTTTTGATCTCCAAAAGTATTCCTCCTCCTCGTGAATCCTCACGATCAGGACAAATAATACTGAAATCATGAAACGGAAGATCGATTTCCGAAGGGAGTCATGTTTAACAAAGAGCAAATGCATCACAACCTGTATGGTAAGCTAAGTTGTTGGTCGGTGGTTATTCTTTCATTGCAGCAGATCCAGACTTGATGAACTGCGGGTGTTCGTGACCACGCAGAGATTTGGTGCAAAATGGCTTGTTTGATATTGCCAATTGCATATAACAAGTTTCTCGTTATTGCACTGCTTAAACTGCCCGTTTTCGTCTTCAGAAAATAAAAACTCGTTTACTACTGCAGTGGAAATAACAAAAACTGAATTTTGGAATAACTTACTGTCAAAAACTTTCAAAGAAACGGAGTGGGGAAGGCACGAACCTCACCGTTTGTGTGTGTGCACTGGGAAAATGTTGAAACATTTATACCACCCTGTTGAATGAGCATGACTAGGGAATGGCAATGAAACCAACTGCCAATTTGGGTCGGAAATATTATGAACAGGCAACTTTTTTCTACATTGCCGGTGCTTATCAGCGATAATGCAATTGACACTCCGGGTAGTAGTATTGTAGCAGCTCTATTTACTTTCCAATATTCCACACAGCAGGCGGTGGTCGTTAGTAAATCATCAAATAAGCGAATCTGCGGAAGGACCTCGGAATGATTTATCTCGTCTTCGCATGAATAGGAAAATCTACGTATACTATTTGCGTGATTTAATTGTCCACGAATATTTTAATCGAACTCTAAGCGTTATGCATAATTTACCTCATCATCACAGCACAGCGGTTTGTTTAGAAATGATTACCTGTACTTTATCGTAATTTTTCCAAATAGTTTATCGCCTCATTGTTCGCTAGTGTGCTCAGTGTGTTGAATCACAGAGATACGCGGAGCAAGAAAAATGGATACATAAGTAAAAATGGAAGATCAAAGTAAAAATGGATACATCTAGGGTTTTTTTCATTAGGGCGACTCTACAATTTGAAGATCCCGGGTTTCCCCCTTTTTCATTAGGGCGACTCTACAATTGAAATTTTCTCGGGCCCTTCATTAGGCGTTAAACCAATCACTCACCTACGGAGTTTTCTCCGGGCCCCCTATTCATAAACCAATCACCTTTACGGATTCTACTATTTGTAGAGTAGCTGGCTGTTGTTTGCGATCGTATGCGAGTCCTCGATAAGTTTGATGTGTTTCGATAGGCGGCCTGTACTGAAGAATCCTCGAAAGTATTGTAGATTCGCCTAATGAAAAAAAAAAAAAAAAAAAATGGCGTGATGTATGTAAGAGAGAGCGCGCGGAGAGAATACCTTTATAGTTCGTCGTTGAAAAAAAAACCCTAGACATAGTCAATTATGACAACTCAAAATTTTATGTTTGCATCGAGCGACTTTTATTAAATTCAGCAAGCAACGCCTTATTCAACAGTAAATCGGATAATTTTTTGTCAGTATTGCTGATAATATTTTGCAAAATGCCATTAAAATGCTCTATACGCAAAACAAAACTAAATAATCAGGTTTACTCCACGCGTGTGAGATGAAACAACGCGTTGTGTCCTACGAAATGAGAATTTTCACTTCGGGTAAGATTACTGTACGGAAATTAACCTCACCCAACGTGACAATTGTCACTTCGTAGGTGGCAATGAGTCGTTTCATTTAAATTTCTGTACATAATAAGCTTGATTGGATTGAAGAATGCTAAACCGGCTTAATGTGACGTAAATATAGACTAAGCATCTTACGATAATTTATTTGTACACACTTAGAAAATAATACCGGAATCCGGTTGAATTTTCACCAGAGTTTTTATCTCCTGAACGAAATTCTGAAAAAACGGTAGTTATGTTCGGTTCAAAATGGAACGACCGAGTTCTCGTTAATATTTTTACATTCTCACAATCTGTCAAATTTACCGAAAAACTCGGTTGACAAAAATAAATCCAATCACCAATAACCGAACATCGGTTTACTCAAAATTTACTGAACGCCGTCAAACAAACCGATTTTTTCTGTTGCAGTTACGGAATTTGGTTTATTTTCTGGAGACTGGAATTTTGGTTGAAATAGCGTCGAATATTTCAATTGTAATAAAACCAGTGTTGTTCGTACCATTGTTTGTTGATGCAAACAAATCCTCTCACATTTTGCTATTTTCCATCCATTTTTTTACAACAGATAAAAATAATGAATTTTAACAGGCGCGTAAAATTTCCTCTCGTTTAATTCAATCCAAAAGAGGCGTAAACAACGAAATTGTTTCCAATCTTTCATCCGCCATACAACAATGTTTGCAATCTTTCATACAACAGGCTAGATTCAGGCGTTCTCTGGCTTAAATTTACATGATATATCCCATTATTTTTCTGCCAAATCTAGCATTTCCTTTATGTGCATTTTATAACGAAGAAAATTCAATGGGTCTTTTTATCTGTGCGATTGGAACTTTTTGTTTCCGTTACGCGTCTCTTTTAAAAATCATCTCTGTTCCAGACTACCCGCCTGTAATAATGAATTGATGGGAATGTTTCGGAACATGCTTCAGCTTCCGGAGGGTTGAATAATTACTCCTTGGAGTGCTTTCCACTTATCGGAGCATTATTTGACCCATTGAATGGGGCCATGTTTTCCTTATTTAATAAAGAAAAATGGAATGAACTTACCTACCTACCAAAGTTGGTAGGTAAAGTGGGTTGTGTTTTGTATTTTAACTATAGTAAAATTATTTTTTTCAAAAAAATTTTGTTTAATTTATTAAAATTTTTTTTTTTTCAAATTTTTAAAATTCTAGCACATAGAGTAAATAGTTTTTTTTTTGTAATGGCAGTATAATTTTTTTTTTTTTGTTTTATTTAAAAATAAAAAAATATGTTGGGAAAAAAATTTTATAATTTTTTTTTATTATTATTTTGTAGTAGTATGGTATTTTTATCTGGGATGCTTAATACCACACGAAATGCAATTTCAAGACTAACCATTATTGAAGTACTATGGGCTGTTTGGGATGATGCACGAAAATAAACAATCAAGACAGGACAACTTTTCGACGAGTATTCAGTATAGTTGTTGCAGAGTACAAACAAAACAAGGAGATGGGATGTCTGAAATCGCTTTTCGACGTAAATTTTACAGCTGACTTCTCAATAATCCACTACCTAAACGTAATTTTCTATAGAATATATATAACACACGGTCTCATCTGGATTGTATTGGTGGACAATAGGGATAAATGGAATCAAAAACTTATTTTGATCATGTTGCTTGTTTACTCCAGCTCTGATGGGGCCTACACATGCTCAAACATATTTGACCAACTGTCACTCCGCCCCCATGAAATTGATCGAGTTGGTGCTATGTTTGACCGTTTGCGACGAACTCTGACGGATCAATTATCTATTTGGTCGAGCTTCTGCCAACACTCACTACTCGGTGACGAGCACCGTCTATTTAAGTGGTATTGACAGTAAATTATTTGAAAATGTATGCGATTTTTAGAATTAAATTAAAGATTTCCGAAACATGAACGACAAAGTGATAACGCAGAATGTCAATTTAGTATCTAAAATTATTCTTTAATCTCTTATTTTATCACATTTGTTAATATATTTTTTGTTTATTCCTTTATTATCGAGATTTTCAGCCCTGGGCAGGTTCAACTCCCGTCGTAGTCACTCAAATACCTTTTGGGTGTTTGCGTAACTTGTCCGGGGGGAGATTCGAGCTCGTGAGAGGTATGGATGCTAACCACTAAGCTAGGGTCGCCCCCATTTTTTAATATTTTGATTTCCTAAAGATACTGAAATAATTTGTGTGCTTCGTTTTCGACTATAAGTTATAAGATTACTTTTTTTACCCTTCTTACACCAAAAGAAGGGTATTAAGATCGCTTGAAAACTCGACTTTTTATCTGAGTAGAGGGCCGAGTGTCATATACCATTCAACTCAGCTCGACGAACTGAGCACATGTCTGTGTGTATGTATGTGTGTGTGTGTGTGTGTGTGTGTGTGTGTGTGTGTGTGTGTGTGTGTGTGTGTGTGTGTGTGTGTGTGTGTGTGTGTGTGTGTGTGTGTGTGTGTGTGTGTGT
This sequence comes from Aedes koreicus, assembly GCA_024533555.2. Lineage (NCBI taxonomy): Eukaryota > Metazoa > Arthropoda > Insecta > Diptera > Culicidae > Aedes > Aedes koreicus. The sequence goes on from JAHHFK020001045.1 coordinate 27,541, forward strand.
GTGTGTGTGTGTGTGTGTGTGTGTGTGGGTTTGATGGGAAGCTACCAGATATTAGCTTAGTTTTTACATAGTTGAAATTTTTGGACATGACTTGCTTTCATTTTCCGTTTTCGTGCTGTACGCATTAAGTGCAGCAGAAATTACACAATTAAGTTGAGTACAAATGTTCATATATGTATCTAAATTAGCTTGATAATTGTATTTTCAATACGTTTTATGAGCCTTCTGTTTCCTATTTTTTAGATTGATGATTTTTTTATTGAACCAGACTGGATTTTTGGAGTTATTATTACGTCGCCTTCTCGTGCGTGGAACATCCTCCTGAATGATCTCCAACAAGATTTTATAAAAAAACTTCCACGGCATATTCAACATTTTCTTCATTCTTCAGAACTGATTGCCAATTTATAATATTCAATTTATGTCTAATATTGTCTTAGTTAGCCTTGTTAAAATCAAAGGTATTTTCGTAAAAGATATCGATGGGATTAACGTTATTATGTACGAAAAATGAAAACTCTATAGCAGTGTGAAATGCTTCGTGTTTCCATAAGGGAGAAAGAGATTCACTATCACAGAAGTTCTCATGTATGTTCGTTAATAAGAAATCTAAGTAACAATTTTGTTGATTTATTTGGTTGAAGCCTGAAACCGCAATTTTGGTCATTTGCTTGAAGCCTTAAACCGCAATTTTCTCAAAAATAAATTGTAATGTTTTATTACCACCAACAACGGGAAGTAAAATACTCTCATTATCTGAATCAGGAATAAAATCTACATGAGGCTGATTGAAATCACCATATTTATGAACTTTGAATTCAGGAGGGAACGAGATACGATTGCTTCAGCTGTTTGATAAAATATTTCATATGATGACTTGCTAGCTTTATCAGGCTGAAAGTACACTGTGGCAAAAACTTGGGTCTCATGTGCGCTTTAACCCATACATGATTAAATTAAACATTTGGATGAAACAATAAGTTCAGAATTAAACTTTGAGAATATCGTAACGAGAACTTTTACACCACACAGTCTTTGAGTTAAGAGTAAGTCACTGTCATCTCTGAATACATTATAACTACTACCAAAAAATTTCTTCACTTTAATTCTCTCATTCCAACTAGTTTCGGCAACCAAAATTACCGAAAATAAGGCACTTAATACGTTTTTATGAATTAGACAGTACGTTGTATTTATTGTTGTTGTTGTTGTATGCTTGTTTTTCGTTGATTCCTTTGATTCCATGTCTTCTGCAATTTGTTGCTGCGACAAGCGGTGCAACAAGCGAGTATCGTATTCCGCCCAATTGGCTCTCCACAGTTTCTAGTACCCAGAAGTCGCCAGCCTGAGTCATCGCAATTATTGTTGCTACTGTCTGTCGTGATCCGGTGTTTGTTTCGTTCCTTTTGTTGACACCGTGACGTTTTTTGTGAAGGCCAAAAGGCCGTCGGCTGCCCACGTGCACGGTGCTATTCTCTTTTTTTTTTTTATGCGGCGTCTTACTGGATCAACTTTCTTCGGATCAGTTTTAGCCTTGCCCTTTTGGCTGGCTACTGTCGCTGCTTCATTCGTTGTAGCACCGGAGCGGCTACCTTGTTCCTCGGTAGGCTGCTGCTGCTCCTAATGGTCCGCACACTACGACGTCCGATTCCAGACTGAGCCGGCCGGTGCTAGTCGATTATATATATACACCGGCTGCTGCTGGATGACTACTGGATGGCTACCTTGCTCCTCGGTAGGCTGCTGCTGCGAAGAGGGAAACAACGAAGGGAAAACAACTTGCAAAGGGGAGAATGGCATTTCTATTAGTGCTTCCACATATTCTTTGATGAAAATAATCAATTTGTTTGTAACATTTATTTAATGCATCGCTTCCTTCTCCTACACTGTCTAAAAGCTCGATTTCCAGGCTAAGGCACGGATCGAATGGTGGAGTCAATGGCCTATCATATAACGCCGTTACATAGGCAGATCATGATTTCAGCTCTTCTAGAATGTCCAAACCATGCATTGAATTCCTGTGCATGGGAGACATTGTAAAACTCGAGAGTTCTTTTACCTCTCCGCTCAGACTTTTCAAATCATTCGTTATACCTTACGTCATAGTTTGCATTGATGTTGACAATTTCTTGAGTAGATTCCTTCTCAACGACATCAACTAGTGTTGTAATACGGTTTTTAATGACAACAACATTGCCGGTAGAACCACTGTTTCTAGTCGCCGTCAGCTATTTTTTTTATATCACTCAACGATACCTCAAGACGATCGATGGCTTCTTGCACACCCGCAACGTTGTTTTGCTGCGTTGCGCGATGGGTAACTTCCGTGTTTTTATTTATCAATAATTTCGGTCAACTCCTCTTGCTTGGTACACTCAGTGGCAAAAAAAGCCAAGCAAAATTTTGCTTCCAAAAAACGCTATGTTCAACCTTCTGTAACTTTGTCAATTATCAATATTTTTGGCTGAAAATTTGACAACATTATAACCAATGTATAGACCTTATTTGACCAAAATTTCATATTGATAGAATTTATAAATTATAAATATAATTTCATATTGATAGAATTTATAAACCTCGGCTTTTTTTTTGCCTCGATATTTCAGCATGGTCAATATCGGGTGAAAAAGGGAAATACTCATGTTGGTGCGTCAACTTTGACGCCAGCTGTAGTCCAAACCACTTGATGGAAACAGATAAACTTTTGTCCACATCATTTTTTATCATATTGATAATTGACAAAGTTACAGAAGGTTGAACATAGCGTTTTTTGGAAGCAAAATTTTGCTCGACTTTTTTTGCTACTGAGTGTAAGCAATTGGAATTCAAAATTCAGTGCAATAAGTACATGGCAACTCGTAAGACTGCACGTTGATTTTTGCTTTTTTTTGTACGAGGGGAGTTTTGTGGAAAAGGTACTCCCATGCAGGCGGCATGAAACGCCCTCGTGCATCCATGCGAAACCCAAAAACGGGGGGGGGGGGGGGATCCGGTTGGCGAAAACCCTTTCCAATTTAAAATTTTTACAGCAATCGTTAATCGACATGATAACCGATATGCTAAAAACTAATTCCATGTTTGAAGCTATCCAAACTGGTATTAAATTTGCCAATAATATTGTCATGACATTGAAGTTCAGTAATGGATTTTAAGTCATTAAATATTTTGAATTGGAATGCTCGATCCATCAGAGATAACGAGGATGAGCTATTTAATTTTTTAAGAGTTCATAACGTGCATATTGCTGTTATAACTGAGACTTATCTCAAACCTGCCCATAAGGTCAAAAGAGATCCAAATTATTTTGTCTACCGAAATGATCGCCTTAATGGAGCTGGTGGTGGCGTTGCCATCATTGTCCATAGGCGTATCAAACATCACATTCTTTCTTCATTTGAAACCAAAGTTTTTGAAACTTTGGGGGTTTCAGTTGAAACAAAATTTGGCCAATTTACTTTTATAGCTGCCTACTTGCCTTTCCAATGCACTGGTCAGCAAAAGAACTGGCTCAAGGGTGACCTCCAGAAACTTACCCGTCATAGGTCTAAATTCTTCGTTATTGGTGATTTCAATGCAAAACACCGCTCATGGAATAATTCGCAAAGCAATGCCAATGGTAATATACTTTTTGATCATTGTTCCGCAGGCTACTACACTATTCAATACCCAAACAGCCCAACTTGCTTTTCTTCAGCCAGAAATCCCTCAACTATTGATTTGGTCCTAACTGATTCATGTCAACTTTGTAGTCAATTGATTACCCATGCTGACTTTGGTTCTGATCACCTTCCAGTTACATTTGAAATATCTCAAGAAATCATTTCTAATTCCATCAGTTCTACTTTCAACTACCATAGAGCTAATTGGGATCAATATCGAACATCTATGGAACACAACTTTGATCCTAATGTTCCATTGCAAACAAAAAATGAAATTAATAATGCTCTTGAATCTCTGGCTTTCTCAATAAATAGAGCAAGAGCTGCTTCAATGCCAAAATGCGAGGTTAAATTCGATTCAGTTATAATTGATGACGATCTTCAGCTCTTGATTCGTCTGAAAAACGTTCGCAGGCGTCAATATCAAAGAACACGTGATCCCGCTATGAAAGTCATATGGCGAGATTTACAAAAACAAATTAAAAAACGCTTCTCTGCCCTGAGGAACAAACATTTTGAAAATAATGTGTCAAAATTAGATCCGAGTTCCAAACCTTTCTGGAAACTCTCTAAAATATTGAAAAAACCTCAAAAGCCTATACCAGCGCTTAAGGAAGGTGATAAAATTTTGCTCACAAATGCGGAAAAAGCTCAAAAACTTGTTAAGCAGTTTGAGAGCTCCCATAATTTCAGTTTGGGTCTTACAAGTCCTATTGAGGATCAAGTTTCCAGGGAGTATCTGAATATTTTCTCACAAGAAAATATTTTTGATGATTCTTGGGGAACTGATTTGGATGAAGTAAAAACTATAACTAAAAAATTTCAAAATATGAAAGCACCAGGTGATGATGGAATTTTCTATATCCTCATCAAAAAACTCCCTGAGAGTACTTTGTCTTTCTTGGTAAAACTATTTAACAGATGTTTTCATCTGGCATACTTTCCAGATAAATGGAAAAATGCAAAAGTCGTACCTATTTTGAAGCCAGACAAAAATCCGGCTGAAGCTTCTAGCTACCGACCAATCAGTTTGCTTTCTTCAATAAGTAAGCTTTTTGAAAAAATAATTTTGAACAGAATGATGCTTCACATCAATACAAACTCAATTTTTGCTGATGAACAGTTTGGATTTCGCCATGGGCATTCAACTACGCATCAACTTTTGAGAGTTACAAATTTAATTCGTTCAAACAAAGCTGAAGGCTGCTCCACTGGAGTTGCTCTTCTAGACATAGAAAAAGCATTCGACAGTGTTTGGCATGAAGGTTTGATTGCGAAACTGAAAAAGTTCAATTTTCCGCTTTATATCATAAAATTAGTTCAAAACTACTTAACTGATAGAACTTTGCAAGTAAATTATCAGAATTCTAAATCTGATCAATTGCCTGTCAGAGCTGGTGTTCCTCAAGGTAGCATTCTTGGGCCAATACTTTATAACATTTTCACTTCAGACCTCCCTGATTTACCTCAGGGCTGTCAAAAATCTTGCTTTGCTGATGACACAGGCATTTCCGCTAAAGGAAAAAGTCTTCGTGTTATATCCAGGAGGCTACAAAAAAGCTTGGACATTTTTACAGATTATTTTCAAAAATGGAAGATTTCTCCTAATGCTTCCAAAACTCAACTTATAATATTCCCACACAAGCCTAGAGCTGCATTTTTGAAACCAAGTAATAGTCATATGGTCACTATGAACGGAGTTCCAATTTCTTGGTCAAATCAAGTAAAATATCTTGGACTGATACTTGATCAAAAATTAACTTTTAAAGATCACATTGAGGGCATTCAAGCCAAATGTAATAAATATATAAAATGTTTATATCCTCTTATAAACAGAAAATCCAAACTTTGTTTGAAGAACAAACTTCTAATATTCAAACAAATATTTAGACCGGCCATGCTTTATGCTGTGCCAATATGGTCTAGTTGTTGTGCTACTAGGAAAAAAGCACTTCAAAGGATTCAGAACAAAGTTCTGAAAATGATTTTGAAGCTGCCACCCTGGTTCAGTACTATTGAATTACATAGAATTTCAAACGTTGAGACTCTAGAAGAAATGTCCAACAAAATAATTCATAATTTTAGACAAAAATCATTGCAGTCTTCAATTGCAATGATCAATTCTCTCTATAGATAAGAACTAGTTTTAAGAAATCAATAATTATTCTTACACGCAGGCAAAAGGAACCCTGTTAAAAAATACTGAATAGACAAAGTAAAAATAATATTAACACAATTAGATATAAATGATAGCATATAAGGTTGAAATGTTTATTACTTAGCAGGATCACCTAGGTTAATATATGAATGTAAAATGATGTAAAAATTTGGAATAAATAAAGAGTTAAAAAAAAAAAAAAAAAAAAAAAAAAAAAAAATGAAAAAGAAAATTTGAAGGGGGTAAAAATGATTTTTGATTTTTTGGGGGAAATATGTAAATAAAAAAAAAGTTTAAGGCCCTAAAAATAAAATTTGGTGTTGATTAGTGTGAATAAAGTTGAATTCTTTTATTAAGAATCATTTAAACGGTCGAAAAAACTGGAAATTCGTACAATAAAATTTATAAATGTTAAAATTATGAAAGCTTATGTATTATTACGACAATTGACAATATCTTAAATTTTATAGGAAATTTTATGTTAATTAATTTTGCCGAAGAAAAAACATGGCTATCTTCTTTCTGACGTTAGATAGATTGAACATTTGAATTTGGCGAATTTTGTTTTCATTGCTTTCATGTCATTTTGTATCCAAATATTGCATCGAGTATCATATTGCATTCAATATTTTAACCAATTCGTTTACTTGGAAGGCTAAATCGTGTCAGCTCTACGGAGCCGAATATTTCTGTCAAAGCCTGCTTCGGAAATGTAACTTGTTTTAAGTACAATTCGTTCATTTAATCAATTATTCTTCCCGCTTTGGATAATAAAGTAAGTGCTGAAAAAGAGTACATACTTCCATTTGCAAATAAAAGAACTCGATGATTTTGCAAAAAAACCAATTTTTTTTTTCGGTTTCCGGTACACTTTTTGTGTTTTTTTTTTTTCTTCTAATTTCTCTGATTATGTTATTTGTTTTTTGGGCTTTATTGAGGGGTGAAGTTGATCGTTCTTTGCTTCGGGGGCGGCCCGCGCGCGCTCACATTTTTTTTTGTTTTCATCACCTTCCCCACCGGGTGGTGTGGTGTTGCGGGTCGTTTTGGGGTGGTGGGCTGCTCTTCCGACGACACATAAAGGGTGTCCACGATGAAATTGCCACACACAAAATTGATTCGCAAAATTCGAGTTTTCATCCGATTGCCATCAAATTTTCAGGGATTGAGAAATAACTATTAAACTTCATTTTACCATTTTACTCGTATTTTATTTACAGTCCATACGCAAATGCCCGCACCTTGGCCTTAACCCCGGCCATACGATTCTGCACAACCTGTGAATCAACCGTTTTTTGCATGTAAACCCATACTTTCTTCAGTTCCTCGACTGTCTTCAGTACCTTAGGTCGTTTAAGAAGGTGCTGCTTCATAATCGCCCAGTACTTCTCGATGGGGCGGAGCTCCGGAGTGTTGGGAGGGTTGAACATTTTCGGCACGAAATTGACCTTATTGTCCGCATACCACTTCAGCACGTCCTTGGAGTAGTGGCATGAGGCCAAATCCGGCCAGAAGATTGTTGGGACGTTGTGGGCCTTCAGGAGAGGAAGCAGCCGCTTCTGGAGGCACTCTTTTATGTACACCTGTCCGTTCATCGTGTCCTGGGTTACGAAAGGTGCACTCCGCTTCCCGCACGTGCAGATGGCTTGCCAAACCATGAATTTCTTCGCAAATTTGGACATCTTCTGAGTGCGGACATGCTCCGGAACGCTGAAATTATCCTTGGCCGTGAAAAACAGGTTGCCGGGGATCTGTTTGAAGTCGGCCTTCACATATGTTTCGTCGTCCATGATGCAGTATTCCACTTTCGTCAGCATGTTGAGGTACAACTTCCTGGCACGGGTTTTGGCGGACTTGTTCTGCTTCTCGTCGCGATTAGGGGCCTTTTGTACCTTGAACGTTCGAAGCCCAGCCTTAGTTTTGGCCTTCTGGACAAAACTTCGGCTTAGGTGCAGCTTCTTAGCCACATCCCGAACGGAGGCGTTCGGATTTCGGTTGAAGGCCCCAACTACGCGGTTGTGATTTTTGGTGTTGTACGGAATACTTTTTCCTTCACTTCTGGGCTTCCGATCGGTGGTCAACCGTTCCTCGAACCGCTTAATCACTCGCGACACCGTGGAATTCGCGATTCCCAACGTTTTAGCGATGGAACGATGCGAGAGATCCTTGTTCTCGTGATGAATGCGCAAGATTTTATCACGCACGAGCTGTTCTTTCGACTCCATTTCCGCGAGTTTTGATCACAGGACTTTAAAACTTGCAGGATGTAAATAATGCACTATGAACTAAATTCACCCAAATTTTCATTAAATTCTACCCAACGGTTAAAAAGTTAGAGCAATTTCATAGTGTGGCAATTTCATCGTGGACACCCTTTATCATCCGCGAAACAAACAAATTGACTGGAGCGTGTGGAAATCGTACCAAGGCTGTTGAGTCTCACAATTCGCTGACACCTTCCAGCGCAATGCTGAACAACAGGCATGAAAGTCCATCAGCTTGTCGTAGTCGCTGATGTGATTCAACCGAGCTAGGATGTCTTCCCGAAATCTTTACGTAGTTTTGCACACCATCCATCGTAGCTTTTATAAGGCTTGTGAGCTTCTAGGGAAAGTCCATAATTCCATAATTCTTCATTGCTCGGGGAGGTGGATAATGTCGTATGCCGCCTTAAAATAGATTAACAGGGGATGAGTCGGATCCTGGTATTTATGGCATTTTTTGAGGATTGGCCCTACATCTGGCCCGTTGTCGAGCGCCGGAAGGTGAACCGACCTAATAGCTTCCCACGAACTTATTTACTGTTGGTGGTAGACGGCGGAAGAAGTTCTGCGATAGCATTTTTTAGGATTTTTTAGGCATTTAGGATTATGATCGCTCGATTGTTCTCACACTTCAACCTGTCGTCCATAGTTGATGGGGCATATAACCCCTTGCTTTCACTCCTCCGGTAGCTGTTCGATTTCCCAGATTCGGACTATCAGCCGATGCAGACAGATGGACAGCTTATCTGGGCCCATCTTGGTAGGTTCAGTTTCGATACCACCCTTGCCAGCTGCCTTGTTATTCTTAAGCTGTTGCACAGCATCCTTCTCTTAGCGTATGATCTGGCCATGCTGACGTATTCATTTCTTTCGCTGTTTTGGTCTTCGACGCTTGTGTCCTCTGCACCATTCAGATGTTCCTCGTAGTGCTGCTTTAACCTCTCAATCACCTCACGTCCATCTGATAGAACTTCCGCGTGCCTAAATGCGGTGCAGATGCTCCATTTCCTCCGCTATTTCCAGGTGGCGGCGTGACAATGGTGTTGTACAGGACTGTACAGTAATCAAGTGTACCAAATCCCCTAAAACCAATCCCGCCTGGTCGAGTGATCTCTAGTGAACTTTCTCGGAAATTAATTATTGTTATAAAATTAAGAAGACTTGGGTTTGCTAGATCATCCTGTGATTTTACATTGAACCTTGTTGCGAGAGAGCGCTGGTGGTGTAGCGGTAAGCGTGGTTGCCTCTTATCCCAGTCGTTCTGGTCTCAATTCCTGTCGGCGCCGTGAGAATATCTGAGATGAAAAATCTCTGATCACGTAAGTAAAGCCGTTGGCCCTAGCCCATTTTTTGATAAGTTCGATATGTAGGGTTCAGGTCGTCTCCCTGGCGGACTTCCTTCCGTCTTCGTCATTCGGTCTTAGCTTCTCCAGTTTATTGCTTGCTCTAAACTAAGATTTTTCTAAGTGCGTATTGTTCACATTGTATACGCGTATATCGCTTACAGTTTGTACTCACATGCGATTATGTGTTTATTGGGTAATCTTTTCAGAAAAAGTCACTTCCAACCTTGTGTTGTTTTATAGCTGCGTCTTTACCGACTGAGGAACTTTCTTCTTATGAATTTTCTCCAGATCTTCTACTAATATTTTTTGCACATCTCAACTAACGACTGTTCCAGAAAGTATAAGCACACCTTATTTTAACGGTCACTTTGAATATAATGAAATATTTCAACATGTTTTGGCTGCGTCCGTTTGTTTGCACATTTCTGAATGACATAGCATCAAAAAAGTGCACAGTTTTGTGTTACCTATCAAAATGCGCGGTCTTACTCCGGAACAACGAAAAAGTATCGTGCACAAATGGTGCACTGTGAGCGGACTCTCATTGAGAAAATTGGCCAAGGAAGAGAGTGTAAGCGTCGGAGCGGTACGATCTGCGATTCGAAAATATAGAGAACAGTGTACGTTTCAATCAGAGGGGTCGGAAATCCGGTCCTGTTAGTCCGGATATCGATAAAAAGATCAGGGATGCCTACAAGCGAAAACCAGCGACTTCCGTTCGGGATGTTGCGAAAAAACTAGGGACCTCGTCGAGTAACGTCATGCGTGCCAAAGAAAGACTTGGGTTAAAAACATACCGGAAGCAGAAAAAACCCAAAAGGAACCCAAAACAGGCCGCGTCCGTGAAACCACGAGCCCACAAACTCTACGATTCGTTATTGTGTAGAAATTCTGGGTGTATAATAATGAACGATGAAACGTATGTGAAACTAGATTACAAAACGCTTCTACAATTCTATACTGTAAGCGAAGACAAAGACATCCCCGAAACGGAGAAGGCAATTTTTACTGAAAAATTCGGTCAGAAGGTTATGGTTTGGCAGGCAATATGCAAGTGTGGTAAATCATCTAGTCCGTACATCACAACGGAGACGATGAACACTCAGAAATACGTTAAGGAATGTCTCCAGAAGCGATTATTGCCGATGATAAGGCAGCACGAAGATCAAGTAGTGTTTTGGCCTGATTTGGCGTCATGTCATTACGCAAAGGACACTTTAGAATGGTACAAAAGTCAAAATGTATGTTTCGTGCCGAAAGACATGAATCCGCCGAATTGCCCGGAGGCACGGCCAATCGTGACTTTTTGGGCTTTAACCAAAGCAAAGCTTCATAAAACCAGCGGACGACATCCAAAAATTTAAAAAAAGATTGGCCAAAAGTGGTCAAAATGGTGGGAAGTACCACTGTGCAGAAGCTAATGGGTCATGTTCGAGGAAAAGTTAGGAGTCTTGGCTATCATTAAATATTTTGATTAAACAAGAGTAAAATATCATATAAAACACAAATACAAATATGATTTGCCAAATAAAATTATTAAAACTAAAAAAAACATGACTTTTTTATTATTTTGAAAGTGTGCTTATACTTTCTGGAACAGTCTATACCTGTTTACTTCTTCCGGTTTTCTTGCATATATTTTCTGATCTTCTTGTTATTTTTCTACATCATATCTACACAGAAAAAAATGATGAATTTTAACAGACGCGTAAAATTTCCCCTTGTTCAATTGCAAGCCAATCAAGCTTAAATATAAAAAAAATCAATCTTGCATACAATATAGCTGATTTAGGCGACATCTGTCTTAAATTGACATAGAATATCCCATAATTGTTTGCCAAATCTACACGGAGAAAAAATCGGTTCCCGTGAACTGCAGTCAAGAATTAAATAACAAGCAAAAATACACCGTGCACTGAATCAATAAATCATGAATTAAAGGGTGTCCACAGTTAAATTGCATCACTTTAAACTCGTCCTCAAAAACAAGTCTCTCAACCGATTGTCGTGAAATATTCGGGGAATAAAATACGATGTATAATCTTGGTTTTGGTATTTTTAGTCCACTGTAGTTCTTTACCAAATCCAAAAGCCCGAACTTTCTTCTTAATTCCACGCATAAGATTATGTACAACGCTTTAACCGACATGTTTTTCCGCTTTCAACCATGACTGTAGCATTTCCTGTTCTGTAGTGACAACTTTAGGATGCTTACGAAGTTCGTGCTTCATTATAGCCCAATATTTTTCAATTGGCCGCAACTCTGGACAGTTTGGGGGATTAAGATCCTACGGCACGAAATTGACACCATTCGTCTTGTACCACTCCAGAACATCCTTGGAGTAGTGACAAGAAGCTAGGTCCGGCCAAAAAATTGAAGGAACGTTGTGTGTTTTGAGATACGGAAGCAGTCGTTTTTTCAGGCATTCGTTCATGTTTACCTGAGCATTTACAGTTGAAGTTGTCACGAAAGGCTTGCTCCGTTTTCCACACGAAATGCCCTGCCAAATCATGAATTTCTTGGGGAACTTTGACACTTGCTGTTTCCTGTGAGACTCTGGAACATCGACCTTGTCTTCCGCAGTCACATACTGGTTGCCGGGAATTTGTTTAAAGCCCGCTTTTACGTGTGTTTCATCGTCCATGATGCAGCAGTGTGGTTTCGTCAACATTTGTGTGTACAGCTTACGCGCACGTGTTTTAGCTGTCCTATTCTGTTTTTCATCGCGGTTTGGAGCTTTCTGAACTTTGAATGAACGGAGCCCGGCTCGTTTCTTGGCTTTCTGCACGAAACTTTTGGTCAAGTGCAGCTTTTTCGCGACATCCCGAACGGAACAGTTGGGTTTGCGTTTAAAGGCAGCAACCACTCGCTTGTGATCCTTCACGCAGTACGGAACACTTTTTCTACCACTCACCTTCTTCCGATCGACAGTTAAACGTTCCCCGAAACGTTTTATGACACGAGACACTGTAGACTGGTGAATTTTCAACATCTTTCCGATGGCTCGGTGCGAAAGAAGTGAGTTGTCGAGGTGCGTGTGCAAAATATTCTCGCGCACTTGCTGTTCCTTCGATTCCATTTTCGAAACTACGACACATTTGACAATGAAACTCCCGAAGTGTAAACAATACACGCTGAGGTCATTTCATCCCAAAATTTCGTTGAAATCAACCCAAATGGCGAAATGTTACAGCTTATTGAAAGTGATGCAATTAAACTGAGGACACCCTTTAGATCACGTTTTTAAGTAAAAATCCTCAATACGTGAACTAGTTTACGGTCCGTTTCAATTTTCGGGAACGCTTTTACTTCTGTGTTGCATTCCTTATATGTGCATTAGATAATGCAAAATATTACATGTTTATTTTAAACTGTGTAAAAATTAATTTCTTAGAGCTCCTTTAGATCTTGAACTTTGTAACTATTTTCAAAGGGAAATTTTCAAATAATGCATGTGGTCGCCTTACAGTTTTTACTGAGAACTTCCTCCGGATATTTTCATGGGCTTCCTCAGGTATTCCCAATGGCTTTCTTTATGACATTGTTATCCTTCTTTCTTCTTAAGCGTGCTAATTGCCCTTTTACAGTTATTAATAGAGAGCTTTTGATGGCAACACCAATGTGAACTTGTACTTTGTGTAGCAAGCACAATACTCTATGCCCAGGGAAGTCGGGAACTTTCCAAACCGAAAGATTCCCTTGACCGTACCGGGAACCTGGTCTAAGTCGCCACTTGCTCATACTGTGCCTTTACCGACTAGGCGATTTTAGGCCCTGCGATCTCTTCCTAATCTTAAGTTAAATTTATCGCATTTCTTTTAGAAGATTTTCATATGGAATTCTAATTTTTTTTTATGTTATGTTAGATCTCATTAATATCCTTCATTTTGTTTTTTATAGGAGTCCTTCCTCAAACTACCTTCCTCGAACAACCTTGCCTGTCAGAGTGGCGGATTCGTTCTTGCCTTGACCTACCCCGCATTGGGGCTGTAAAGCAAAACGAAACGTCCTTGGTTCGAGTACCGCCCTTCGCTCAATGTTAAATACTTCTATTCAATTTTCAACCTGCCGTATACTGGCAGAACTATCAACACTTTCTGTTCATATCTTTCATTCTAGCAAACACTACTGTCCACTCTTGCTGCGTCATGGTGATGGGCGAACATCTCCTTCTACATCATACCTCTAGATGTTTTTGTGGCTTTCTACTATTACCAACTTTTTAACTATTATTTCCAATCTGGTGATCTTTCTCCTAATCGTCTTGTAAACTACCTTTAAGTCATTTACGGATTAGCTTTAAAAAAAAACCTTCTTCAAACCGGTGATCAGTTTTGTCAAGGCTCACTTATCGCTTCAGTTTATCATTGAATCTAGTAAGAATTGTAAAGTAGTCATTTTATTTTACAGTACTGCCTCTAGTGGTCGGTTCTAGAAAGTTTCAAAAGCAGTTTGTTCATCTCAATATGCGATTTTTTTTAAAAGCAAATACTAACTGGATGGTATTGAAAACAATCAAGGTAAACACAGGACACAGATACCACCAGAGAATACGATAGATGCGTGTGCGATAAGGCTACCCTAATTACATTCCTGCAAGCCACCTGAAAGGATGTTCAAGCATAACCTAGTTGCCAGAACACGCGATGGAAGTTGTTCGACCGGGTTCTTTACAAAGGTTGTTCAGTTAGGATGATAAACAATAGATGATCTTTTATTGAGGCTGGGAGATGAAACAGCCCAAGGCTTAAAATTTCTATAATAATGAAAAAAAAAGTCTTTTATTGAGCATCAACAGCTGATAAAAAATTTTTTTATACATATGATTTATTTCTGATACCAGATTTCTTTTACAAAAATATTAAAACATATAAAATAGGGAAGATGTACCTATGTTAATCTCATCACTTTGCAATTCATCCTACTTGAAATAAAACGATATACACGTGACAGGATTAGTTAGTAATGTTTGTTGTAGTTATTTAACGTAAGCAAACATTATTAGAAAACGAAACCGATCCTTCAACTGCCCAATCTTTTGATTCATCGTAGGATGTATATAGGAACAATGAGATTAATATGGGGGCAGTTACCCTATATACAAATAAAATAGAACTAGTGTGCGACGGAAGTCACTGAAATGGAAATCATATTCGTTCGAACCATCACAAGATGCAACCCCCAATTTCAATCTATTTCAGACCCACGGATGCCTTTTCAATTGATTTATTAAAAGAGTTCATTCATTGAGAAAATGGGATTGAATCACTATATTATTTGCTCAAACACTACCCACCTATAAGTCATGCTAAATTGTACATTGACTCTAATTCACGCTTTATTAAGCATTCGATGCAATCATAAATGTGCTATAACCTTTCACAAATAACACGAACCTACACTTGACTCCACTACAATAGGAGCATGGGGTCTTCCGCGTGAATGTACTGTACACTAACTACCGACTGACTGTCTAGCTCTATTAAGCCTCCAAGAGGTATGTGTACTGTACCGGTTGCGCGAAATACTGCGATAGTAATGTACCTTACTTGCCATTCACAAACACAACCCCACTACGATATGAAATGTGTATAGGAAAAATTGGCCCGATATCACTCCAGCTCTCCTCCACACCTACAAGACCCCGCAAATTACCATTCACATTCCACTATGCTGCACTACCGCGTTTCAATTCACCTTCATGACCATCGAACGGCTCAGTTGCATCGCGCACCACGACCATTCCGTTCAATTTCAGTCGAGTTTGAACCTGTCGCCGGTGTCGGTTTTCAGTAGCAGATCTCTCTGAGTTTCCGAAATAAGGTCCTACATTGATTAACGCCCTTCCAAAATAGGATTATCGCAAAGAAATCGGTAGTTTCGTCACCCTGCAGGTGGCGCTGCTAAGTGTCGTTGAATGCCAAAGTGTGTGTCGTTACGTGTTAGTAATTGAAATATCAACAACTTCCAGGCGACAAGTGCTCAGAAGAGACGACTTAAGTAGGCATACAGTGTTTTTTTTTGGAAATTGGATTATAACCTGTGCCAAGTTCAATGCTTCCGGAACATTCGTTCAATCATTTTTGGATGCATTTTATTTGTGCTATACGAGTGACCTGATTGCATAAAAACAAAGTGCTTTGTAATACCTAGAAATCTTGATATTACAAATGATGCATGTGAGTGAGATCGAAGTGGTTTTGTGGTAGTTCTTTCAAAAGTGAAAACCCGCTGCAAAGGAGCCTTAGATACGCTCGTCGCAAATTACGTCGCATTGAAAGCGTTATGAAAGTGTACGAAAATCGAAATGGGAGGAAAATTCGACCCACTCGGTGCGCGACGACGCGTAGATAGTGTTCGAAAAGTGAAAAGAAAAACACATCAAGCTTTCTCAGCTGATGACTCAACTGTCGAACCCCACGGTTCGTGAGTTTGAAATTTGGAACACAATTTTCTACGAGAGTTATGAGAGAGAGACTCGATCTCGAAAGTGTACAAACGATTGCGCATCTTTTATAAGAGAAAATTAAATGCCGAAATCAATCAGCTGCAGGGCTAGTCCACGTGTTCGTGGGTCTACCTAAACATGTTATGAAGTAGACTTATGAATAACAAATTATCCTTAGTTTAAGGTGTATGCATGGCCGGCGTCGGTGGTGTAGTGGTAAAGCGTGACTGCTACTTGGCACCCCAGTGGGTCTGGGTTCAATCCCAGTCGACGTCGGTGGTTTTTCTGAGGCGAAAAAAATCTGGTCACGTCTTCCTTCGGAAGGGAAGTAAAGCCGTTGGTCCCGGTTCATATTCATGAGTCGTTAGGTAGGGTCCAGGTGGTGGAGTCGTCTTCCTGGCGTCGGTGATTGTCACCATGTGAGGAAATAGGCCGACGTAAAATAAAGATTATAAAAAAAAAGGTGTATGCATGGTTCACAGACAACGAAACTCAGTAGAAAACTTACTTGTCTCTTATTTTAGTTTGACTTCCGCACTGTAACATTTAATACTAGACAATTTTGACAGGAAGCACATTTAGATACAATTTTAAGGGGCATTGTGGGGAACGTCTTACTGTGCTATCGGCATGGGGTAAATAGATTCGAATATTGTGGAAGCACTCTATCAGCTGCGTTCCTTATCCTCCACTTCTGCGGTCTTGGCATTTCAAGCTTATTGTTTATCACAATAAGCTTATCGCTGGCTCCCAACTTAGTGTTCTAGATGCATTTTCAAACTTATTAATTCAGGTTTATCTTCTCGATTTAGTTAAACGTAAGCAAGATAAGTGCATCTAAGGCCGGGCGCCCACTGATGTGGCGGAGATGTGGCATCACATAACATGTCAAAACATCGAGTCAAAGTAGTGTGGGGTGAGGCAAACGTCGGCAAGATATTTTGACATGCTAGCAGATGTCACACCTCCGCCACATCAGTGGGCGCCTCGGCTAATACATACGACTTGATTAAATCGAACATATCCTTGAAAAGACTGTACTCGAAAAAAATGGTCGCCAAAAATTCCGATTTAGTCGTATTTTTTGGTCTTATGGCACAAAAACAACATTTTTATCTCTGTAACAGTCTTACATCGGCCGTACGTAGTGGCGAAAGCCAAATCTGGCAAAAATAATGTCTCGCCTTCGTGAGACCGCAGGACGGGCAGCAGCCGCTTCTGGAGTCAATCGTCTTGGTAGATTTGCTCATTCATAGTACCCGTCACCCGTGGTGGCCGGCTCATCTCTCTATACCCACAGATGGCCTGCCAAATCAAGATTTTATTTGTCCACCTTTTACTTGTTTACCTCCTCGTCGTCCATCACGACGCACCTCGGTTTCCTCAGCCACATTCGGTACAGCTTCTTGGCGCGGGTTTTGGTTCCTTTCTGACCTTGTAAGCGTGGAGACCGGCACCTTTCATCGTTGTTTCCACAAATCAGATGGATACCTCCGCCTTCTTCGCCACATCGCGGATCGAAAGGCTTTGTCGACGCTTTTCTTGCCTTCACCGGAACAGCTGTCTTCGGCTTTCTGATGCTGCCTGACCACTGCTGGGTCGTCTGGGTCTCCTTGAACGACTTTACCACCCGGAGCACTATCGAATGAATCCCAGGTGTTTTCCGATCCATATGTGGGACGAAAACGGAGTTTCCACGATGGCGCACATATTATTTTGGTGGATCTGCCCTTGTTCCGATGCCATCTAGATAACCATTTGACGGATTGTGATGAAATTTTGCTAACGTTATCATTAACCTCTTAGTTAGTTTCATCAAGAAAGTTACAAGCTAATCATTGTGTCTCATTTTTTTTCGAGCACAGTCTTTGCATCTGAAATCATAGGCACCATAATAAAGAAATCGAATAATTACAATTAGGGTTTGCAGGTAATTCGTTTTTCTTCTGTAGAGTTCGGTTCTCAACTCCAATGTTTGAAATTTCCTTCGAAAATAATTATCATTGCTTCAAATGATAATGGATCTTATTTTAACGTATGGATCCATCTATAAAAATCGACTGTCCATACTAAATTAGATTGGGTCTCAAATTGGCATTCCGGTGGACATTGCCAATTCATGAAAAAAAAGTTTAATAAATAACAGTAATTCCATTGTACTTAGGGCATAGGCCTTATGTTTTCCTAAAGCCGACCTATGTGTTTTTTTGTAGTAAATATGCACCGAAAACAGGGCCCTCACTTAAAGGAAAGTAAAAGAAAATTTCTGGAATCCTTGGGCATAGGGTACTGTATACTATACTATACTATAGTATACTGTGCTTGCAAACAACCATACTAATGCAAAAATGGTACATGCATCGTAAACTTTCAGGGCTATGTCAAAAACAAACTGACAACACATTTTTGTCTCATAGCATGAAATAAAAAACAGCAAAAAATTAAAAACAACTGTATCATTTAATTCAAGTTTTGCTCTCTTAGTTTAAACAAAAAAAAAGTTAATGAAAGCAACTTTATTTCCAGTATTTTCTGACTTTGGATTTGGCTCCCCTCATGAGGTTTTGGGCAGTAGTTTTGTCGCATCTTCTAGAAACCGCAGACCAATTCTTGTTTACCCCTTCCATGGTCTTGCACTCCTTACCACTCTTCTTGAAGTTACGCTTGGCGATTGCCCAGTAGCGTTCACTTGGACGAAGCTGTAGACAATTGGAAGGCTTGATATCTTTCTCATCGACATCTACTACATTTTCTTGCATCCATTGTACTGTGGTTTTGGCGTAATGGGCTGACGCCAAATCAGGCCACAACAACGGAGGCACCTTGTGCTGCTTGTACAGGGTGCGGCAGAAAATAATGTGAAAATGTTCAAACTTGAGTATTGGGTTAATTCATGTAGCTAGTAACTAATTTCTGTCGAAAGTGTATTTGTTTATGTTTACTTTCAAGTGCTGCATCCAAGCATTCTATTTGTTTTATTGCAAATTCGTCAAAATGTTCGCGAAAGAAGTGATCACCAGTTTGTTGCTCGCCCAGAAGAAGCCGAAAGAGACTGCCAAGGTGGTAGGGTGCCATTTGGCAACAGCTTACCACATAAAAAAGTCCCTGCAGGATGGTCCTAAGCAGCGGAACCGGGAAGCGGACGTCCGCGCTTTGCACGCACGCCGAACGTGATCAAATCGGTCCGTGCAAAAATTGCTCGCAACCCGGTGCGTTCCATAAGAAAACTTGCAAAGGAAGCCAATATTGCGGAAAAATCCATGCGGAGAATCATCAAAGAAGACCTGCGTGCATCTTCCAGAGCCAGAGTGAAACGCCATTTGATTACGGACCGGGTCAAGGAACTCCAAGAGATTGCTTTCCTTGTTGAAGAAGGAAAAAATGATAATCCTGTTCTCCGACGAAAAGCTTTTCAGCATCGATGCTGTGGCTAACAGCCGCACGGACCGGCTCATTTCCCCGCAGATAATGGAGAACGTTCCGGAAAAAGTGAAATTCAAATTTCAAACCAAACATCCGGCTGGTGTCATGATGTTTGGCTTGGTGGCGTCCAACGGTTTGAAAATGCCGCCTGTTTTCATTGATGCTGGAGTTAAAATCAATACCGAAGTGTATATCGGTATTTTAATGGCTTCCCTGGGTGAAGGCCAACTTCTCCGAGGACCAAAACGTTCTTATAGTTCAGTTTGTTGCATTTCTTGATTCTTTGCACCATTCCGACTGAGGTACCAGCCTTTTTGGCCAAATCACGAATCGACATTGATCTGTTCCGAAGTATAAGGTTGACTACCTTTCGACCCAATATTATCTCAATTATATCCGATCATTCCTATAGTTTATGCCGACGCGTGGAAGAAGAGATTCCAAGTAACATATCTGCAGCTTCTTGGTTTTATTGACACATTTGACATTTAGATGTTTATTGAAATAAAAACAACCATTTCATGTTTCCATGCCGTTGAAAACAAAACTATATAAAAAACACAAGGTACTTTTGTGAGATCGTTATGCTTTTACTCATACAATTATCAGTGAATAGATGAAATTTTAATACATATTGTAAATTAAATTATCAAAGGGAGTCAAGCTATTTGATTGATTTGAAATCTACATCATGATTCGCCCCTGTACTATATGCCCCTCGAATATTGAACCTTCAGTTTGATTCATCCAAAGATACCGATAGGCGAAGAAAACAAATAAGATGCTTCCCATCGCGTCATCCGCCCAGTAGATACAAATACCTATCTACCTACTCGCAAACCCAGATTAACAGAGAGAGAGAGAGAGCTCCTCTTACTATCAAGCCGCGAGCGACTTTATCCGCGTTTTGAAAACCGTTATCAGTTCCAACACTGAACGTCTACGTGTGCAGCAGTATAGAGTAGGTATTATCCATCCACACATGGTTAACAGTCGAAGCATGTGGAATTAGCAATGTTTTAGAAAATTCCTTTTCACAGTTCGAAAGTCGAAAATTTGATGCTACATACATCGTATGCCTCGTCGGTCACCATGGGTCGATTCATTCCCCCAATATCTCTCGGTCGACGCTAACGACGAATGTTTTGATCGAATCCCATTCATTTCTATTTTTACGTTTGTCAAAACAACAATAAAAAATTCTCATTACCAGCCATCGGACTGGATGTGTTGGTGACTGGAGTGTTTTTTTTTTCTTCAGCAGCAAAACTCAGCTGATGTTCATCTACCGGGAGAAGTGGCTCTGTGTGTGTCTCACTGACTGTGAACAACACTGTGTATTATTTATTGACATTCATTAAAACATGAAACCGTTGTATTCATGACGCGTGCTAACTGGTATTGTATGTATGAGATATGTATCGAAAAAAAAAGTGAAGTGAAGATTCTCGATAGCAGAGTAAAACGCACAGTACAATCAAACCCAATTGAGCGAGAATTGTGCAGCATTTTATACGACTAAACAACCCACACAATAATGAGCTGAGCAGTGTATCGTGAATAAACTAAAGAAAACGAGACGGTGAAGAAAAGGTGTGATTAGCTTGCAACTTTACTCTCCTTCTGCCTGATTTGTTTGCGGTCTCCTCATTCACTCATTTATCTACACTAAACTGCATACGGTATTACTACTACCATTACTAACAGCTGGAAGTGTATCCAAGTGTGAACAGTGTGTGTTCAGCTTAAGTGCAAAGTGTGCATTGTTTCAACTGTGAAATAATACGTCAAAGACGTCTGTTTTCTCTGTGGCTTGACCTAGAAGTTATAATTAAAGATTCGCTTGCAGCTGGAAAACGAGCAGATCAGCTGCCCAAAAGCAACAAATGAAGTCCACAAACAAATTTTCGGTTTCAGATAAAATTAAAATCTGGACTACAAGGGTAAGAAAACTATTTTTTTGCGTTAGGATTTTATGTCGAATACATATTGCTTATTTCTGAGTTATATACGCCTTCCCTCCGCAATAACTACCAGTTTTACCTCATTAACTTTTGAACAAATAATCAAATGTTGCCGCCATAACTTTCATTCAGAACACAAACAAACCCTGAGTAAACAACATTTGATACACATCGACTTCATATGCTAGTAGTACTAATAATGCAAGCGATGCCACAGTCTCGTCATTCTGTCACTGCCTACAACCTCTTTTCTCTTGTTTTTTTTCCTTGCCACTCGGATTTTCTCATTTTCTACGGTTGAAAGGAAACTTTTCAGTAACTTTGAAATGCGCTCTACAACATGCACTAGATAAACAAACAAACATACACATACGGCCCCGGCTGCACCATGAAGTACGAAATAAGTCTAATAGCGCCAGTCACTATACACGGTACATTAATACTTGCACCAAATAAACTCGGAATTGGTTGTCGGCAGTATCAACACACAGGAAACGTGAGAAACCTTCCTTGTCTGTCGAGTTTGCATACTCTTCCCATGATCAGAAAACTATCTCTTGAATATTTAAGAAAGTTTTTTGCTTGTTCTTTTCGGAAACTTTGTCTGTCATCGCCTTGCACCTGATGCAACAGTTTGCCTTGTATGCTTTTCGGGAGCGAACTTTTAAATGTTTTGAGTTTAGTTTTTGTATGATACATCTTCTCCGTCTACTTTCGACATGGTATTACTTCAGGTATTACTTACTCTAAATCGAGTTTGCTCGAATCACATTTAATTTCAAAACTAGATAAACTTTAGCTGAGCTCCTTTCAACCACGATTTTCTGCAACCATGAAATGATCGCATCATTAGAGTATCTTAACACTACCACTACCACTACTAAAATCAAATATAGTTGATTAGAAGCTGAATAAGTCATTGAAGAAGCTCAACTATGATTGAACAAGTTGTTATCCAGACGTTTCCCATCCCTTAACCATGAATTTATATGTTCAAAACTGTGTTTTTTTTAACCAGAGGTGCTGGGCTTCAGCAATTAAATAGTTTCGAAAAAAAATATTTGCATTGTTGTTCAGCCTTTGCAACATCGCATGTTTGCAGCTGATTGACTATCTTCTGAGATTCTTGCATGTGGAATTCACAACAATTTAAAACATTTCTTGCACCTGAAATCATAAGTTCTAGCATTAATCCTCTTGAAAATTGATGTGATATCTTAATGCTCGATTCACTTCATATCTGGACGCAAGAAATCAGCTCCATCTCGACATTGTTTTAATGAAATGAAAACAGATGAACACTCAAAATAAAGGTTCGCACTTTCATGGAAAAATTATCAACATCTTATTCCGTTTTAGTGTTGATGAAATGATGGTCTATTCTTGAAATACCTCGCATCATCTTTTGGACACTCTGTTCGCCAACTTGAGCGGCTATTTAATTCAACCATCTCTTCATAAAGCATCCTGAGGAACTTTTCCAGTGTATTGCAGCTTCCGTTTAACAATTGCCCAATATTTCTCGATTGAGTGAAATAGAAATCATTTGAGTGAGTGAAATAGAAATCATTTGAATGGTAGAATGTGTTTTTTATGGGCCTTTCTTGTAGAGCTTTGAGTCCTGATAGACTGATTTGTAACGAAAACTTGAGTTTTTTGTCTGCAGCTGCAATTTGCTAGCCAAATCAGAAACTTCATCGCAAATTTATCACCAAAAACGAATTTATATATCGTGTGGCCATCTCGTCGAGGCATGGTCACATACAACTTTCCAGGGTACTTCGTGAGAATATCTATATACCATTCGTTTTGGCCATTCGGTTATGTTTCCACGTCCGATTTGGCTGCTTGTTGGCACGATGAGAACGATAGCCGTTGCGTAGACGGATCTTCCGGACCGTTCCTTATCATGGAATTGTATGTTATGCTAATGTTGGTTTTAAACGTAGGTGTCCAAAATTAATTTCCTTCTTTCGGCGTCCATCTGTAATCTTAATGAATCGTTACAATGTTTATCACTGAACCTGCTGTCAGAACATTCACGAATATACCATAAGGAAAGTCCAAATTATAAGTGAATTGAGGTTTACTAATTTGTGATATTGATTGATTGTGTTTTTGACCATGACTTATGCATTATTCTACATTTTTTTAACGCAATAAAAAATTATTATAGGTACTTCCTGAGGCTGTTTTTGGCATTTGCTTTGATTAATAACTGCAGCTTATTGATTATCAAAAGAATAACTTAGATAAATTATTTTTTCGTAGTTATTGTAGGGGACATGCCCCTATACTAATCTAATCCATTCCTCAATTCATCCTACTCAAAAAAAAAAAAGGATTGATGCACGAGTGAATTGGGTGTTTTGTTTATACTTGTAATTAAACAGAAGCAATCTTTATTATGAAAAGACACTAATCTTTTTGAGTTCTAATGTCTTGATACGTTATAGGATCAATATAGGAACCATGAGATTAATATTGGAACAGTTGCCTTATGAACTCAATTAATATTGGAATGATATTGTGAGAACGTATGTTTGATATTTTACCTGTTAACGGATTCGGAATGAAAACTGGTCAAATTTTGTAGCATTTAACAGTGCGCATGACACTCTTTGGAACGTCAAACTTAAGGCACACAAGTTTTCAACGTTCAGGCTGTGTTCCAACTGGTGAATTTTCACTAAAACTTTTCATTTAAAAAATAAATCTATTGTTGATCGCCAAATTTTCGAGAAGGCGATTGTCTGAACTTATTACTAGTTTGTCAGTAATAAGTCCGGGATTGATATAGTAATGGTCATTTGGAAAAATACACCTGTAAAATTTTAATAAAAATTTATTTTGATTTTCCATTTAGAACACAATTTCAGTGTTGATTTTGAACCGCTTGAAAAGCACACGTTAACAAAAATATTGTACTCGAAAAAATGCAACAGACAGAAATGACCACCAAAAAATCATTTTATGTCGGAAGTTTTTATAAGTTTCAAAAATAAATAAACATAATATAATGCATAATGCATAAATAAACACATATTAGCTATGTTTTTGCAAAGTTGGCTTATTCAACCTCCTCCGGAACATCCAGGCAGGACTTGCCGAGGAAAAACTCCAGGCGGGGGATCTGCTTGGCGTCCGCTTTAATGTACGTCTCGTCGTCCATCACGATGCCTTTCGGCTGCACCAATCACTCGCGGTACAGCTTCCTGGCGCGGGATTTGGCCATAGTATTCTGTTTATCGGTTCGGTTAGGCGTTTGTTGCTGCATCTTCTGGAAGGAGAAGGATAATTAGTTTGACAAATGTTGTTAGAAACCGTGATTATCTCTGCATCTCCACAAGGTAACGATAAAGCCTGTCCACGTTAAATTTCGGACACTAAGATTATGTCAGCAAAAAAAATCTAGACATAATTCAACAACTGCGATTGCTTATTTCAGTATAATAGTATAATATGTACAGTAAAAAGAGTTGATTGAGACGTCAATCCTTCTTTCTGTAAAATTCTCGAACTTTTTGTGGTACACCCGTCATCAGATTCCGCACAGTACCCTCAGATACGCTAGTGGTGGCCACTAGCCATTTTCTCTTGAAATCGTCGATCCCATTTGCTTTCTTCTTAGTTTCAAAAAGTTTCCGCTTTACCAGAGCCCAGTATTTTTCTATCGGCCGAAGTTCTGGACAGTTGGGTGGATTGGCTATTTTTGGCACGTATTTGACCTCGTGTGTCTTATACAATTTCAGGACGGATTTTTGATTGTGACAAGAGGCCAAAACAGAGCTGGAAAGTCGTGGCTTCTTATCAACGGTAGCAACCACGATTTTGCAGACATACTTTCTCGTACACATCTTTGTTGATAGTGCCGATAGAGTCGAAACTTTTGGATTTCCGACCACAAGTACATATGGCGTGCCAGACCAAATATTTCTTGGAGAATTTAGACACCTTCTTTGTCCGGAAATACTCGGCAATGGCGTTACTTTCTATTGCGGTATAAAAATACAGACCCACTAGCTGTTGAAAGTCTTCTAGCACATATGTTTCGTCGTCCATTATGGTCAAGTTTTTTTGTTTTTTCAAAAACTTGGACAAAGCCCAACTTTTTGCAGTGAAATTTTGCTTTGGTTTCTCACTGTACCGACAACGTCGGATTTTGCTGCCGTTCGTACAGAATGCGTTTGCGCATTTCCAATTTATTCGACGCCTTTTTACCTAATGCAACAAGAATGTAAACATGTTGTGCCACGAAATAAAGTAGAGAGTTTCGGCAGTCATATAATAGAAACGTTTCAGCGATCCGTGAAATAATTCTAAAACTACACTGAAAGAAAAGTGTCTGAAATGTTACGCCAACAAGCTTAAGTTTGTGAGATTAGGGTTAAAAGTGCAGTTTACTATTTTTTAATTCAAATCTAATGGGGATAGTGGGGACAAAAAGGGTGACAAATGGCAAAGAAGGGGCGGGCCTGTGGTTGAACTCCCGACCTTCAGCTCAGCAGAATGGGTTACCACTGAGCAACCAATTTGTTCGTGTGTATGATATATGATATGCACTACCACCCATTGTAGCACGGAAACTAAGTCCGACAGCAATGGGTTCTCCTCTCTGTTAGACTTGATCAAGCTTTAATAACCACTGATTATCCTAATCATGCCATTGTATGAAGGGCCAAAACAGGGTTGGGTGGATCAATAGGCAACATCACTTATACGTTTCCACAGGGATATAAAGAATCTCCTTCCAAGAAGAAGAGCCCGCCCTATATTCACAAACTGTTAGTAATGGGGGAGTTGGCATAACCACTCTCCCCATCCAGAGTGCTTCAATCGGGTGCCCTGATGGTCCCTCCCATTCCCATGAATTAATTATATAATATTGTATTTATGTAAATGAAAAATACTACATGCATTCGTATCTGTAATATATGATCTTCATTCGATTGATCCTGAAATGCAAGAAATTTTGTAAAGTGTTAAAGTGTAGAGTTCTGTGGTTCCACGCTTAATCACGCTTTCGTTCGTTTTCAGCCATAGTCAAATCACCAAAATCTTGATTTGCGGTATCCTGAAAAAAATTGTTAAATCTATTGAAATTTTACAAAAATAACATTTATACATTTTAATTTACTGTTGCCATGATCACTATTTACATTTCTATCACTATATAAAAAAAAGATCAAACACGTATTTTGCCTCTATTTCCCGTAATGTCCTTCCATGTTATTAGGATGGGTCTAAGGCAAGGATGATCCCAAAGCGCGCTGCAACGAACCAAATGTAAATAGTAAAATTCCCAATGTGACCTCCAGGCACACGATCCACACAGGCACACGATGTAGCAGGTGTAACGACTTGATGTGATATTTTCACAATGGAACTGACTCTTAGCTTCGGGTCTTGACCAACAATCCCTACTGAGCCCTTGCGGCACGTCAAGCCGGCCAGTTCAGCGCAAGGGAGCAACCAATTTGTTCGTGTGGCAGAAAAAGTAGATCTTTCATATATTAAGAAGTGCCTGCAAAAACGATCGCTGTCTTTCGTTAAAAGCCACAATGATAACCCTTTGGTTTAGCATCGTGTCACTTTACTAAAACCGTGATGGAATGGTTGGAGCCAATGAAGATAATATCGTTTCAGAACCTGTCCATCGCCCCAATAGTCCTGAGTTACGCTCAATCGAAAGATTTAGGCTATGATAAAGCAGGAAGTTAAAAAACGCTAAATTTCTCCAACAAATCTGGACCAGAACTGCCAGAAATGTCACTAAGCAGTCTGTTCAAAAACTTATGGCTGCACACTACCAAAATGTCATGTAAATCGCCAAGACCGACACATGCAAGCGTCCATTAGCACATAAGAATGAGTCGAAAGAGATGAGAAAATATCTTCAATCGAACACACCTTTCGTCGAATTCGGTATGTGTCAGTTTCAGAAGACATAATTTTACACGAAATCTTTCTTTACGTTCCCCCGACTTTTTACAAACATTAATTACGTCTCGTGTAAAATTCATAATTTCTAAGTGTGTGGAACAGTGGTGATAAATGTATATTTTTCGCAAAACAGTAACCTGCTGCTAAATTCTAAGGCCCAAACACCTCCAAAAGTTTTAGGTACAGTTCAAGCAACCGCGGAGTACAGAAAACAGAAAGAGAATACATCACATATTTTCAAACAGTTTAGAAACTGTGTGTTACTGTATTTGATAGCTTGATTAAAACACACTCATTAGCTAATGTTTGGTTATGAGTTGTTAGTCTCCATTCTTATAATTTCATTCCATATAATTAACATCATTTGTTTGCAGTAATAAGCCAGCAATTAACGAAATTCTGAGCGACATAAATCTATGTCGCAACTTTTTTAAACCACCGGCTGGTGCCAGCACACGGTTCACATTTGCATGTGTTCAATGTTGTCTTAATGGAAAATGGAAAATGTTATGAAAATAATATTAAAATTCAGTACATATACCACCACTGGGCTGGAGTGAAGCACAAGGTTCGAGATTATTATATCAACACAGAATACCGATGTTTCACATCTCAACCTTATGAAATACATAGTTACATTAGAGATAAATTACTTCATGCATGTTTTACTACAGATTTTGGATGGCCAGATTATCGCGGATACAGACCTTATCAATCGGATTCAAGCCTTGTTTTCATTTACACTGTTGTGTGATTTCGCCGCGCCATAAGACAATAGAGAAACAACAATTATCCAGGATATAAATAATCACACTTCATACCTC
The DNA here is from genome assembly GCA_024533555.2 of Aedes koreicus. Classification (NCBI taxonomy): domain Eukaryota; kingdom Metazoa; phylum Arthropoda; class Insecta; order Diptera; family Culicidae; genus Aedes; species Aedes koreicus. Next base: position 55,568 of record JAHHFK020001045.1, read on the forward strand.
ACCTTAAAACGCAACATTACAAAAACCCGAGTTGATCTAAAATTGGTATATTCTAGTGGAGGTCTTTCCAATTATACCTATACTGTTTCTATTCCCCCTACTAAATGGAAAGGAAATAGAATTAGCAATTGTTTCATGGAAATAAATCCAACGTGGGGGTATTTGCGTTGGTTCGACATTTTCGTTGTGCTTTCCTCCGCCCTGGTCCTTTGGTGGTGTTGTTTGGAGGATTGAAGTTTCGCGTAGCCTACTCTCATTTAGACTGCTTCGCAAAGTTAAACCACCATTGAAGTATAAATCGCATTTGTGAATAGGGTGACTGGGCGGGAGTGGGGCATCAGCTTGAAGAGCACAGTACGCAAATTTAGTTTTTTTTATGGGTTATGTCCGGAATGGTATTGGAAAATGGTACCTAATTACGATGGTTCTTCAATTGTTTGCTCATCAGTGTTGATGAGGAGATAAAAACTCCTTGACAAATGTTCCGATATTGGCCAATTGTAATCAGGAATGTTAATCGTTAACGTCTGTTCACGTCAGCGTTAACGTATCATATGCAAAATTTGCTTTTCATGCGGTAAAAAAACATACGTTAACGAAACAGTCGTTACAAATTGCATTTTTTTTTATTGTGTACAGTATTTACTTCCCATCATCTGATTTAGTCGCTGTGAATGAAACCATAAACTTCCTGACGATCGACGCAGCGCTGACTAGGTTTGTTTGTTTTTACATTTTTTTTGTTCCCGACAACCTCCATGTGCCGTCTGTGGGGGTTTATTTATTATGGGTTTGTTTTTTATTGCATTTTCCCATTATGTCGTTTCGCATGAAAGAGATCATCTTCGCACTGTCGTCTCTCGGAAAGCTAATGGTTGGTTTGAATGATCTCGGTTTGATGTTGCACACAAACGCTTCGTGCGACGAGATTGGAGTTCCCCGCACACTTCTAATGAATCGTTCAGTACTATAAGCGATGTATTTCGATGGAAATCGAGGTTAGTGAGTCAGAACAGAGTTTTCTCTAGACGAATCGGAATATGGTCATGTTGAATATTTTGAATGAATGTTGGCTACTGATATAATGAAAGCAAAGTTTGATGTGATGTTCTTCTGAAGTTAAGTATTGAAATATGCCATATTGTTAAAGTAAGGGCTAACTGGTTTCATGACCTAAGTGTATTAAAATGAATAATGCAGGTTGCAAATATATACTGATGTGGAACGCTTGTTAACTAGCCGCTACCGAAGTGACCTCACCAAAAATGCATCAGAACGTACTCTATCGTAACCATATGTACTTCGGTCGAACCGAACAAGCAGAAAACACTTTCACCAAATTTTACACGCATCCGATCTAAATTTAAACGACCATCGCAAACGCACAAGTTTCATTTTTACCGCAGGAAATCTCGTACGATTACAATACAAAACACACAGTCTGCAAACACAACTCATTCACCGACAAATACAAAAAAGCAGCATGGTAAATTATTTTTACCGCATTCATATTGGCACTTCCCGTAAGGTTGCTGATATTGACTAGACAAAAAAAAGAGGAAGAAACAAAATCTCACTTTCTTTGGCGAATGCGATGCTAATGGAGATGGGAAATCCGGCCAATTTGATTCGAGAGTAATACTTTCGATTTCATTGTGTACATGTGTCTGCCTTTGGTGCGGTCGATCGGTTTTTTTTATTATCATTATAAGCTTTAAAAATAAAACATAATTTTGGGAACGATATTTTGTTTTATATAATAAATCATATCTCTTAATGGGTTCTGAAATAGGCTGGATAAATTTCCTGGCGTAGCTTGATCGTTCATAATATAATTCGTTCATAATATAGTTCATAAATGAAATTTTTATAAATAAATTAAAAAGCACTAGTTATTCACATTTGCGAAACCAAATATTCAAATAAGTTCTAAAAATGTTAAAAAAATATGGTGTACTGGCAAATAGAAAAGATGAAGCATGAAAGTAAAAAACCGTAGTTCATACGCATTGCGAATCATATTAAAAACACTCATTTCCCGGTTGAAATTAAAAAGCAGACGAGGAAAGAAAAGTAGACTAATCATAAGTTTTATAATTAGTTTCTTATTAGGTCTGCTGCCAAGCGTACTGCCTGTCTGTCGGCAAAATTGCATCGTTAGCCGATCTTTCTCCATTTGAAACCTTCCGCGAGGCCACAATGCGAAGCACAGCTTATACGTTTTTTGTTGTTGCACAATTCAGTTCAAATTTCACATCTTTTTATTTTGAAAATCAAATTATATTTTGATACTCCTGTGGACATTTAGAAACTGAAAAACACGATGCGAAATGCCGACTGGAATTGACTTGTGATTGAATGCACCATTATCTAGCCATAATCAAATTAAAGCCCATGGCTGTATCCATATTTTTGTCACTCAAACCATGAACTAGTTCTTAACACCTTTGATTACAGCAAGTGCTATATGCCTCAAGTCGAGCAAGCCGCGTTTTACACAGTCAGCAAACAGACGGGTTAAAATACATAAAACTTTTCCTATGACTGTTTGTTTACTTTTCTCCATCGGAGTTTACGCTGAGCTAGTTTAGAGGCCAATTATCATCTCCGGAGAACCGTTTTCTACGCCGAGCCAAGTACAGTCGACGTTTTTCTTTTTTCTTTTTTCTTTTTGCAGTTAGCAGTCTCAACGCTACATTCAGTTCAGCGATACAGAGATATAATAGTAAGGTCAAACTGCCGAGTAGCTTTTGTATTCGCAAAGAGAACAACTACACACAGTTACCAGGCGATTGTTATCTGTAGCCGGGTGCTGAGGTGATGATTAATCTTAATATTGTCGCTTTCAGCGAAATAGTCTTCGGTGTAACTAATACTAATACAGACACATAGCTGAAGTTGTGAAATGAATAGCTATGACGTGGTGGAGGATTTCCGTGAAATCAATTGCGTGTTTTTTTAGCTGTGCACCCACAAAATAGTCGGACTCTACCAATAATCGGTGGATGTAAAGTATCAAGAATGTGCTTTATGACTATCGGTTTGTTATCTTATCATTCTACACTACAACGTGTTTATTTGCCTTGAACGCCCTGTAGTAGTGTTTTGTTTTGGAATATTCCTTCGAATATATAGTTCCAAAACTCATTTCATCATAAATAAAAATGTTTTTAGCCAAATAAAAATAGGATAACTAACGCACAACACGGCTTTTTCATAGGCCGCTCAACTGCTACGAACTTACTGGAATTCGTCAATTACTCAATGCAATGGATAAAGGTAATCACGTAATGGCTCTTCACACCGACTTCAGCAAAGCGTTTGATAGACTAGACATTCCAATGTTGATTTTCAAGCATGAAAAAATGGGAATTGAGATGAGACTGCTCAATTGGATCGAATCGTATTTAACTGATCGTCAGCAAATTGTAAAGTTCAATAAAGGGCGAACACGAAATTATTGCGACACCGAAAATGTCATGCCAATTTTCTTATAATGTTTAGAATCAAACCAAAATTTTAGGGTAGTTTTATACATATATTTACTTCAAAAATCAAAAGAAAAGTTAATCGATGGAGCCTTGAGTGTAAAATTGAACGCATTTTCGCTTGATGCCCTCCATCAAAGTCTTTACAGTGTCATCCGGTACCAGTTTCTTAGTTTTTTTTTCCATTTTCTTAACATGTCCTTCTCGTCTTTGACTGTCTTCTTGCTCTTCCGAAGTTCCCGCTTCATCATTGCCCAGTACTGCTCCACCGGGCGCAGCTCCGGACAGTTTGGCGGATTCATGTCCTTTGGAACAAAATTGACAGAATTGGCCTCATACCACTCCAGGACACTTTTAGAATAGTGGCATGATGCCAAATCTGGCCAAAATAGCGGAGCTTCGTCGTGCTGCTGCAAGAACGGCAAAAGGCGCTTCTCGAGGCACTCAGATTTGTAGATCTCGCCCTTTGTCACGAAAGGCTCACTCCTCAGTCCGCAAGAGCAGATGGCCTGCCAAATGAGATATTTGGAGGCGAACTTCGAAATTTTCTTCTTCTTAAATTTGTCGTCCACATAGAACTTGCTCTTGCCGGTGAAAAACTCCAACCCCGGAATTTGCTTAGAATCGGCTTTTATATACGTTTCGTCGTCCATCACACAGCAGCCATATTTTGTCAGCATCTTCTCGTAGAGCTTCCGTGCCCGAGTTTTAGCCGTCGATTGTTGCCGCTCATCGCGATTTGGGAAGTTCTGTACCTTGTATGTATGTAGTCCAGGTCTCTTCTTTGCATTCTGGACGTAGCTCTGCGACATGCCGATCTTTTTAGCCAAATCACGGCTTGAGACGTTTGGATTTGCTTTAATCATCCGCTTCACCTTTCTCTCCGTCTTTTTGTTCTCCGGTCCCGGTTTTCTTCCAGCTCCTTTGCCGTGGTCCAACGTCAACCGCTCCTGGAACCGCTTCAACACTCTGGAGACGGTTGAATGGTGAATGTTCAACATTTTTCCCAACTGCCGGTGCGACAGGTCAGGAAATTCCAGGTGTTTGGAAAGAATTTGTTCTCTCGACTCACGTTGGTTCACCTCCATTTTCGTTGAATCGAAAAACACGACTTCGAGTTTGACAGCATGTAAACAATACACATCAATGAGAAAGTGTGCAAAATTTGGTTGATTTTTACCCAATGGTAAAAAAGTTATGCCCTGTTGAATGTGTCGCAATAATTTCGTGTTCGCCCTTTAATAAAAAGTCTAATCCAATTCAAGTCACGTTGGGAGTTCCTCAAGGCTCATACTCAGCTCCTCTTCTTTTCATTCTATACATTAATGACATATATCTTATTTTGAAAACTCTCAATGTACAAAGTGTTGTCAAATTTTCAGCAATATTGATAATTGACAAAGTTACAGAAGGTTGATCATGGCGTTTTTTTGAAGCAAAATTTTGCTCGGCTTTTATTTGCTACTGAGTTAAAGTACATTGAGATTAATAAATAAAATAAATTTTCTTTTAAAACGCAGCTCATGATGTTGTGAAAAATGACTTGAAACACTATAAGTGTTTCAAAATAGGCAGTCCCAGGGCTGGTAACTGGTAATTTCGAGTGACTATGCGGCATTCCACGGGGGCATACGAACCCATCCTGGTCGAATGGTTCAGATTTTGATGAATCTTTACACAGCTATTTCATTTCATCCCAAACACATTTTTTTTATAACATTTTCATTATAAGTCATGATTAACTTTCCAAAATGGCCTATGTTAAAATTGTAGCGTTAGTTTGAAATAATTATACTGCGAAAATGGTTCGTTTAATCAAAATGATGTGTTCAGTAAAGTTTTAGGTTACTAAAAGGCGTTTTTTCACAATAGGCATTGTGGAAACAAACTACTATTATAAGAAAGTGACATTTGTTCGAACCCTCCCCTTGGATATGTGACCTGGACGCGATGGGTGGGCCTACGTCATCTCCACTGAGATGGCAACCAAAGACATATCCTGACGTGGTGGTATCACATGCTGATTATTTTGATTTAATGCCGCGTCACATATCTGGCATTGATGCACTAATTTTACACATGTGATCCAACGGACATCTTGTCCTGGACCCTTGAATGCTGTTGCAGTTTGGTGGGGCTCTTTCCTCAGTAATATTGATGTGGGATTTCCTCTTGGCTGCAACACCTTTCTTATGCGTTCTCTGACATGATGAGCCGTAGCCACGCTTGAATATAAATCTAGCTAGATAGGTATATGTTGATAGACAGTGTGTTCAAGATTATTGACATTCGTAGGGAATCGACTGTTGGATTCACTGAGTAGAAGTTTTATTAAAACTAGGAACGTGGCGCTAGTCTTATTTTGTTATGTCTCACTTCAAAGAGCCATAATAAAAATACCACACATTATAACAATGGTATACAAACAATCTTATAACGGCTTCATTCTCGATAATTTTATAATAATAGATAGGGAATAGGCGTGATGAAGCTTTGCTTTGCCACCGAAAAGTGAATCTTATAGTTGAGCAAGGCTTCAATAATTATTGTTCGGCTACACATGCATGACGACTTTGAAACGATTAAACAACTTAGAGATTAGGATTTGACATATAAAAAGGAGGCAATGAACAGACAAGTAAACGTAAACTTTTCTACAATAGAACTATAGGATTTAACTAAATAACGCAGAAGACAAAAACTGACTGAGGCGGACAAAGTATTAAGTGAATTAAACGTGGTAAGACGAGGTATGCACCGATGACTTTCAGAGCACGTAAGAACTAGACATCTATTAACTAAATTATAAACGACTGAAGAAGTTACGCAGTGCCCTCTTGAGCATATAAACATAACACTGACTGACTAATTAAATAGCATAAAGAGACGCAACGAGAAGGAAACTTCTCTCTCATGAGTCCCATCAACAAACTGGGACTTGTAACATCAGACATTACTCAAACTGGTAGAATTCAAATATCTCAACGACATTTTTGATTCAAGAAAACTGTTCAAAAAGACTTTCGCAGCACATAAATAATGAACTAAACTACAAAAGACTGAAAAAAAAATACACTGACAAACTAAATAACAAAAAGACAAAACGACACCATATAAAACAGCGGACATGAACATGACTGAGAGAAAGGGGAAGCAAACTTGAAAATGTAACACCTGTTGAGGCAGTGTCAACAGCGTCTCTATGGACGACATGATCCTTGCACGGCTGGTGAAGTGCTTCAAAAGGAGTTAGAAGTAGAGTTAGAGTTAGAATCATATAACGCACAACGAATACAATACACAATACAATAGCTTCTTATTTTTGGTTCGAGAAAACTGCTTCCAGACTCTCAGAGCACATAAATGACACACTTCACGGACTGAACTACAAAAGACTGAAGAAATTACAAAACACCGTAAACCAGTAAACCTTAAAAAAAAAAAAAAAAGAAAGTGACATTTGTTCGAAAAAAGGAAATATATTTTTTTTTTTCATTTTTTAAGGAATAAAGTTTATTATGCCTGCTACCTAGCATAAACATTTGTTAATGGTAAACAAAGAAATAAAAAAGTGTTTTGAATTTTTTTTTTTCACACTGTATATTGTTTCGAAAACTGCTACGATGAAAAGGAAACATAGAGGATGCACGAGCGTATGTTTGGGCTTCAAGGTTTAACATTTATTTAGAACAGTATTCGTAAACAGTTGGTCGCTTCTTCTTCTTCTTCTTCTTTCGCAATCAGCTTATTGCTTGCTCTTAACTTAATGTTCTAAATGCACTTCCACAGTTATTAATTAGGAGTTTTCGATGCCAGGTACCATTTTTGCATTAACATGATTGTGTGGCAAGTAACATCATACCCTATGCCCAGGGAGTCGAGAAATTTTCCGCAACGAAAAATTCCTAGACCAGACCGGGGATCGAACCCAGTCACCTCCAGCATGGTGTTGCCTTGTAGAAGGCCTTTTCCGACTGAGCTAAGGCTGGACAGTTGACCGCTATTTTATATCAATCTTTTTCTATCACTTTTTTGAAAATTTAAAATATATATACATTATATACAGTTTGAATAAAGATTAACTTTGATCTTATTTTCTGACGGAGAAATGAAACAGTAAAATTTCTGGGTTCCCTAAATTGTTTGAGCTAGACTTTTTATTTTTTTACGATTCTTGTTGAGATGCAGCTCCGCCAGACGTGAGATATATTTTACTGATTTTCTTATTTTTCTCCATGCTGAGAATGGTCATCTCTCTGGCGATAAACAAGTTCCCGAACACAGTCATGTCTCAAATCTTCGTAAATAATTATAAAGCTAAAATGTTCGACTTGATGGTTTTTTTTCTAAAATACGACTGGATGAATACTAGCTTGGTGCACATCCCTATGATGAGACTGCACTTTATCTTGCAATACGAAGCTGTAGTTTTCGGAAAAATCACCAATTGCTACAAATTCACCATCTTGTAAATTATTTTTTAATAATTTAAAAAAGTTGGACTGCTGTGTTTTATGGAAGGTTGAGCAGATTTTCTAATACTACGCATAGATCACCAACTCGTCTATTGGTTTAACAATAGTTTCTTTGTGACACCTATTAGTGGTTATCCATTGCTCAATTGACAACTGATCTAAAAAGTTTCCTTCTAACCCTCCCAATAAACTGTTTCTAATGACAAAGAGTCTGGTCGGTCAATGCAGCATCGCATATAGCAGTTTTGGAGTGAGGGGTGTATCGAAAAGTAGTTATACACATTTGAAAATTGAAACAAAACTGAAGACAATTCGCAAATTTTCAAAGCAATGTATTTTATTACAGCTTCACATATTAAAGTATCAATCAAACTAACAAATTAAACAGATGTTGACGTTGGACGGTGTTGTCCAGTTTTTCTTGATGTCTGATATATTGTGGCCCACTGCACCTGCCTTTTTGAAGTTCCGCTTCACGATTGTCCAGTAGCTTACGATCGGTTGCAGTTGGGAATAGTTTGGTTGGTTGATATCTTTTTCCACGAAATCAACTTTGTTGTTCAGAAAACCACTGTAGATGCCAGATCCAACCAGAAGAGAGGAGAAATCTCATGCTTCCAATTTAGTGGGAGCAACCTATTCTGCAAGCACTCGTTTCGGTAAATTTCAGCATTTAATGTTCCTTTTGTGTTGAAAATGGAATATCACAAGCCACATGTGCAAATTACTTGCCAAACGAGCAACAATCGTATCTGCACTCTCCCCCATCCGATTTGGTATAGAATTGAGGTCCTGGCTGTGTTCTGGATACCTCTCTCACGTACGTTTCGTCGTCCATAAAAACACACTGAGAGGGATTATCCAGGTTTTGGGCCCACATTTTGGCACGACACTTCTTCTCCGAAGATTAGTTTGGTACTTTCTGCTTCCTGTATGCCTTTCGAATAATATATTTTCTCAATCCGGTGGATCATTGTCATCTTTTTGGTCCATTTCGGTATTGTTGAAACCGGGTATTCGTCCAATTCTTGGCAGATGCTGCAGGGTGTACTGCTTACCATACTTTCCAATCACGCGTTTTACACTTGCTGGATACACTTCGACCTTTTTGGCAATCTGATTGTACGTTGTCTTTCTCAACGAAATCTATACCCTTTTCCGTGAGCCAATTGAGAGTTGTTATGGCGTAATGCATAGGTTTCCGCATTGATTATTCCGGTAGTGTGAAAAATGGTAGACTTCTTACCGCAGGAACATATTGCTTGTCTTCGACCAAACTTCTTCACTTGAATCGGCCTCTCTGCATCGAAGAAATTACGAAGCATAATTTCAGGGCCCTTGTTGCTGCGCGTTGCTTCCGTTCTACACTTTGTTTGGCGATTTTCTTCTTCTTGTAGGTCTTCAGGTTGTTCCGTTTCCGGGTTTTCTGCCTTCTGGATTTTACACTCACGTGATGAATTCCAAAGCGCTTCGCCAATTGCCGCATAGTTACACGCTTTTCTCGTGTCCAAAACCATAATTTTAATAGTCAAACGCACAGTATGCTATGATTAACACATTATAACCATCCCAAATACACGCGTACTACGCAAATGTTCTGCATAGCTTATTTTCGATACATTTCATATAAGTAAATATATGGAAACCCTTTTCTGTTATGAGATGAATGTTAAGTGAAGCCTATGAATGTTTATGAATTATGAATAAAAAATAAACCAAGACCGTAAACCACTACATATCACACATTGTGTGTGGCTCCAACAGCATTCTTAATGGAACACCACTATCACATATTCTAGTGGTCCCAACAGCCTTACTGTTGGTCAAAATCGGTTTTGTGTATCGTTTACCAAAACGAACAATGGTGTCGACGCAACCCTTTTATCCAACATCCTAGCGATTCGTCGTGGAAGTGCAGATGATTTGTCGGCTTCCAGAAAAGCGAGAATCACGTCAACACATTCGTACCCATTTTTTATTTGCCCTGCATTCGGTTGGGACGGGTCTTAGTTTGGGATCACCCAGTTCACGTTATGAGAGTGTATTATTCAGCATTCCAAACAATATTTGCCCTGCATTCTAACATAGAAATGATCAGGACTGTAAGACAATTTCATGTCAGATTTTAGTTCAGAAAGATGTATTGATTGGTTGTATTTTGAACAAACTTAATTCGAGATTCAAATATTAATTCAGTATATTTTTCTCATGATTTTTAGCAGGTCTTGTTCGCTATGTTGAACATGTCTCGTTCAACAGGTTAAGGCTGTTTTTCTCAGGAATGTTGTGCAAATTATACGTGGTATAATAATAGTATCACTAAGGTTTTTTTTAATATGCGTAGAATAAAAATGTGCCGTGGTTTGTGTACAAGTCAGATTCAATTTGCAATAGCCTCTATCGGTCTAGCAAAGTGCATCAACAACGTGATTAATAAAATCTACATGCACACGCTTACAGTATCAGATCTGCTTCGTTATCTCAAGAAACCGAATTTCGTTGACTAAGGATGGAATGCTGGGGTATTTTTTTTTAGAAACAACAGTTAAAGGGTGGAACGGTCAAAAATTGGTCAAACATGGTTAAGTACACACTGATTAGTTTATTATATAAATGATCAATCTTTATTTCTTTTTGAAGTTTATCGTCTACAAAACACGAACGAAAATTATTTGATAAGCCTTCCGATTTTCCAAATGCAAACTGTCGGGCTTTACGTTTCACAACTTCAAGTTTTGTACCGCTGTTATATCCACCTTATTTGATGCTGAACGCCAATTTGCCTTGAACTGTTTCTCACTTCCAACTTTTTTTTAAGTTCTTGAGGTTCTCTTTACGATTGCACAATATTTTTCAATTTAGCGCGGCTCCGGCGAGTTTGGAGGGTTTTTCTCCTTGGATACGGTTTGCACACTATTGGTGGTATACCATTTCTGAGCAATTTTTCCGTAGTGGCAAGAAGCGAGGTCTAGCCAAAACAACACGGAACAACTATGTTTCTTCAAGAAAGGCAATAAGCGTTTTTGTAACGAAACTTTCGCTTTTTAGCCCACAGGTGCAAATCGCCTGCCAAACCAAGTATTTTTCGGGAACTTTGACATTCTTTCTGCTTAAACTTATCTTGAACCTTGACCTGGGAGCTGCTTGAAATCAGCCTTGACGTATTTTTCATCGTCCGTTACGCAGCAATCAAACTTGGTCAACAAAATCGTGTACAATTTACGCGCTCTTCCTTCGGCTGTTCTCTGATGGAAAGGTTGGGATTGTGTTTGAAAATGCTGGCCACTATTCTTCCGGTCGCTGCGGCTTCCTGGTTTCGGTTTCCTCCTGATCTTCCTCTGACATTTTCCCAACGCTTTTATAACATTCGTCACGGTTGATTTGGCAATATTCAGTGATTTTGCCAAGTCGTCGTGGGAATAATTTGGATTTTGCTTATGCGCGTGCAAAATTTTGATACGCTGCTCTTCTTGCTTCGACGACATGTTGACAACTGAATAGAAAATGGCAAAAACAAAATAGAGTCAACATTCCGTATGCATACGCATACAAAATGAAGGGTGTTCAAGTTTCTTAAATACACGGTTAAAAAAACTACGTCATATTTGAGTCGACCATGTTTTGACCGATCCATCCTTTACTACAATCAAACTTGGCTACAATTACTATTTCGCTAGGCATCATAACAGATTGTGCAGTGTACAAAAGTATTTGATGAGTGGGATAGGCTGGAATTATAAAATAATAACAATATTTCTTTAAGAGGGTTGGTTTGCCGGCTAGTTGATTGAACTGATTTTCTAAACATACAAATTTACATCTCTTAAAGCAACGGCGATAGGACAACCTATCTAATGACATTCTGTTTTTCTCTTTCTCGATAGAACCAAATCATCAAGGCAGCTGCTGCCAATCACACGAGCACCGACAAAGGCTCCAATGGTGCCAGTGCAGCCGAGGAGGATGCATCCGGCGAAAAAGACAGTTCCACCGCCGGTCTGGTGGCCCTACGAAGGGATAATCACCACAAGGACAGTGCACTGAATCAATGCATCAATGAGCTCACCTCGAATCTGCATCAGCGTCGCTGCGTTAGTAGTGACGTGTCATCCCCCACCAAATCCACATCGATGTCCTCCTCGTCCTCGCCTACATCGACGATGGTCACATCCTCTTCCGCTAAGACTGGTGTACCAAGTAGTGCCAACCCAAACAATCAGCAACAAGACAGCACTTCCGAAAGTGAACAGTCTCGATCGCGGCGTTCCAGTCAAAGTGATGCGCTGCTATCCTCGCCCAGTCATTTTGTAACAGTAATCGAAGTTAAGGAGTCTTCCGAAAACGCTTCCAAGCCAGAAGAATCCAAACGCAACTCAAGCGCTGCCACAACGCCGGCATTGCCGGTCAAAACCACCAGCGACAACAGTAATAACAATCCAACCACAATCATACAATCAACGACCACTGCCACCGGTAAACCCAACAATTACGAAAACGTACTGATCAACACTAACCGTGGCAGTTGTGAGAACTTAAACAATAACAGCGTTCACCATAATCATATGTTGCACCATCAGTCACAACAGAACAACAACAACAATTCCGTAAGCGAGCATAGTACATTCCTGACCGATTCGGGAAAACAACCAAAGCCATCGGCACCACCTTTGTCGATAGCGGAACGCACTTCACAGCTCATTTCCGGTGCACAGGACCTCAAAAAGAAAGTTCCGCCTCGGTAAGTGCGATATGTTAATATATGTCTGATTTCTGATATTCACCACAGCTACTCAACTTCCTGTGTAGATGTTTTCACTCGGGGCGACCCCAACGTAGTGTTTAACATCCATACCTCTCCCGTTAAATTCACGAGTTAAAATCCCGAACAACTCACAAAAAATACCAAAAAGGTGTTTAAGTGCCTACGATGGAAGATGAACCAGCCCGAGGCTGAAAAGCTCGATAATGAAGGGAAGAAAAAGTTCTTACTCAATCAATGTTGACTACCAATTTGATGAACTGACAACTGTAGAACGTTACTGCTTTCGATTGCCAACCCGAGTAGAGTTTGAGATCAAATAAAAAACTAAATATGATGTTGCGATGTTGCTAATAATGATTACTCAGGTTGCTGTCGTTTTGGTCGTTTTAACGATTAAAAGATCAAAATTGATAGCAAAAATTTATTCCAGTGACAACAAATTTAAAACTGATCCTGCTATCAGCAAGAGCAAATTGAAAAGTCAATTTGCTGTACATGTTTGCCTGTTGATAGCAAAATGAGTATTCCACTTGATGTTCTGTCAGACAATGAAGGCAAATCTATTTTTCTCAAAGAAAAGTGAACGCTAATCAAAGCAAGATGAAAACTAAATTTGGTATTAAATTTGACAATTGTGAAGTGAAATAAAATTTTGATATCAATTTGATGTTGATATCAAAATAAGTTTTTGAATTGCTATCTCTATGATGTTAGACCTTACTCGGGAATCTACTGTATTTTTTAACTTCGCAAACACATCTGCTTTCGGTGGGTGCCTCATTTGCTTAACTTTTCAATACAAAACGGAGAATGTCACTTCCTAGAAAACGTAAGATAGCATTGCACATATCTCCAGTGACAAGTGCCGGAGAGAACAGGTTTGTCGTATCGTGACCTACTTACAACCGAGTGTAGCACTCCCTACGACTATCACCCGGGCCTGCACACATCCTGACACGGTTTCCATCCCTCGAAATGTCAGACTTTGCGCGATCGTGACTGCACGGCGAAAACCAGTTTCGTTGACTGGATTTGTTCAAGCTCTTTTGTTTTTGTCCCAGTCCCATATCTCGTTGCTTGTCAACAGAGAGAGAAAAGTGAAAATTTAATGATTGCCCAATTTGGCTGTCAGCTAGGAAGGGTAAGGAATATATACTTGAGAATGAAAAAAAAAACACCCCGAACTGGATTTATAAATTGAAAGGGACAATTTACGATATGTCCGATAACAGAACAAAAAATCGTCATATGGACGGATAATGGAACGAATTGAACCGGTCACGTGACCAGACTGTTCGGAGAGATATTACATTTTTGTTTGTTTGTAGCGTTTTCGGTTAGGGGTAGAAAGCTCTACGTGTAGGCCGCATAAAACATATCCCAGTATAAAAACATCCTAGCAGGCATACCACATCGAATATTGTGTGCATGTGTTTCATTCATAAATTTTGCCATGGCGACAAATGGGTCAACACATTCGGTGGTACTCGCTGTTGGGTGAACCATTGGTTGGTTTTTTTTTTTGTACTGCTCATTATTAAAGAAGGGAGCAAATTGTTAAATTGGTAGATCATGCATTTGATTTATTAATATCTTATTTTCAATAAAAGGCTGTATAGTGTGTCGGTCACGTATAATTGAATTAAGGTATATTTTACATATTTTGCTCGTTTAAAGTTTAAAGTAGTGTTTTTTAACGTTGGTTAGGCTTCCTGCTGGTATTTTAATTATGTCTCAAAAATGTCAGAGTGCTGACATACATCCGGAAATGTATGTATAGTATAGTTTGAAATGATGTTCTCAAATAATATGTTTGCTTGGTCTTTTAGTGCGATGCGTGAATTACCCTGCTTTGTTTCATTGAGTACACGTACACTATATAAAACTGCACTGCGGGAACCGCACAAACCTAACATGCTGACAAGGGATGAGAGGTTTATAATGTACACATTTTCTTTTCAAACCGGTGTGAATAGTTGAATCGTTGCCGACGAAAAAAATAGGAGGATATTGAAAGAAAATTATATCCACCGGGCCAAGCAAGAATTCTGCTCCTCATGCTTGGAAAAATTTCGAGCAAAATCGGTAAAAATTTAGAGGAACTTCAAGTCAATTTTATGATGTTCAGATATTTACTGGCTTCTTAGGCCGTTTTCAGCGCTCGTGGTCTATTATGAATTTTGACAGTCAAATAGATCAAACAAAACTTTTCACTTTCACTGAGGCGTTCTGATTTGCATTTCCGAACAGTTCCATTACACTTTTATTTTGTTGTGCGCATGTAGTTCTCTGACATTACTTGAAACGCTATTCAGTAACCAGAATGACCCATTTCACGAAAAAAACAAAACCCGTTCATGTAGATTTCATTTGCTAGATGAGTTTAAGTATTTGCGTAACTCTTCTAGGATTAACACTTGTCTGTAGGCTCGGACACTATGATTTTTAACATTTTATTTCTATCCATACGTTCCGCTGAATTTGATAATGAGTCACACATGGTTGAGATATTGTTAAAACTCCAACACTGGTTCCAGAATTTATTCTGGGCTGACGGTTTTTATTCGGTTAAACAATGGCATTAAGTTTCGCGTTACCCCATCAAAAACGGATTCCATATTCCGGACATCGTCATGAAAAAATGGATCGTATTTATATACATTCATTCTCAATGTACATAGACTACATTCGGGATCCATCAATCGCAGTATATTTCGTTAGTTAGTTAGTTAATGTGTTAGTTCTGTATTTAATTAACTTGTATTGTTTTATTTAACCGGGAAGTCTTTGATTATCTACGAAGAGGGAGGCGCATATCAATAGTCTACGTGGACCTTGTTTTTTTTCCTTCTGTACAGAATGGGCAAACAATCTTCGCACACGGAAGATTAATATACCTAATATTATTTTACTTTTGTTCATAATGCATTCTTCAAACATACCTGACATGAAAAATAAACGTAAACTTTCGGTTAGGACGTGAGGAGAGGTGTTGGTATACGTCTACTTAAGTCAACGAGGAAGGAGGGCAGGGGGATCAAAAAGTCTCAAATTTCAGTAATTCTACGTGGTTTGTGAACGGGCCCTAAGTTCACTGAGGCTCTGTTAATTTTTAGCTAAATTACTACAAACGCTTCTAAAATTCGGCTTACTTTTCTGTGAAGTTTGTTTTTGGTTTTAAAAATGTTCATTCATGTATATAGAATTAATCGAAGTAACTTTACAGAGCCAAGTTCTTTTTTCCAACAAACATCAATGATCTTAAAATAAAATTAAGAAGGGAAGCACCGAGTACTCGCGGTCGAGGTCGTCTCGAGGTTAGTGGGAATAACAATTTTATGGATGGAAAAAGAGCGGAAATTTAAAGTATGCTCTACAAAAAACATGTTGTTTTTTATTTATAGGTGTTTACTTCTAACTGTACATTTTTGTATTTGAACATTTTCAAAGAAGAAGGTAAAACACAAAAATACTAAAATCAAAATGAAAATCTAAGGCTTACGTTCGTCAAAAACACAAAAATAAGTTTCATAAATTTCAGACCACGTAGAGCCGAAATATCTCGAATTGGTACATTAGGTTGTCTACCTCGAACCCAAAAGGAGTCATAAAGCTCAGATCTGACTCTGCGATGCTCAGCACGAGACTAAACTACGTGATCTGCATCCTGATAACCTGGCCCAACACGGTTGTTAGCGTTGAAGAATAATGATTTGACATGAGGCGAGACATCATACGAACGAAGTCTTGACCCACTTCCATCACCCTAGACTAAGATTTCTTCAACACCTTAGGGATGATAGAATGTTGCCATCGCCCCAAATATCCTTTACTCCATTTAAACTGCCAGCTAACCAGTGACTGCTGACGAAAAATAGGAAGAAAAATCGATCGGCGAAAAATATCGCCTTCCATTTCACTCGCGAGTCCGCTCTCTCATTGCCAAGAATCGAACAATGAGAAGGGATCCATTCAAAAGCGATGATAAAATAACGCGAAGATAAAGCACTTAAAAGGGCCTGTATTTTCATGAGAAAATACGAAGACAACCTTACCGGCCTCATGGAGCGAATAGCCTATACAGAACTGAGACTAAAGACTGGACTCGGAAAAAATCATACACACAAAAATGATCACCAAAAATTTATTTTAAATCGGATACTTCTCAAATTTTCAGGGATTAAATAACTATATATTAGCTATATTTTGGCATGATTTATTTATTGAATTTCCTCCCCCAAGCTGAATGCTCGTACATTTCACTTAACACTGCTCATGAGATCTTGGGCGAGGCTTTGTCCATCTTCCTTACACAATTTCTCCCAGTTTTTCTTCAAAACTTCATCGGTTTTGAATGTTTTTCCGCTTTTCTTCAACTTCTTCTTCATTATCGCGAAAAAGTTTTCGATCGGACGAAGTTCTGGTGTATTTGGCGGGTTCACCTCCTTCGGGACCACATTAACGCCCTTCGCTTCGTACCAATCCATTACAGGCTTGGCGTAATGGCACGAAGCGAGATCCGGCCAGAACAGCGTGAGACCACGGTGAGAGCGGAGGAAGGGCAGCAAGCGCTTCTGCAAGCATTCCTCTCGATAAATCTGCCCGTTTATGGTGCCGGTTGTAACGAACGGCTTGCTGTACCGTCCGCACTCGCAGATCGCCTGCCACAACAGGTACTTCTTCGCGAATTTGTCTATCTTTCTCTTCCAGAACTTTTCCGGAACCTCCATGCGGGACGTACCGACAAAAACCTCGAGGCCAGGGATTTGTTTGGTGTCCGCCTTGATATATCTCTCGTCGTCCATGACGAGACAGCCTGGTTTGACCAGCCACTCACGGTACAGCTTCCGCGCACGCAATTTGGCCACCGTGTTTTGCTTGTCAGTCCGGTTTGGCGCCTTCCTGACCTTAAAAACACGTAGCTCAGCCCGCTTCATGGTCTGCTGGACGAACCACTTCGACGAATTGACCTTTTTGGCCACGTTTCGGGTGGAAAGGTTCGGGTTATTCTTCAAGTACTGCCTTATCTTCCGTGCCTTCTCTGGGTATTCCGTTTTCGGTTTTCGGCCGCTTCCAGCGCGCCGCTCGATGGTCTTCGTCTCCTGGAACATTTTCACAACGCGGGACACGGTGGAATGGTGGATTCCAAGCCTTTTGCCGGTCCATCTGTGCGACTGACCAGGATTATCGATCACCGCGCCCAAGATTTGCTGGCGTAGCTTTTCTTGTTTCGAATGCATCTTAAAGACTACACCCAAAATAAAGTGTCGCATTTTTTCCGAGTCCAATCCATGAAAATGAAGTACTTAGTGAGAGTGAGGCAATAATTTCTAGCGTAAAGTGTATTGTAGCTATTTCAGCGACATATACTTAAAAAAGAAGTTATGACTTGAAGTTTACGATTGGCACTATGTATTTAATTGTACATATCAAAGCCGGCGGACTTCTCAATCAATGATCCGTCAGTGAAGAACGTTTTAGTATAATCCATTTGGTCAAACTCTGCAGAATATATCGCCGGAGCAACCATAGTCAGATGATGCTCTGTGAATTCATGAAACTTCTGCTTCATAGATAAATCAAAACGAACCGAATTGTCGAAGTCGGAGATGCGAACTCGATTGGGAATATTCGGAAAGGTGCTGACATCCTGTGTTACAAAGTGGTACAAAGTCATGAAGCGAGTGTGAGGATTCAGCTCAAGAAGCTTCTCAAAGTTTTCGATTACCTGTGGGTTCATTACTTCACACCTGGTGAGGAGCCGGGGAGACCATTCTGCCACCCGATCTGAGAGTGCATGTCACATGCCAGCCAGCACTGCAAGACTCATGTTATGCGCCGAGTGCATGCAACCTAACGCGATACGTTGACATCGATACTGAATAGGTTCTTATGATGTGCGTCCGTTGCAGTTCTGCAAAATATGTTAGAACTCTAAGAAGTTCTGCGAACCGCATTAAAGTTCTACCATGGACCCAAAAAAAGGAAGTAAAAAATCGTGGATCACTGATTCTACAAGTTCAAAGAGCTTTGTTGAGCTCTTTGTTCTGTGTTCTCGATGATTACAGAAGTTCTGTTATCTTTGCCGTGGTTACATAGCTGTAGTTATGTGATTTTTGCTTCAGTTCTTTAATTTTTCTCGAAGTTTTGAAAACTTAACTGAAATTCTAGGAACTTTGCTAACGCAATTCACACATTAGAGTAATGGATCATGACAGATATTGGTATACCTCAAAGTATGATATTTTTATTTTTTTATTTTTTTGTGCGGTTTTTCGTAAGTTTTGCGAAATTCGCTGAAGTTCTGCGTTTTTTTTTTTGAAGTTCTGCAAACTTTACTGATGCTACACACTACCAAAATGACATGTAAATTTTTGTCCCCTGAGACCGACACATGCAAGCGTTCTTTAGCACATAAGAATGCGTTGAAAGAGATGAGAAAATAAATTCAATCAAACACATCTTTCGTCGAATTGCGTATGTGTCAGTTTCACGAGACATAATGTTACACGAAATCTATCTTTATGTTTATCTTTCTTTTTACACGCAAGAATAACGTCTCGTGTAAAATTAATAAATTCTTAGTGTGTATATAATCTTTAATTAAGTTCTGCTAACTTTTCTGGATTCCGGTGATCTCCGCTGAAATTTGGTTAATGCTTTCTGAAGTCCTGCAAACTAGTTTTTTTTTTCAATTTTGCGGAAACTTTTCTAATTTTGAAAAATCTTTGGGACGTTGTATGAACTTCTTTGGAGAGATATATGAACGTTTCCGGGAATTTCTTTGTACTTCTCGGATAATTTCTTTGAACTTCTTTGCTAAATTTCTTCTTGTGAAAGTTCTACTTCTTGAAGAATTTCTATAATCTACTTGGGGAGGTTTCATTTGCAGCTTTGAGTTGAAGGTTTGTCAACTTTGCTGATGTTCTAAAAGC
The DNA here is from genome assembly GCA_024533555.2 of Aedes koreicus. Classification (NCBI taxonomy): domain Eukaryota; kingdom Metazoa; phylum Arthropoda; class Insecta; order Diptera; family Culicidae; genus Aedes; species Aedes koreicus. Next base: position 75,228 of record JAHHFK020001045.1, read on the forward strand.
ATTAGTGAGGTTCAGTGAAGTTCTAATAAGTTTTTATAAGTTTGATAAATTTTAAGAAGGCATACATTTTTACATGTCTACTAACTTCATAGTAGTTCTGCGAAGTTTGCTGAATTTCAGCGGAACTTGTTTATGGTTCTGCAAACTTGGAAGAAATGGATCTTGACATTCCTCAAGCCTATAGCGAACATAAAAAAAAGTTCAGACAACTTTGCTGAAGTTCTATAAACTTTGCTTTAATTATGTGGAGTATTCTGAAGTTTTGCAAATTTTGCAAAAACTGCGACAGGTCTGTCTACTTAAATTCTGCCACATTTTCTGAGGTTCTTTTAACTGTACTGAAGCTCAAAGATTGTTTTACGAACTTTGCTAAAGATCTTTCAACATTGATAAAGTTCTGCGCATTCTGTTTACCACAAAAGTTCAACTCAGTGGACGCAGTGGTTCTACGCCCCAACAACAAAAAAAGTTCTGCGCCATTCTCTGAATTTCTGTTCTACCAAATTTACTAAAGTTCAACGAACAAATATCCCTGAACTTTTTGACTCGTGAAACTCGGAAACTTTTTAGAGTTATTTTGAATAGAGTAATGAGCTGAGTTAACACCAATCAAATCGAAACGAAGCAGGAGAAGTTCCAACACAAAACACGTGGACATCAACATAAAAAAAAAAATAGAACAACGGCGGTGTAAGTGGAAAAAAGTTGATATATTTTTGGTGGTCTATGGGCCTTATTACGGGTGTCACTTCACGGTGAAATTGAATCACAGCGAAAAAACTCACGTGTAAATCAAATGGGAATCACTGTCTTTTTAAGCGGTATGTGGGTGAAGTGAGAACCGTAATAAGGCCCTTTATTTGTTATAAAACTAGACCAAAATAATAAAACACTTCTGAAAACAGCCTTAAAGTTGCATTCCATGACTGGAGCCTTGAAAACAGTGCAATAGAGAAATAAAAAAAAATGAACCGATTAAAGATGTCATGTTTTGAACTCACAATTGATTGACACTTCAAATCACGAAATACAGACAATCACTCAGTGCTCCAAGTTATTCCAAGTTATGCAATGAGCTTCTTTCATTAACCAGTAAAACTGTCATCGGTTGTTATTTCAACACAATGCTAGTTTGTTTTGTTCCGACGATCGTCGATGCTTTTGATAGTGCTGTTCATCGGGTTTTTGGCATAAGGACCTACGTTTTTTTTATAAATTAATTTATTAAAGTTGCAAATAAACTATGTTCACATGGAATATCTAAAAAAATACGAGAAACATTTTGCTTAATTGTTTATTGAAGAAAAGAAAACTGACTAAAATTTCCATTTTCGGGGAACTTCTAAGTAGAGAACTTAATCAAAACTTAATAAAACCATCCTTAATAGTCACAAGCTTGAACATTGGAAGATAATTTATTAAGCTTTGATGTGCAAGTATTCCCTACTAATTCTAAAGCTCCAGTCCTGTTTTGAAAATTTAAGAAGCCAGAAAATATCTAAAAATCACTAAATTGACTTCAAGCACCCCTAATTTCTTATCGATTTCGCTCAAAATTTGTTCACAGGCTCAACTTAACATGAGGTGCAGTAACCTTGACGTTGGATATGAAACATTTTGTGTTCTGGCCAACAGGTCAAATACACATTGCTAAAGAAAACTTTTGACTGTTTGAAAATGAACTTAGTTAACGTATTATTAACTATTATATATTGAAAGCAACTGACAAAATATATTTTCTGAAACAAGAATCTTAAAATAATATTGACATTTTCAAACTTTCCAATAGCATACATCTAATGTTTTCAATATATAAATATATATTGAAAACATTAAATAAAAATTGTACCTTTTAATATAGAAATGAACTCCAAATTTAGTTGAAATATCTCATTAAACTACCTCGCATTCATCTTTCGGTGGCATATAATTTTGTTTATGTAGCATGAATTTACGAAAAGCTGTTTCCAGAAAGTAACCAAAAATAATAAATTTACAACATTTAACGTTCACTGTCGATGTACCTTTCGAAGATCATAAGTGATTTACTTCCTAGATTTTGAGTAACATGAAAACACAAATATGCACTGTCATGAATATAATTATGATGATTATGTTACTATACTATGAGTAAGATGCTAATCCTTTTGCTGGGATAATTTATAAAACTATAAAAAACGCTACAAACCCTGTTCACAAATATACTCACGTCAACCTATATATGTTGCCACATCTACAAGAGCACTATAGTGAAACGTACTTAGTGCAGACTGCCACTCATTTTTGTTGACTACCTAAACCCCATTTTGGTCGCACAATAGCATCCTACCACCTTCACCAATGGTTTTATCACCGTTCGTCAACGGGTGCCATACACGACATCCTCTGAGCGGTGCCGATAGGGGAAAAAACACCTGGCTGGAGTGTTGTGGTTCGGTGGTTGGTAATTTGAACTTCTGACGCTTTACAGGCTTCGACTGTTAACCACAGAGTAGACAGCGTGTGGCGTCCGGAAATATAACTGCGGCGGAAGTCCTTATGATTGTGTTACCATCGGAATTTTCACTCTGATTGGAAAGCGATTTATATAGACATTATTTCAGAGGTGCTGAGCAGAGTGGAATTTTCAAATAGCTATTTCTCTGTCGGAAATTTCAAATTATGTATACGATTCTAGCAGTTCAAAAGGGAATTCATGGGGAGTAAGTTGTTGCTGAGTGTGAGGCCTGCCGAAAGTCACGATAGAACGAAGAGATGGACTAAGTTCGCTTGGATAAACTGAGGAAATAAAGGAAATTAGAAAATCAACCTTTGGACATATTTTAATTTTAAATAATTCCATTATTTACAAAAGATTGGATTGTTTGAAGGGTACTGTCGTACCTTAATCGATAAAGGCGCAGCTACGAAATTTCAGTATGCTCGAGGTGACTGGGTTCCATTCCCGGTCTGGTCTATGAATTGTTTATAGAGGAAAAAATCTTGACTCCATAAGCATAGGGTAACTTGCCACATAATCATACTAATGCAAAAATGGCACATACATCGAGAGTTCTCACGTAAGAACTGTGTAAGGTAAATAAAAACGAGGTAAAATTTTCGGAGTAATCAAGTGAATCAGTTTCTCAATTAGTTTCGAGATGTTTTTCTATGCACTAAAATGTATTACATCGCATTTCCGCCGCATTATGATTAAGATTACATTTGAATGCACTCACAATCAATCTATCTAGGCCGAAAAAGATGCTTAGTATGGGCTGAATCATCATAACTTGTCTCGAAAATCGAGACATTTATACGCTTGCAAGAAATCTCTCTGTTACCATTGGGCTTTGGGTTTATTATATTGCGACTAAGGTCAGAGATAATAAACCAAGAATTATCAACAAAACCAAATATATATATCTCCTAAAAGTGATTTGCTTTCTTATTTGATACTGGAGATTCAACAACCACTGCGTCTTGTTCCATGAGCATCGGAAACTGGTGAGAATATCGTGCTTTTTTTTTTCAATACTAATTCGAAATAAAATAAATTTAAATCAGAGTAGCCAAAGATGCTGATGTTGCCTCCACATATCTTTAAACATATGCAACTATACGTGCGAGTATTTCGTAATTCTGCGAAGCGCAATCGGTTCCCAAGTAACAGAATTTCCATTCTTGAAAATCAAAATAGAAACAACAATCTGCACGCACAACCCTCGAGGGGCGGGATGTTCAGGTTTTTTTTACGTACATTTACGATTAAAAGAAATGCATCAAGTCGGCCAAATTTTGATCGTAACACCCTTAACGTGGGTGAACGTAGCAGACTCTCTCTTCTTTGCAGGCAAGATTTGGGTTGGTTATAACAGATGGCAACTAAAATTTTAGAATTTCATTCTCAAACTGTCAAAAAAAAGACAAACATACTTGAAGAAGATCTGATTTGAAAAACTGAAAAATTAGCGTACATTTGAAAACGGTCCGTAATCGGATGTTCGGCGAAGCTTCCGTTTGATGTCGGAACCGGAGCGTTGTACGGCCTTCATGTCAACTTTGCGAATGCATCTCTTGATTCTCCCAATCAACTGTTTGCAATTCGTGGTTCTCCAGTTATTTTTGTGCACCAAGGAGCTAAAAATCCCGAAAAAATCTTTGATTGGGCGACACTCGGGCAGATTTGTCGGGTTGTGGTTTTTGGGTAAAAATGGGATCGAATGGGTATTCAGGAGCGATTGTGTTTTTCTTGGCGTGATGCGATGACGCATTATCGGGCCAAAACACGTATTGTCCATTTGCATGATGTTTTCATAGAAACGGTATCAAAATTTTCTTCAAACATTCCTTCTGGCACACATCTTGATTGATAGCCAAATCAGAGAGCTTGAACCATGGCTAAGAATACCTCTCTCGGAAATGGCAGTGTACAGCATCACTTTGTGTTCACGTTTATGTTTAAACTTATTTTTTAAAGTTCGATTCAAAGTAAATCTGGACGCATGGTTTAATACACCACCGCGTCCCTGGTGGTTGGAACAAAAAAAAAAACGTTCGATAGGCATTTGTTGATGTTTCATTGACGAAGAAATTGATGAAACAATTTTCTCGATTGATCGACGCATCTCGAAATTACGGATCGTGGAACTTGAGAAAAGAAAATTAATTGTGCCCAAACATCTAGAGAATCCTTCGTGGTCTGCCTCAAACATAGTAAGAGTGTTCAAATTCCCGAAGTCAACGATGTGTCTTCTAATCAAACGTTGCAAAGATACTCTGTGGATAACTAGAGCACAGCGCATCTATCATAAAAGTGGCACTATATACAAAGAGCTGAGGAGAAAGATGTTGAGGTACGTGAAAGCAACCCAGGTGTCTAAATACGTGATTTTGGCAAAGAAATACGATTCCAACTTTTCCACCGTGCGTAACATCCGTTCAAGAGAAGGATTTAAGTCTTTTTGTGCCAGCAAACATCCGAGTCCCTGAAACAAAATTTAGTGGCCAAAAAGCGAGCACGATTACTATACGAACGAGTTTTGACGAAATTTGATGGCTGTATTTCAATGGATGACGAAACATATGTCAAAATGGATTATAAACAAATCCCAGGACGATAATTTTACCTGGCAACTAGGCGTATAAATTTGTTTTTGCTGTTAAGTTTGCTCGGAAACTAATGATTTGGCAAGGAATCTGCCGTTGTGGCCTTAAAACCAAGGTTTTTATCACATCTCATACAATGACGTCGAAGGTTTACATTAAAGAGTGTCTGAAAAAGCGGATTTTACCCTTCATTCGGCAACATAAGACAAACGTTATGTTTTGGCCGGATCTAGTCAGCTGCCACTACTCTAAAGATGTACTAGAATGGCGTGCTGCAAACAATGTAAATTTCGTCGCCAAAGAGATTAATCCTCCGAATTGCCCTGAGCTCAGACCGATCGAAAAATATTGGGCAATTGTCAATCGAAAACTTCGAGGATGCGGTAAAGAAGTGACAAAGGCATAACAAATGCGTTTAAAGTGGAATAAGTTCGCCGGTACAGTGTCACCAGCGACAGTTCGTTCGAAACGGTGAAATGTAATAACTTGTTATATATCGTTTGAAAGCTACAAAGAAAGAATAAATTCCCTTTTGTTTGACGTTTTGATCAACCGTGTATGTTTTTTAATTCTTGAGTTATGATCACTTGAATGCGTCAAAATTTACTTTGAATCGGACTTTATGTTTGGAGATGCAGTAGAACTATCCAAGGAATAGTATCGATCGTTTCTGGTAATGTACGTCTTCGAAAGAGGGAAGTAACTTCGTCTTTCAAAACAAAACATTTTCCGGAATAATTTTTTATCAACCATTGGGGATTGGGATTGGGAGCATTGGGATTTCAGCGTCGAAATCTGTTTCTCAATGTATTCAGAGGCTCTTGTCATCGTTCGGCAATTTATTCCGACTCTTTTCTATGTTTTGCAGATGAGGTGAGAGCAGTTGAACTTTTTTGCGGTACCCCGTAAGCTCTGTGAATCTTTGTCGTTGAAGGCACGAGACAGAGAACGAAATCCTTTTGCGTCCATAATGTAGGCTGGTCTTCCACTACCTAGCTTGCGAGAAGTTTGTTGAGGATCTTAGGATATGGTGAGCAGTCGAAGCCGCAACATTTTCCCTTTTAAAATGTTGTTCCGTATACTGGTTTCCGAAATTTCTGTGTAGTTCGTAGAACAGCGTTGTACAGTAGTATAGCTTGCGAAATGCTTCCTGTGTCGACGGCATTTTAAGCAAAATTGAGCAAACATAAATAAACCAAAAAAATACTAGCAGAGAGAGAGGGGGCGGGGGAGAGAGAGAGAAAGAGAGAGGGAGAGAGAGAAAGAGAGAGAGAGAGAGAGAGAAAGAGAGAGAGAGAGAGAGAGAGAGAGAGAGAGAGAGAGAGAGAGAGAGAGAGAGAGAGAGAGAGAGAGAGAGAGAGAGAGAGAGAGAGAGAGAGAGAGAGAGAGAGAGAGAGAGAGAGAGAGAGAGAGAGAGAGAGAGAGAGAGAGAGAGAGAGAGAGCGCGTGAGAGAGAGAAAGAGAGAGGGAGAGAGTTAGAGAGCTAACACATACACACTCTCATGTCTCTCTTGTCTCGTTTGTGGTTGAGCATAGATGTTAGTTTCCACCCTTTAAGTTTCAATATGTTTTGTCCCGAATATGTTTGATTTGTTTGTTTGAGCCTCCGATTCTTATTTGAGTGCATCTTTACGCAAATGATTCTTTGATTGAAGTACTATTTGTATTCGTACTATATTTGTTTCGAAAATGATGAGGTGACAGTATTTGTCGGATGACGGAGCGCTACTCTTGCAGGGTAAGGCTTGCCATACCAAAACGAAGACTGAGCATCATCAATAATTCTCTGTGAGATCTATTGATCATAAGTTATCCTGAATGACTTCGGCAAACACCGGAGCCAAAGGATTTCAATTTACTCCGAGGATTCCCACGCTACACGCACCACGCGGTGATTTTGGCTGTTTTTAGTATTTTTTCTATTGTGTTTTATACCATTCCTATGTCGCTGCGAAAAATAAGCACTGTGCTTTGAGACTGATATACCTAATATGGTGCTCTGTAAATATATACCTTGCATGGTGATGTTGGGCTTTTCACCCAGTTTGATTGCGCTGCTATTTGTCCTTTAACGGAGCTTATTATCGTATCGGGTTACATGCTGTTTATACATGCCCTAATATTTTTCGAGGTTACTTTGCTTAGCGGCGTACTCGTTGTATAATTCAAACCATTCATGTAAATGTTCCAGCATATGGGTTATCGTTGGTTTAGGCAATCGTTTATTAGCGAAACGTAGCATATGGGATTTGGCTTCAGTTGTGACGTTCTATACGGCAAGAGAACGCCACTGTCCTCACCAAAGTTGGCCAGTAGATCAATCGCTTTAGGATTTAGAAGCCTTCGACTGCTGAAATCAAAAATGGTATCGGAAATCGGTTTTTAGCATCTTTACTTGTTTGTAAATGGTCAACTTTGTAGTACTCTGTTCGATCGTAGCGATACGAGATACCGCGTGTTTATATCACTCTGTTGGTGTCGTTGTCGGCGGTTACCAATAAGCCCAGGTACTTAAATTCGTCTACCACTTCGATTGCATAAACTTTGAACTGAACTCGGGATGGGAGGTAAAAAATTTTTTCTCGTGAATCTCTTTCTTTCAGGTATTTTTTTTTGATATTTATAACAAATCCAACTTCTTGTCCTGTTAGTTCATGCCTAAAGTCTGATGTACGCTTAGGCTTTTGTCTCAAAGTTGCGTGATAGGAATGTCGAAGCCAAAATAACTGACTGACTTTCTGAAAATTGTATCTCTTTTGTCAATTTCCACTTTTTGAATCGCACCTTCCGATGCAATGTTAAACATCAACAATCAATTATAAACAAGAGAAATCTCATCACGATAGGCTTATAACATGTTATAACTGGTCAGTCTGGCCAGCGTTTTAGACATCAAAATACAAAAGTTTAATGACGCCTGATTAGCATACCTTCAATTAATATAAGAGACGTACTGTTTCCGATATCCATTACAAACTTTACAATTTCAATTAAAAGTTCGGAGTTTTCTATTTGGTATGAATTATTTACCCACGTAAAACATTTCCTAGCCAAAGCTTGTTGCACCGTCTACATGTGAAACCGCAAAAACTTGTTCTCTGCTGAAAAAAAAACTGGTTCTGCAAAAGTATATCGCGCATGAATTTATTATGATGGTGCAGTAGGTGCCCTGCAGCTGCCATTGCCATTGGTGGAAACTGCTGTATGTGGAATCAATGGAACGATGTGGGATGTGGGATTTCATCTAAAGTTGGGATGTGTTAGCCACGGAGAGTCTTAACTCAATCAAGTTTGAAAAGTTGCTCCTACCCATTCGCTATCGCTTGCTGCGCGAGAAGATGAGAAATATGGAACGAATAAAGCATCTTGGATTGGCACACGCCACGTGATTAGCTTTTCCGGCTGGGCTAGTGCGGAATCGTGTTACTGTAGCCCGTTCGGTTCGGATTACCCACGGTTTTGCACCTTTCTTCACAGTTCGATGAATTTCGCACTGGAACAACTAGTCGTTGTCGGTAGGTTTGTAAGGCATTCCTATTATTATTATTTTCTCTAGTGTAAGCCCAGTAACACCCGTTATGCAGCTAGCTTGTCTAAACTGCTGGGAATTGCGGAGAGCAGGGGCCACATCACAGAACCATATCAAACGACTGTTTTCATCCAAGCGTCTCCACGAAAAATACTTTGTCTCGTTACCCAATGAACCTCATTCAACGTACTGTAGTATTTCAGTTATGCTTTTCGTGATCAGTTATGAGTAGTAGAAGTCACTCACTCGTTTGCAAAGTGTGCCTCACATCTGAATATAAGTGATTACGTTTTCAATCGAGGTACCTCCGAACAGTGTTGTATCTTTTATATGATGATTATAAATTATTTTAACATAAGACACAGACAAGCATAAATTGATTTCAGTTATTATTCAACAGCTATGTAATCAATATGATTTAATAATAGCTTTATAGGGCTGGAATACGATGTATTACCATTGTATAAATAGTATAATTAATGTATGAAAACATTATGAATAGTGATTTTCAGCGGACAGTTCCTTGTAGCGTGGTAAGGTGACCGGAAGAGAATATGAAGTGGATTATTTTCCAGTTCATAACTCACGCTTCGAGCGAGAAATTTTCTCGCCGTAGACAATTTTAAGCGGAATGCTTTTCCTCTAGGTCGGTGCTGGAAAGCCACTTTTCATCGCACAGTACGCACCGGTTGATGTAACATGCGCAGTGCGCATAGTATTCATATGCATGTGCCACCTATAAAGCAGTCCTGGAAGCGGTGCGGTTGAGATCCGTTAGAAAATGTTTTACGAGTGTGTGATAGGCCTTTGCTTGTAGAGGAAAAAAACTGTTTCTCTTGAAAACAAACCTGCGATAGAAATTGATAAGGTAGTGGCAGATGTGACGCCTCTTGAATTAATTACGCCCTTTCTATGTGCATAAATTTTCTGCCGCAGTTACCGCGAGTGTCTTTGAATGGACATCATTGGATCGAGGTGGATAGCAATATGTGAGGTCATAAAAGGGTATCAAACTAATTTTGTTTGTTTGTTGTTTTCCTACACCAACTATGAGACAGGGTATGATGCGGTTTTATAAAAAGTGCTCATGACTATTACTATAACATAAAAGTGAAACACCATGTTAGGGATTGTCAGAGAGCAGTGTTTATACTAGATTTGTGTAGTCACGAATGAATTAAAAAGATTTTTCGAATAAATGAAAGCTCCGACATAATCATTTTGCAATAACGAACGAGAATGATTGCTTTATGATGAGATTGTTTCTGCTCTCTTTTTCTAGCTTAATTGATTGGAAAATCGCTATTTAAGTATATTTTTGAAGACAAGGCTTTTAATCGTGGATGCTATTTCTCTCATCTTATGGTGAAGTCTTAGTAAGTGAATAATTTTCTGTCTTGATAGCTGATATGCTACATCACTTCATTTCCGACAGTTCATGTTTTTAGCAAAGTTCCTTCTTAGCTCCATGAAACTCCTTTAATAAATTGTTCGGACCCCATTCGTATAGGTGGAGCCAAGGTTAAACTTTTTACAATCACGTTTCAGAGACTTGATGCAATCAGCAAGGTTCTTCTTTTGACAAAATAAATGCGATATTCTTTAACGTGAAAAACAATTAAAATAAATGAATAACTTCTTTTATTTTAATTTAATTCTGAATTTCCATTACCTTGTTATTTGAAAACTATGCATCAAATGCATTGTATTGGTTTGAAAATTAACAAGATTGAGTCACCCTATGAGGATAAAATATGATTAAAATGTTAACATTGTGGAATTTTCTATCTTGAATCTATTGAATAATAGAGTAATTTTCCAACTTGTAATAATACTCTGATATAGACTGTATAAATCAACAGCTACTATAAGCAAATTTGGTAGGAGTTGGCAAATGAAAGATAGCTCGTGCAATGTACATAATGATTAAACACGACTGTATTGATTGTATTCGGATATGTTCCGAGTATCCGAGAAACTGTGGTAACAACACTTGAATCCATCAAATTACATCACAAATCAACATGTAGCAAGTGATGAAATATTCATACTGTTATCCTATAGATACGAATGATCTTGATTGTGTTGAGAATCCATGATAAAATTGATCGTATTCGGACGTGTCCGACCATGAGAATTTAAAAGACAATAAGTTTTCTCAAATTTATGTTGGACTCTCCGGGAGTTATATTCGAAGCATCCGAACGACGAGTCCAGTTTATGACTTAACGCCATTAAGGCCCATAATGCTAACAATTAGAAATTGATCACGTATATTTGCAGTAGTTATTTTGAACTAAAATAAGCAGTGTTTTACGAAAATAAGAAAATGTATGGTGCCATTAAAAAAAAAACGTCAGTGCGCGGTCAATTCTTAAAGAATTTAATAAGTTGTACATGAACAAAACTTATACTTACATTATATAGAACATTATCACGAAGGTCATCAGGAATGATACCGAATTATTTCAGGAGTCGTGTAATAACAACGCAACTAATGCATTTAAAAAATGAACTTATTCCGGGTGGCGATGAAAAAAAAAAATTCAAAAGATAAATCAATGAATACAATTTTGCTTAAATCCTACGTTTATTGAGCCTTCTACAAAAATGCTTCGACGCCCTACCGGGCGGCATTAGGCCAGTTAGCCGGAACCTTAACCATGGTCGATGAAAATATGGATGTAGGGATGTCCCAGCCTGCATCCCAGATGCAGGCACTCTTTTGTGGCTTTGACGATCAGCTGCTCCCACGGTTGAGCATGAGCATAATTGACCGCCCGATACTCGAAGACGATCAGCTGCTGCTCCGTTATTGTCAGATCAGCTGTTATTAAACAGAGAACCAACAGATGATGTTTGGGACTAACATACATCTTCAATGTATAAGAACAGGTGATCTCAATGTTATAATAGGCAATACCGGCACCGGCCACGTCCGAATGCGAATCAAGTAGGCAATGGATAGGAATGTGTTGGCGTGGTACTCGCTTTGAATGAAGTCGCGGAGTTCACTGCACTTCCACGAGAAATCACAGGGCAGTTGGATAGAATGGTTGCGTTTGCAGCAGGATTGGTAAACGGTGTGCTGAATTCAACTGACGTCGGCAGCGAATAAGATATTTTACTATGTACCCGGTTTATTTTCTACACAGAGATACACAGTAAAATTATTCATATTTTGGCTTCGATTTAATCCAACAGTTGGGATGTCACTCACAAGTGTGGGTAGTTTATTTCAGCAGAATCCAAAAATACGTCACAACATCGAATTTGAGGACTGACCCAACATGAAGGATGCTGTTAGGGCCACTCACAAGAGTGAGTGGTTAATGTCAATAGATTACAAAAATACGTTAAAATTTCGAATTTGAGAACCGATTTAAACCAACAGTAGTGATGCTGAGGCCACTCACATGTGCGGGTTGTTTATTTCAATGGAATAGAAAAATACTTTGAAATATCGAGTTTGAGAACCGATTTAACCCAAAAGTAAGGATGCTGTTGGGGCCACTCACAAATATGGGTGGTTTATTTCAGCAGAATACAAAAATATGAATGATTAACTTTTTGTAACAGAATCTGAAAGGCGAAGAACGTTAATAATTAACGACATAAAGGGACAGTTCATAAATTACGTGTTGTTAGATAAACATGTTAAGACCCGTACGCTAGCCCAATTTTTTATTTTGTGATTATTGTCCAGTAGCCCACCACAAAACGGAGAAGATACTGGTCAATAATCACGATTTGATATAACGGGCCGCAATCACCTTCGGAAGTGATAATCTAAGAAGTTCTCGGATGGCTTACAGTGACGGACAATACAATACAAAAGACCAAAGCCCGATTTTCATACACAATGGTCATGTTTGGAGACTTGTCTTTCATTTTCACGTGAAGCAGTTGAGCTGAAATTTCGGCTGTAGTCAAGAAATAATCTGAATTTTCATCTGTATTTAATGCATAATTCTGAACAACTTACTCAAAGCGCCGTATCTGATTTTGTAAACAAAGAGGGGGAGGAAGATTCGAATGTTAAATTCTTGAAACCCTTAGTACTTTCACGCAAACTAGAGCAAATAAGCACACCTTTTAGTTTTTGAATGATTTTTTTACAGAGGAAAATTCAGGTTATAGCAATAGCCTATAGCCTTTAGGCTATAAGGGATTTATTATACTATCGTACAGGTTTGGGCCGAAGTGTCTCAGATTGTTACGAAAATAACCATGCGTAGGGTTCCAAGGATTCCAAAATCCAAGCGTCCAAGCGTCGGACAAGGAAAAGTATAATCGTAATGAAGGAAAAACATTTGAATATAATATATAATCAAATTTGAATTGGATATAGGATAAAATTCCAAAATGGGGGCACATGCTGCCTCGCTCCCTACTGCCTTGAGCAAATTTCATTATAGTGTGGTAAAAAAAATATTTTAAAATGATTCGTTTCGGTGTTTGCTCTCAAGGTCTATACATTTATACTCCAAGGAGTTCTCGAATGACATAGAACACTTGAATATGAACATAAACTATTGATCGTCTGTCCATAAACTACGGAAAATGAGGCTTTGAAATACGTGAATACGTCGGAAAATACATTTAATGCGGCGGTATATCTCGAGGTCTGTAGACGTAGAGTCCAACGAGCTTTTGGGTGATCCAGTATGCTTGAATAAAATTTGGCTCTGATTCTTGTGAATGAGTAAGCTGAGCAATGTTTTACTGTGGTTGATCTACTCTACTGTGGTAGAGTTCAACGATTACCTAGAATACTTAAAGATGAAGATAGCCTGTCTAACGTCTATCCATGGACTTTAATAAGGCTTTGACGCTTGTGAATACGTCAGAAAAGTTATTTGATATGGTGGTTGATCTAAGGTTTATACTCTTTTACTCTTAGGATTGAACGGATGGCCGAAAAAAACATGAAAATGGACAAAAACTACTCAACGTTTGCCCATGGCGTAACATGAGGCTTTGGCGCTTGTTAATATTTTGGCGAATACATTTGATACGGTATTTGTTCTCAAGGTCTGTAGACGTAGAGCCCAAGTAGTTTTAAGATGACCTAGAATGCTATGAAAATAAGTAGGATCAACATGTGTTTATGACTGACATGAGGCTCTGGCCTTGGTGAATAGGTCGGAAAAGTCATTTATTACTGTGATTGATCTCAAAGGCCATGGGCCTACTCTCCAAACCGTCCTTGAATCACCTAGAACACTTGAAAACGATAATTGGCTACCCATCCAATAGAATGAAAACAGAAAAACCATAAAATTTCAAAAAATGACATTGCTCACAAGTTTATTTACCCAAAAAATGTCCCTACGCTTAATTTGAGCTCAATCTGACATGGTTTAGGGGTACCTCTAATCGATCAAATTTTTGACATCCTAATCGAAATTTGTTTTTCGATGCCAAATGACTTAATTATGCATTTAATTAAGTCAAGATTTAATGTTATTTAAAAAAAATAAAAAAAAAATAAACGATTTTTCTCTTAGAAATTTTTTGGGACTCATTTCAAATTATTCAGAAAATTATTTTGACTGCAAGAATGATCCTTTTGGAAGAACCACTCCAATGGAACATCACACTCTGATTATAAGATGCTGTTTAGGGTAATAAGCATGAATTGAAACACTATAATGAACATTCCCTAGCAATTTCATCAATTGCTCCGTTGATTAATCTGAACTCAAAAGTTTTCAAAGTTTCCGAAAACTCAACATTTTGATCGATTAGAGTCGCCCCTGAGTCACGCCCGATTAAGCCTAGATTTGGCATAGCCGCATATTTTTAGCTAATGAAACGAACAATTCTCAAGTTTCATTCATTTTTAAGTGTTTTGACTTCGAAAAATCAATTTTGAAATTTTCTTCAATGCATCCTTGGGGAAATTTTCATGGGTAAAAATGTCAAAATTGTGATCACTTAGAGGCACCCCAAAACAATGTCCGATTGAGGTCAAATTGTGCATAGGGTCATAGGGTAATATTTTGGGGTAATGAAACTGGTGAGCAATGTCGTCTTTTGACATTCGAAAATGTCATTTTTATAGCCAGGCATTAGGTTCTAACGCTTGGTAAAACGATAGGTAAATATTATGGCAAAGGGTAAATGCACCCTTCTTTTTTGTGGAAATGCTCTTTTTTTTTAATCAATCATTTATTTGTACAGGCTCAATCGAATCAACTTTACAGAGCCAAGTTTTCATATTTATATACATCAATTATCTTAAAACTAATGTTAAGGGGATAGAACCGATTACTCGCGGCCGTCTCGAGGTTAATAGGAATAACAATTGTATGGATGGGAAGATAGGCGGGAATTTGAAGTGTGGTTTACAAAGCACGTTTATTTTAAATTCGGAATTGGATAAAAACTTATAACTATACAACTTTAGGTTTTCTTTTGACTTTAACATTTTTGAGAATGAGAAAAAAAAAATACACACACAAACACAGCAAAAAAAAAAAAACTTAAAGTAAACATACAGGTTAAACTAACTACAATCTAAGGCTAATGTTAGTCAAAAACACTTAAATGAGTTTCATAAACTCCAGATCACGTATAGCCAAAATATCTCGAACCGGTACATTGGGTTGTCTACCTCGAGCCCGAAGGGAATCATAAAGCTCAGATCTGACTCCACGATGCTCAGCACATGACCAAATAATGTGATCTGCGTCCTGGTAACCTTGTCCACATTCACAGAGATTGCTGTCGCTCAGCCCAACACGGTATAAATGAGCGTTCAAAGAATAATGATTGGACATGAGGCGAGACATCACACGAATGAAGTCTCGACCCACATCCATCCCTCCAAACCAAGATTTCTTCGACACCTTTGGGATGATAGAATGTTGCCATCGCCCCAAATCTCCTTTACTCCATTTATACTGCCAGCTGACGAGTGACTGTTGACGAAAAATAGTAAAAAATTCATTAAAGGCGATTTGTCGATCATAAATATCGCCTTCTATAGCGCCCACCTTTGCCAGCGAGTCCGCTTTCTCATTGCCCAGAATTGAACAATGAGATGGGACCCATACAAAGGTGATGATAAAATAACGCGAAGATAAAGCACTTAGAAGCTCCTGTATTTTCATGAGAAAATACGAGGAGTGCTTTACCGGCCTCAAGGAGCGAATAGACTCTATAGAACTGAGACTATCCGTGAAAATGTAATACTGATCCGGTGTTAGTGAGGCAACAATTTCTAGCGTAAAGTGTATTGCCGCTAATTCAGCGACATATACGGAACAAGGAGCTTGAAGTTTACGATTGGCGCTATAAATTTCATTAAATATACCAAAGCCTGCTGACTCCTCTATCAATGATCCGTCAGTGAAGAACGATTTAGTGGAATCAACTTGGCCAAACTTTGCAGCAAATATCACCGGAGCAATCATAGGACGATGATGCTCTGGGATTCCATGAAGCTCCTGCTTCATGGATAAATCAAAATGAACCAAATTGCCGAATTCGGAGAAGCAAACACGATTGGAAATGTTCGGCGAAGGGCTGACATCCTGTGTTATGTACAAATGGTACAAAGTCATGAAGCGAGTTTGAGGATTCAACTCGAGAAGCTTCTCAAAATTTTCGATTACCTGGGGGTTCATTACTTCACACCTGGTGAGGAGCCGGAGAGATAACTCTGTAAACCGATCCGAGAGTGGCAACATGCCGGCCAGCACTTCAAGACTCATAGTGTGAGTCGAATGCATGCAACCTAACGCGATACGAAGACACCGATATTGAATACGTTCCAGTTTTATGATGTGCGACCGAGCCGCTGACTGAAAACAAAAACTACCGTATTCGATAACCGACAAAATCGTTGTCCGGTACAACGTTAGAAGATCTTGCGGATGCGCTCCCCACCAGGTCCCGGTAATTGTTCGAAGAAAGTTGATCCTTTGCTGGCACTTTCGCTTCAGATACTCAATGTGGGATCTCCAGGTGCACTTTGAATCGAACCAGACCCCAAGATATTTAAAGGACATTGAATGAGTTATCGGTGTACCCCAAATTTGAAGCTTCGGTTGAGCTGGGTTATGCTTCCTTGAAAAAACTACCAACTCAGTTTTCTCCGTAGAGAATTCGATACCTAGCTCTAGAGCCCAAGTAGACAAATTGTCTAAGGTATCCTGTAAAGGTCCTTGCAGATCGACCCCATTGGGTCCCGTGACAGACACTACGCCGTCATCCGCAAGTTGTCTCAACGTACAGTTGTCATTTAGACAACTGTCAATGTCTTTGACATAAACATTATACAAAAGAGGGCTTAAACATGATCCCTGGGGGAGACCCATGTAGCTAAATCGGGAAGCTGTAGAGGTTCCATGAGAGAAGCTCATATGTTTCTCTGACAGCAAATTATACAAAAAATTATTCATTAATGGTGAAAAGCCACAAGCGTGGAGTTTATCTGATAGAACTTCAACAGATACTGAATCAAAAGCCCCCTTTATGTCCAAGAACACAGAAGCCATTTGCTCTTTTTTAGCAAAAGCTAACTGAATATCTGTGGAAAGCAACGCGAGACAGTCGTTCGTTCCCTTACCCCTACGGAAACCATATTGAGTATCTGAAAGCAGGTTATTCGTCTCAACCCATTTGTCCAGACGGAAGAGGATCATTTTCTCCAACAACTTTCGAATACAAGATAACATCGCGATGGGTCGATAGGAGTTGTGGTCAGACGCGGGTTTACCAGGTTTTTGAATGGCTATAACTCTCACCCGTCTCCAATCATCCGGTACAATGTTGAGTTCCAGAAACTGATTAAACAAGTACAACATGCGCCTCTTAGCGACGTCTGGGAGGTTCTTAAGCAAGTTGAACTTAATCCTATCAGCCCCTGGAGCCGTATTGCCACACGAAAGGAGTGCGAGAGAGAACTCTACCATTGAAAAAGGTTGGCTGTTCTCATCTATCGAATTCGTGGTTTCGCGAGGATTCATCCGTGCCGGCACAGAATCTGGACAAACTTTTCGCGCGAACTTGAGGATCCATTGGTCCGAGTACTCTTCGCTCTCGTTGTTCGTAGTTCGGTTACGCAATCTTCGCGCCGTGTTCCAAAGAGTACTCATCGACGTCTCGCGCGATAGCCCGTCCACGAATCTTCGCCAGTAACCGCGTTTCTTGGCCTTGATGAGACTCTTAAGTTCGCGTTCGAGAGCCGTGTATACTTCGAAGTGCTCAGGTATTCCACGTCTACGGAAAACTTTAAACGCGTCGGACTTTTTACGGTAAACCTCGGTGCACTGTTGATCCCACCATGGAGAAGGAGGTTTCCTACGAAATGACGTTCCTGGAACTGGTCGAGTTTGAGCTTGAAGCGCGCTGTCTAAGATCAGGTTGGAGAGGAAGTTATATTCCTCCAGCGGTGGAAGCTCTTCTACCGTCGTTACGGCTTCCTCTACTGCTGTCCTGAACTTTGTCCAATCGATGTAACGGGTAAGATCATACGCGACGTTGATGGATTCCGACGGATTGAACCCGGTGGCAATCGAAATTTTTATGGGCAAGTGATCACTACCGTGGGGATCTTGAATCACATCCCATGTGCAATCCAACGATAATGAATTCGAACAAAGTGTGAGGTCTAATCTACTGCCAATTGAGGATGGACCAGCCAAACGTGTTACTTCTCCATTGTTAAGAACTGTCATATTGAAGTTGTCACAGAGGTCATATAACAAGGAAGACCGGTTGTCGTCGTACAGTTCTCCCCAGCCTGTACCGTGAGAGTTAAAATCTCCCATGATCAACCGCGGAGCAGGAAGAACCGAACAAATATCTGAAAGTTGTTTTTGGTTTATTGAGGCTCTAGGAGGAATATAAACGGAAGCAATGCAAAGGCTTTTATTTTTAATAACAGCCTGACATGCGACAACTTCAATACCTGGAATAGGAGGAAAATTCACTCTATAGAAGGAGTAGCACTTTTTGATCCCCAAAAGTACTCCTCCTCCACGTGAATCCTCACGATCAAGACGAATAATGTTGAAATCATGAAACGGAAGATCGATTTCGGGAGAGAGCCATGTTTCACAAATAGCAAATGCATCACAACCGGTATTGTGAGCCAAAAATTTGAAAGATTCCAATTTAGGAACAAAACTTCGACAATTCCACTGCAGAACAGTGATCAAATCCCCGACCTCATTTGGAAAATTATCCATCGAAGGAAATGATAGCTGCAAGGAGGGGCCACTTAATTGTCAATTGCTTCAAGAAAGTCTTCACTGTGGGAAGCATTGCCAATACAATGCTTTTGAGAGGGTCAGAAATTTCAAGGTACTTGAAGATACCTTCGACAATGTTATCAAATGAGAACAGCCCGCTTGAGGAGGGGGCTTCTGTTCTTAAAAGCGGGGCATCAGGGCTTTTGGATGTCCCCGGGAGAGATGGAAAGTCCTGGGTGTAGTTAGTACTACGAAAACCAGGAGGAATTGGATTTTCCTTTTTCCCACCTCTTTTTGAAGTAGGCATGCTGGTCTCGGGCTTCTTTTCAGCAACTTTCCGTGGGCGGACGCGTCTTCGCTTCCGTGGGGCACCTTCCGGAAAACTGCACGATGTTCCCTCTTCAGCCAAATCAAAGTCAGACTCGTCATCTGACAGAGGAGCAAAGGGATTTGTATTGGCATCGGGTGATGGTGTGGCTTTTTTCACCATTTCGGCGAAAGATTGCCTGGAACGCTGTTTTAGCGAGCGTTCCAATTGTTCCCCGCGTTGTTTGTACGCCGGGCATGACGAGAGAGCATGAGGAGGAGTTCCCTTACAGAAAGCGCATTTTGGTGTGCTGTCTGCGCAGGCGCCATCCTCGTGTTTCTCCCCGCAGTTGGAGCAGCGTGCCTTATTGCCGCAATGGGAGGTCGTATGTCCCATCTGCTGGCATTTTTGGCAGGTCATGACCCGAGGTACGAACAACCGCACAGGTAGTCGAAGTTTTCCCAACTCGACGTATTGAGGGAGGGCTGAGCCAGAGAAGGTCACACGAAACGAGTCTGACGGTGTAAACTTCTTTTCACCCTTAGTGATCGATACTGTGCCAAGTCTTATCACATCCAGTATCTTCACTGGAGAAAGCAGGTGGTTCTTAAATCGACCAACCCCCTGTTTCAGCAGGATCTCAGGGTTCACACTCGTTTCGGTGACCACACCTTCAATTTCAATACCCCGAGCTGGGATATATACCCGATACTCGAGTGTAAAAAGCTGAGAGACAGCAATCTCGTTAGCTTGCTTAAGGTTGGACACAACGACCCGAAGTTTATTCGGTCTAACTTTTATTATCTCGGTCACGGCCGAGAATCGCTTCGTCAGATCGTTGGAGATCTGATAAACATTAAGAGGTTTCGTTTTGGGCTGAAAGAAGACAACCCATGGACCAGCTGAACCATCTGGATAAGCACGTGATC
Organism: Aedes koreicus; assembly: GCA_024533555.2. Taxonomy (NCBI): domain Eukaryota; kingdom Metazoa; phylum Arthropoda; class Insecta; order Diptera; family Culicidae; genus Aedes; species Aedes koreicus. Next base: position 95,286 of record JAHHFK020001045.1, read on the forward strand.
GGGTAACCTTATGAGCTACCCCATCATTTCGCGCCATAGATGATTCGTCTTCCGACAAATCATCCATGGCTCCCACGTGGGAGTTTATGACGCTCAAACGCTCACGCAATTAAAAATAATCGAACACAGAAAAACAAACTAAAGCTAAAAACACTCTCTCACACACACACGCACTCACTCAAAATTAAATTATAATGTATTCAGGAGAAACAAAAACTTATCTTATATGTATCACTGATCTGCTGCAGCCGGTCAACGAATGTGCTACTGCTGCCGAGCGACGATGTGTGGCCGCTTGTACGGGCTAGATGTGGAGCTCAGCGATGATGAAAATGATGACGATGATGAAGACGCTGGTCGGTGGTGGTTGGCAGATGAACGATTGCACGCTACACACGATGGACTGCTGGTGTGCGTGCCGTGAATAGATGCGGAGCAATATGGCTATTTGATTGCTAATTGCAATTAATAGCGTCGTTGCACTGATTAACACACGTTTTCTTCTTCAGAAAAAGCAAAACTCGATATCAACTGCGATGAGGACACTATCGAGAGAAAAAAAAACTGCACTTGGAAACAACGCGTGACAAACTTTCAAAGCAACGGAGAGCGTACACAACGAACCGCACCGTTCGCTTGTTCACTGGACAATGAACAAATGGGTAACTTATAGAATATGTTGCACAGGAGGTCAAAATTACGTCATAATAATCATCACATACACTAGAAAATATTAAGTATGCAACGTCATGATTAAATTTACTTAGCTGCAAGCTTTCAAAAACAAACAGGTCTCAACTAACTCCGATGTTTGTTTTGAATGGTCTTAGCACACCATTTGACCGACATCATTGAAATATCTAGTGTCTCGTATACGTGAAATAAACTCTGCTGTAGCAACATATGCTTTTTGTTACTGCAGAACTACTTAAACGAAACATTAAACTTAAGTGTTGAATATTGAAAACGTTTCGTGTGCTACTTGGGATTCCAATATGGTCTAGAAGAAGACAGTCCTGCTTGCAGATAAGAACCTTCCCAACATGTTGGATATTCAAATAACGATAGCATTGTTTGGCAAACCTCCTGCTTATTCTGCACCCGAAACCTAAACAAAATCAAACAACAACTGCACACAAAGGTAATCATCAAAATATCATCCAAAGCGAAAATAACACGAGCAAAAAAACATCCACTCAAGACCAGTAGCCCAAAGCTCGAAACTTATCTGACCAGATAATCAACCGAACCCAATGTTTGCGATCTGTGGGGGGGGTGTATGTGTGTGTGTGTGTGTGTGTGTGTGTGTGTGGGTTGAGACCCATTTATGAGCCCAAAGCAAACGCAAAAAAAAGAGGCGATCTTCCATCGCCTCACCAGGAACAACAGCGCTCGAAGAAGAAACGTAATTTATAGCTCTACGTTGCCTTTCCTCAACCCTCTTGCATCGTCCATCGTCCGCAGAAGTGCACTAAAATCGGACACAACAGAAATCATCAACCCTTGGGACCCCTTCCTGCCTCTGTTCGTCTCTGTTTCAGCTCATCAGACTGACCTCAGGAGGAAAATATTATTTTTATGTTAACGATCAATATACTTAATTTAATTCCCTTTTATGATCCACACACGTACAGGGAACACTTTTCGTCTCGGAACCGGAGACCTCGGGAGTCCCCCGGGTGATGATATCTGAATCTGACGATCCATTTAGGAGGCTTTGTTGATATCATACTCGTTGCTCTCCACTGCATCAGGTCCGTTCACGATGGATCATGAATCTTTTTTTGCCTTTTTTCGTGGCTCGAGGGCTCGTTGAACCTGTTTCCCCACATCTAGAAGACGTGGAAACGAGTTAGATGCTACCGTTTCTCATTTCAAAGCGATTCGTACACACACACACACACGGTTTAAAGCGCGATAAATAGGTTTAAACGGCTGGTTCGGGTTTCCGTGAGTTTGGTGCCATGACTGATTGGAACAGTGGCCCAAAAACCATCCCGATTTGAAATAATTGAAACCACTCTTGCAACCCGCGTTGATAGATTTGAACCCCACCCGAGAAATATATCATCGCACACGAACCGTTCGGCAGCAATCTTCACCGTAACGACCTGTCACATGTTCACGCCTTTTAATCCATCATAAAAGCGCAGAACCACGGTTTTGGAAAATGAAATTATTTCTCCAAATTGGGTTCGAGTAAATGCCGAGTTCACCGCTGGCCGACCAAGTCAATTAAGCAAATTTTCACGCCTCACGGCCATCAATTTGGAAAAAGCCGGGAAACCAAATCTTTGCGGGTGATTGGAGTGGTTGAAAAATTAGAAAACTAATTCCCCTGAACCCTTGGCGAAATGACTTGGTGGAAAATTTGTTATGTCTACAACCTCTCCCCCACCTCGCGGTGGTTTCTTCTAGCCCGTGAAGAAGAATCATAAAATTTTCGGGTCTCATCACCACGTGTTCCTTCAATCCTCGGTGTATTTAGTGAGTAGTAGTTGTACTGGAACACATGTCCCGTGTGCTGACGTTGGCTTCTGACTGTTCGGCTCGGTCGACCCCTCACGCACCGCAACACCGTTGATGTTTGTTGTTTCTGGTTGTGCTTCACTTGTACCTAAAACCTCCCGGCAATCCGGACAGCGTATGTTTAACAATAACAAAATAAAGCAGCCTTCAAGTTAATACACTTAACGCTACGTACCGAAACCCCGATTTACAAATAATAATAATAATCGCCGCCCGTCCCCCTCTCACGGCCGTTCCGTTGAAGGAAAAGCGCACGTCTATCAATTTGGCGTGTTCTTCTTGGCATTTCTTGGCGACATTCCTCCTGATCCCGAAATACGTCCCCGATCGTCGGACACGTGTCTCATTCACGCTTCATCTCACAATCCTCGCCTGTCACGTGACAGTTCCGTTTTAGAAACAGAGTCCCGAAGAGATTGTCACTCATCGCTGGAAGGAGCTTACGGCTGCGTTTTTTTTTCCTCAATCCCTGAAACACAATCGAAACAGAAACGTTTAGTTATGTACTTGTTTGTTGGAATAACAATGATTCAACTACATTGTACCACGGCAAGATTTTGCTTGTCGAAGCGGGCAAAAAGTGTGTTATTAATTTCCCATTTAAGGCAGAGCTGTTGGTGGCTATCGATGGCCGGGAGAGAAGGGAGTGATGATATGCTCGTGTGGGATTTGTTCGGAAAATGATTCAACGCCATCGCCAGGACAAAGGACAATGGCTTTTGGTGTCATGCAATTTGCATGTTAATTCAATAAAAACACACGGATTAGAGATGTTTTCCGGTCGGTTGGCTGTTCGCTGAAATATGTTGTAGTTTGAGTTTGTTATTAGCTGCTTTTGAACAATTTCAGTTGAAGTTAATTCCTCAACGAGCGCTCATTTTCCCTTCAAAGTTAATCCGTTTTACGAACTGTCTAATCCTTATAAATTAACTTTCCAATTAATTAAAACTCCTTTCCATGCCGCGTGAAAAAAGGCTAAATGCCTCAACGTACCTTTCCCAACTACCGAACAACTCCGTCTCCGAGTGCAGCGACTGGAAATGCAACAATTAATCAAACTGTCCCCATGAAACACCGATGGCACCAAAAGCGACCAGTGTGCAAAACCCGGATACGTCATTAACCTCCGAAGATTACCGCATTTGTTTTTTTTTCTTCTTCTTCCTCGTTTCTGATCCCTACGGTGCACCCCAGTCCAGGAGGGTCTCGTTAGAAAGCGGGGTGAAAAGTAATAAGTCATACAAACACTTTTCCACTGCTCCGTATAGCTGGAGTATACAGATAGTAGTTCCCTGCGTTCCTGTCCCGACCTGGATGGTAATTGATTCAACACAAACATTTATACTTCGGGGTCGCCGAATAAATCATTTCAATTACCTAGCTCCTTCGGCCCATCGCCTGACGATAGATGTCAAACCCGGGTTGTGTTCTTGGAAAATTAGGAAAAAGTGAGGTTAAGACGGTGGCAGTTAATCTTTATTAATGAAGTGTCCTGCTCGTGAGTAAGTGAATTAGTGCGTTACCGATTGAGGCTGCCTGCGAGCAAAGTCGGCTTTGAAGAAAGGCAGATAGATGTCATGAAAAGCGAAGCTTGTAGTCGTCATCGATGCGGATAATTGGATTCGAAGGAAAGGGGCTTTGGTGTGGGGCCTGGGGGACATTGTCGGGATTCATTGCCTCAGGCAAAGAGTTTTTCGATTCAGCATCTTTTGAAGAACCTACAGCATCCGGATACATAGGAAATTCTTTTGACGGGGTCACGGAGTAGGGTGTCGTAAAAATTTGAAAAATATCGACAATCACGAAAAATTGAAACACTTATTAAAAATTGGATCATAGCAAACGTTGCCCGCGAACGGTTGAGTTTTTGGGAGTTGTCAAGTTTATTGGAAAAGTGATTGAAAGAGTATTGAGTTCGTTTTGATTTGTTTTCCAGGAGAGTAATTTTTTGGCGATTCTCCAGTAAAATGGTTGCCTTACACGGCTATCAATTAACCTCAGTGTTGAGTCGTTTTTGACTCATTTTTGCCAACAGTGGAGTCACTGATATACACTGAATTTTTTTTACGACGGTAATGGTACGCGTAAAAAAAACCGCGTTATTTCCAAAAACGACGCATAAAAAAACCGCGTTATTTCAAAAAACGACGTAAAAAAGTCAAGGAAATAAAAATTATATTTCATATTCATATTGAAAGAATATTGTCATAAGATGTATTGGTGGTGGAAAAACATGGTTCCAGTAACATTGGCCACCGGGATTCTGCTACAAATGGATAGAGGTTGTTAATTCAATGTGTGAGCAAAACAGTCCAGAGTAGTTATAGAGAGTTTTCGTCTTCAGCAAAATTTCTCAGTGTGTCATTCGTCGTCTTTTGACATTATCATATTAGTTCCACATCAAGCCGCAGAGATGGCACTGCAGTCTATCTTTTCTAAATTAAGCGCTAGAGATTTGCCGTCCTCGGCAAAGTTTCTCAGTATGTCATTTGTCGTCTTTTGATATTATCATATCTGTTCCAAATCATGCCGCAGAGATGGCGCTGCAGTCTATCTTTTCTAAATTAAGCGCTAGAGATTTGCCGTCTTCGGCAAAGTTTCTCAGTATGTTGTTTGTTGTCGTTTGACTTTGTTATATTAGTTCCAAATTATGTATACTGTAGAGATGGCAATGCAGATTATCTTTTCCAAATGAAGTGCTAGAGAGTTTAAATTATGTCGCAAATATGAGGTACGATCTGGATCTAACGTGATTATTTTGAATGCCTTTATTAAATACAATTAACATCTTTGCAAAAGACAGCACCTTCCTAGAGCACGATTTGGTAATTTAAATTGCGGCGCCATATTTGCGGCGCAATTCGGAACTAATCTGATAATGTCAAGTGACTATATTTTACATTCTCAACAACTTTACTGAGAACGGCAACTCTCTAAAGCTTCATTTGGAAAAGATATTTTACTACGCGGTCCGTTATTTCAAAAAACGACGTTAAATAACCGCGTTATTTAAAAAAAAAAACAACGTAAAAACAGTCAAGTCACAATAGACGTGAAAAAAATTTTGATTGTTGGTGTTGATTATAGCATTTCCAATGGTAGACGTGAAAAAAATTTCGATTGTTGGTGTTGATTGTACATTTCCCAATTAAGCCTCTGAACAATACTGTTTAGAACAAGAAAAATTGTTGTTTACAGTTTACTATGTGTACTTTTGTTTTTAAATTCCACAAATATTGTTTGCTGTCTTTGTAAAAAATCATACGAAATTTTGAGTTTTAATTCCATACCGGCTTTGGACCTGGCTTGAGCTGGCGCTTGAATCTAGTTATGTAGCACAGTATTTGGAGGAAATGCCAACGCAGAGAGGTGATGATATCTCAAGCTGACCAAGCATGACAAGCACGTACATTACAGATAGGACGCGGAGGGCCCGCTTAGGAAACACCATTTTGAGAAATAGAATAGACTTTCCCAGGTAGTTTGTATTAGTAACAGTGTTCACGTTCTTTCAATATGATTATGAAATATAATTTTAACGTAGGACCACGTTTTTTTTTTCTATACCGGGTGTCATTTCAAAATTTTGAAAATTGAGAGCGTTACGCAAAAAGTGAAAGTGTTTTTGAACGCTAATAACTCTTGTTTGACTGAACAGAATTACTTTATTTATACACTGTTTGATCAGGAAAACTTACAAATGTTTTTGATTAAATTTTCAATTAAGTGCTTTTCGCATAAAGTGGTTCAACTTTTTACTTTAAAATTACCTACTTTTGCTGCCATACAAATTTGTATATGAACCGGTTGAAAACATGGTTTTCCCTTTCCGAATGCTCAAAAAAACGGTGACAAATTGTTCAAATTGTCTTCTTTTTTATTTCATTAGGTCTCATTCCTTGTTTAATACAGACATAGTCTCCCCTCTCAGCTGCAAATTTATTTTGCTTTGTTCTGCTGTCTGGTTTTATAACTGAAACCCGCCCTCTCTTATGAAATTTGCTTCGTACTGCATTCTAATGACTCTCTTCTCTGTGGAAAATGCTATCAACGCCAGTATAAGGCACACGATTCGAACCCAAAATGATTTCATTGAGATTTTCAAGTTCGATTGACCATGGCACGTACCGTTGTGTTTTTCTGCTCTCCTGTTACGATTTTTCTCCGTTTTTTTTATCTCGTCCATTTTTCTCGCGATTACGCGTCTGGCTCTCAAATTTTGCCTGCGCTTGCTCATTTACAAGCCAAAAAGAAGCGCTGCAAAGATTTGCAAGTTTTCCTGCTTGACCTATTGCCGTGGCAAAGGCTGAACCCCCCTTTCCGAAACCATATGAGCTGGGCACCTCCGGAAAACGATGTTTGTATACCAAGATTACTAGAATCATCCCAAGTATCTTGCCGTCCGCCATTCACTGCGACGAGTGAGCCTAATGCAACTACCATGCTGTATTGAGTACAGTTCATGATGGTATCCTGCTGGTCAAATGAGCTGAAAATATAAATTAGTTTCTAACGCGTATCATAACCACCGTCCTTTTCAGGACGACCAATTATATTTTACAATCAAAGATTGTGTTTAAGTTTGTGATTGACCCAGTACCCAACCATTGCATATGATCAAAGAACAGGTTCATTTCGATTTATTTGAGGCATTAAAGTCGAGAGTAGTGAATTCGGCAGAGATTTCCACTAAGCCTCGAACTGGCAAACATAAGCAATGGCTCAGTATGAAAAAAATTTCATAAGAATGTATACACCCAACGCGGTCCAACGTTAACCTTGCGGTTATATCCCTAATATAACCCAATTTCATTTTTTTTATTTCCTTTGACTTTTTTTACGTCGTTTTTTGAAAGAATTTTTTGAAATAACGCGGTTTTGTCATGAAATGAGCGTTGAGCTTCAGTGTAATCCTCAATAGGTTAGGGCCGGTTCATAAACCCACGTAGACTTATTTTTGAAAATCTCAGCCCCCCCCCCCCTCGTAGACTTTTCTCCATACAAATTTTGAAATTTTGTATGGAGCCCAAAAAAAAGTCTACGTGGTTTATGAATAGCCCCTTACGGTATTTTTCATACATGGGAGTTTCTTTCGTGATTTGGAATTGGTAAATTGTCAATTTATAGTTAGGTTGTTGCAGGATACGGAGAGACTGCTTAGTTGGAGTGGTTAGGCGGAGGAGATAAATAGAAATGAGCTTTCAGATGATTTTATACCAATAATTGACCTTCAAACATTATATGTACTCACTGATAATAGAGGTAGTGACAGTAGTGCAACAGTATAGACCAGTAACCTTTGAAGGTTAAGGGGCTATCAAGTAGAACAACCGACTGAGTTCATCAGATATAGCTCGAATGGGCTACAGCTTAATAAACAACTGAATATTATTGTCATTTATTCAATGAAATGTTCTCACTATTCTCATTCAATGCTCATTTCATCCAATAGTGTCCAAAACATAGTTATAATCAACCATCGACAGCTCGCAACAATACCCAAGTAGCACACGAAACATATTTTATATTTATCACTTATCTTTCATGTTTCATTTAAGTAAGTTTCACGTATACGAGATACAAGATATTTCATTGATGTTGCTCAAATGGTTTGCTAAGACCATTCAAAACAAACATTGGAGTTAGTCGAGACCTGTTTGCCTTTGTAAACTTGCAGCTAAATAAATGTAATCATGACGTTGCATACTTAATGTTTTCCAGTGCATGTGATGTCGATTATGAAGTAATTTTGACCTCCAGTGCAACATAACGCATAAGGTATAAGGTTCCAATGATGCGTTCTGATACTTCAGGTTTTCAAAATGCGTTTCTTGAGCCACATGCGCAACGTAATGAGAACGCAACATAAAGTCAATAAATAATGTTACGTTCTGTCATCGGTCAATTGAACATTACCACAACAGTGATGACGATTGAAATATATCCAAATGAAATGCACACTACCGACCACATGTGTTTTGATATGATTGAAAAATTAATTAATAATTAATCTGATCAGATAATGGTTGGTAAAGGTAAAGGTTGATTTCTAGTTAGAGGATAGTTGTTATTGTATAGGCCCAACAAAGAAAATGGCTTAAAGTGTTCATTATGCAACCTCTATAAGCTATGATTTTTGTGGTGGTTATCACTATTTAGCTTTTAAACAAGTATCACTCGAAGAGTGAGAGCATAATATTTTCATTTTCGGCTATCCTTACTAATTAATATAAATTTAATAGCTACCTACGTAAAGCTGATATAAATTATCTTCCCAAATAAAATGAACAGTTGTGAGATTACAAGTTGTGCGTAGTGAACATAAGCTGTAAAGTTTTTGAACTGTTTACATAGTAACAAAATCATTGATTTCACAAGAAACCCGTGAACCCAATTATAAGGACATAATGTTGGGATTAACCAGCCCGGGGCTGAAAATCCCGATAATCAAGAAACAAACAAAGGACATAATGTTTCCTACTATACCCTAATGTATTCATCACAAAATAACATTTTGGTATTGGTTAAACTTTCAATGTATCAGTACTTGATTGCATATTTTCCAAATGGTTTATTTAAATTAAAACCCAAGCAAGAATACCTGAATTGTAATGTTTTGAGCATGGAATAATCAATTGATCATATGTGAAAATCAAATGAATTGCCTTAAGTAATAATAAAAATAAACTTCATCAAGATTGGTTCTGACGACCAACTTAAATGATGACACGAAGTATTCGTCTTTTAAAATCAAGTTATTTAACTTCTCGTGATTCAGAACAGGAAACGACTGATTAAGCTCCTTTAAGCAATTGTATATTTTGGCTAGTAGGTTTTTCGTCATAAACAATGCAATTAAAAAATTGCAATTAATTGCACTATAAGTTCTACATAAATACATGTTTGGAATGGTTTCATATTTTCCACCTACATGCAAAGATAACTTTCCTAAGAAACAGTTGTGTCTAAAGGTTGTACGGAATCAAATTGCACCACTTTTAAATGGCTGTAACTTTTTATCCGTTGGGTATTTTCTATTGGTATTTTGGGTGGAATTAGTTCAATGTGTATTTGTTTACGCTGTGTATGTTTCACTAGCAGATGTGCAATCGTTGCGAAGATGAAGTCAGAAGAACAGCAGCGGCGCAAAGAAATTTTGCGCACGTACCTCGAAAATCCGGGTCTTTCTCATCGGGCCATCAGCAGGAAGCTGGGAATGGTACATTCTACGTTGTCTCGTGTTTTAAATCGGTAGCACGAACGTTTGACCATCGATCGGAAAGAAAAAGGTGGCCAAAATGGATCTCCGTATAGTGTTAAGGATCACAATCAGGTAGTTCAAGCTTTCAAGAGGAATCCCAACAGTTCAGTTCGAGATGTGGCGAAGAAACTGAATCTAACCAAAACTTTCGTGCAAGATGCGAAGAAATGTCAAGGACTACACACGTACAAAGTCCAAAAGCCGCCTAATCGCGATGAACGGCAGAATACGGTAGGTAAAACACGTGCACGGAAGCTCTACACCCAGATGTTGACGAAACCACATTGCCTCGTTAAGGATGATGAGACGTATGTAAAAGCAGACTTCTGTCAGCTTCCGGGGCTCCAGTTTTTCACTGCTCATCAAAATTCGATGTCCCTGACGACGTTAGAAAGCAGAAGATGTCACAGTTTGTCAAACAAATTTATGATTTGGCAAGCAATTTGCTCGTGTGGAAAGCGGAGCACCCCATTCGTGACAACTGGAACGGTCAACGGGCAGGTGTACCTAAAGGAATGCCTCCAAAAGCGTCTACTTCCTTTTCTGAGGTAACACGATGGTCCTACGATTTTCTGGCCGGATTTAGCCTCGTGCCATTATTTCATTATATTCAAAGTGACCGTTAAAATAAGGTGTGCTTATACTTTCTGGAACAGTCGTTATGTAGGGTAAGGGAATGTCATGTTGGCCCAGCTCCTTCATTCGGCCTATGTACCAAATCTGTCATTAATTCAGCGATAATCAACAAAATTATGTTCCTATCAAGATGGCCGATTTAATTCGAAGCGATTCAGACATTATTAATCAATTTACTGTTGTTAACTTCCGTGTACTTAACGATTTTTTCAGCTTTATAGACATCAAGATTTCACTGGTTAAGCTGAACAGATTGTCTCCATGATCTTCGAATGATCTAAATTTTGTTAAGTTGAACCGATAATCCGAATAATGCCGCCTAGATTTAAAGATAATATTCACACGTTATAAACTAACATTTCCCACAGATAAAATAACAAGGGTTCAACAAGAAAACGGTGGACCCAATGTTAGGGACATATTTTTTCCTTTGTTCCCAACTATGGCCTGTTGTCTGGATAACTTAGTAAAAATGTTGTTATTGGTCAAATTTTCAATGGAAATGTATGAGTTTCGATTTTATACCCTCCAAATGGTTCATTTAAAGACAAACCAAAGGAACAAAACCAGTTCTGAGTAAACTATTATGTTTTCATTATCAAAGGGCCAATAAACCATATGTGAAAATCTCTTACGTATTTCAAAGCAGTTTTAGTTTAGTTTGTTTTGTGAAAAATAATGTTGTCTAGAGCGAATAAGGTCTGTATCCGCAATAATCCGGAAACCTCAAAACAAGAATAAAACATAAATTTCGCATTATATTTCCGTCGTAGTTGTTTATTTCAGATTCATGGGATGTGTTTTAACAATTCGTGAAGACAAAACATAGTTACTCGGTATTTGCATAAAATTTTCGAACTTTGCGCTTAGCTCCGTTCATTAGGGTTTGTAAAGACTCTTCAGAAATCGTAGAAGCCGTCTTTGTTCAAATTGCTGGAAGCGTTTGATGTCTTTGATTCCTTGCTTCTTTCCAGAAAGCTTCCGCTTCATCAGAGCCCAATATCTCTCGATTGGTCGTAGCTCTGGGCAATTTGGCGGGTTTGAGGTTTTTGGTACAATGTTCACTTGATTTGCTTGGTACCACTCCATCACAGTTTTAGCATAGTGGCGTGATGCCAAATCCGGCCAGAACAAAGGTTTTTCTTTGTGACTTTTGATGAAGGGTAGCAATCGCTTCTGCAGACACTCTTTCTGATACATCTCCTTGTTGATTGTGCCTGTAGTGACGAAAGCCACACGTGCAAATTGCTTGCCACACAAGGTATTTTTTGGGAAATTTCGATGCCTTCTTCGTTCTAAAATGCTCAGCTGTAGCATTTCTGGCCATAGCAGAATAAAAAGCCAGCCCTGGAAGCTGCTTGAAATACTCCAGGACATAAGTTTCATCGTCCATAACAACGCATGAAAACTTCGTCAAATATTCGCAGTACAAACGTCGAGCCCGTGATTTTGCTGCCAATTTCTGTTTGTCGTTGCGATTTGGAACTGTTTTTACTTTATACGACTTAAGTCCCAAACGTTGTTTTGATTTTTGGACAAAACCAGGCGACATCCCTATTTACGAGCCACCGTTCGAATGGAGAGATTTAGGTTTTTCGTTAATATCCTTTTCACCTTTCGGTCCATGACGGGATCAGCGCGTCCAATGTTTTTGTCACTTCTCGGTTTCCTCTCCACCGTCAAACGTTCCGAAAATGATTTGAGCACATCGTGAACAGTGGATTTAGGCAAATCCAATCTTTTTGCATGGTCCCGTATTGACAAGTCAGGATTTGCCGTATGCCCGTACAAAATTCGTTCGCGCACTTGTTTTTCTTTCGTCGCCATCTTGAATACTAAACATGAAATGTAAACATCAATCATAGTCTTTTTTATCATAGACTCTCAGCTATACCACAGTGAAATTTTTCATCCCTACGTGCAATATTTCAAAAGTTACAATGATTTGAAGGTGTCCGGATTAATGTGGATACAGACCTTATAGCTGGAAATGCCTCATGAAATCAGGAAGAAAATCGTACGAAGACTGCATTAAACCTTCGTTAGGTGTCGGGGTCAATATGATCCGGAATGGATTTTAAAATTGCAATAACTTTCTTAATTAAGCATCTAGACGTTTGAATTTTCTTGACTTTTCCTAAATCATAGGAAGTAACGTTTCTGCATTGAACCCAATTTCTTTTACATTTCTGAAGGGCTGCACTATGGTACGAATGGACAAATTTCGCGTCAAAAATCTATAACTCGAAAACCATTAACTTTAGACACATGCTGTCTTGGGAAGATTCGCTTCTACAGAATTGTAGATATTTTAATTTAATGAAACGTTGTTGAAAAAACTTTACTTCTATCTCATCTACGTATCGTTTTATAACAGTTTTTCTAACTTTCCTTAGGGTGGGACTCAAAAAAAACAGTATTTTTGCTCTAATTTTTTTTATTTCAATTTGAATTTTAAAACTTTGTAGGGATGACTTTTATGACATAAAATGACACCACAGGAAGCGCGCATAGTCCATTTTCTTACGTTTGAAGTTAGCACATTACCGCCATCTGCTCAGCTTTATCATCCTTCACAAAGTGCCTAACAGATGGAGCAGGTGTGTTAATGACGATGATTTGTAGTGCAAAATGTTCAATGTTTTGTGTCTGTTTGTCTGTGATATAAATGTTAATAAATAAACAGAGATGAGTTAATATAAAAATAAAAACATTTTCATAAAAAAAAACTCGCGTTGTTCCGCTCTCTGATGATAATTGTTGATGCTGATGATGCAAAGTTATGCAGAAAAAATGTAAAACTACCAATTTTAAAACGAGTTTTTCTCCTAAAGGAGACAAAAAGGAACAAACGATTTTGCAAAGATCTTACAGATGGAAGTTCTCACTTTCAGTTCACGTATTCTGTGTTTGCAAATATTTGCTAATAGAGGAGTAAAATATCATCCAATAACGTTTTTTTTTGACACTTCAACTTTTACAGCTTTTTTTATACAATAACAAAGGAACTATCTTGTGTCTCATTTTATGTCCTAAAAGTCATCCCTACAAAGTTTTCAAATTAAAATTGAAATAAAAGAGTAACAGCAAAAAAACTGATTTTTTAAAGTCCCACCCTTAGGAAAATTAGAAAAACTGTTATAAAACGATACGTAGATGAGAAAGAAGTAAAGTTTTTTAAGCAACGTTTCATTAAATTAAAATATCTACAATTTTTTCGAACCAAAAGTCCTTTAAATCATAAAAATAAAAAGTTAATTTTTTTATTATGAACATTAAAGGACCACCCTAGTCACCAACCGAACCAAAAGATAAATCTTATTTTTTTAATTAAATCTTCCGAAGACATCATGTGTCTAAGGTTAATGGTTTACTATATTGGCCTATCCGGGACAATCCGGATGCACCGGACCCAAGTAACAATTTTAGTTTTATTCCAGCCGTATAGCACTCCTCCCGGCTTTGTTGACTACATTAAAAACTGTTTTGTCTACCAATACCTCCTCTATGCTTCTTTAAAGCCGAAATTTGTACAAAATGGCCAACTATATAGACGGTTGTGAAAACAAGTTAATAAAACCTTTATAAGAACATTAAGATTTTGAAAATATTCTAGTGAAAGATGTTATGACCACTTGAGAACCTTCATAAAACCTATTGGCTGCCATGAAATGGCCACAGCTGTCAAACTTCACTATGAAATCTAGGTTGTGTTTTGTTGTTCTGCTTTGTTCGATTATCTTCTCTTCTGATTCATTGGGCAGTAAAAAAAAGGTCTATTGCTGCGGGAAATTTTGTTTGATAGCAAAATAACCTAAACAAATTGTGTTTTCTACAGCGTATTATGCTCCAAATTATATGCGCATTTGTTTTTATGGTGAATATAGGCACGATAAGAGCCGACAATTAATGCGCCTCGTAAATTATGCGAATTTACAACAACATAAATCAAATTGAAACAAATACATTTAATAAATTAATCATGAATTTCCTGAAAAGTGCTTGGAATCGGATGAGATTATCTAAAAGAATGCCGAAATTAGTCTCCGATCTATAGTTTATTTGCATACCATTGAAAATTTGATGCATTTATTTTCCACATTTCATTTATTTCTTATATTTCAATATGGCGATTTGAAAAAAAACACAGTTTTGACGTAAAGCCAATTTTTTTTCGCAATGGCTATTATAAAACTATTTGGTCTTATTGTGACTTCCTTCAATGCCAATTTGCTGTTTAATGCATTTATTGAAGGCAAAATGGTTTTAAAATGCTTTTTCAACTAACCATAATAAGATAATATCAATGAGTCACAAAGCGGCATTTCAATACAGCATTTTACGAGTTCATAAAGTCGAAATAAAACCATTGATAGGAGTAAAAGGAATTTGAGAAAACGAGGTTTTAAGATCGTTTTAAACAAGCTGTGAAGGTTCTCATAAACCTGACTAAAATATAAAAGCTATTGGCAGCTCTTGGTGTCATTATAAAACGAAATTGATTTCTAGTGGCTTTGATAAAACCTTAATAAAACTAAATAAAGCAGGAGAGTTTTGGCAATGTTACTTGGCGGGACCCGTTTAGGATGGTACAAATACAGATTTTCGACGAAACATGCCTTTCGACGGCTCAAACTGCATGAATTTTATTCACTAGTCTTCTTCTAGCCTTGAAAAGGATCAATGACCAAATCGGCCATTCTGGAACAACCCAGATGCCCCAGAAGAACCATTTAGGAGGGGACGAAATCGAATTTTCGCCGAAACATGCCTTACGACGTTTCAAACTTCATAATTTTTATAAGTATTCTACTTTCAGCCTAGAAATGGCCCAATGACTATATTGACCATTCTGAGACAATCCGGATGCCCCGGAGACCCGTTGAGGATGGGGCAAAAACAGATTTTCACCGAAACATGCCTTTCGACGGCTCAAACTTCATGATTTTTTATAAGTAGTCTACTTCTAGCCTTCCAATGGCCTAATGACTATATTGGCCATTCCGTGATAATCCAGATGCAGCGGGGGAACCACTTAGGAGGAGACAAATACAGTTTTTCTCCCGAATTATGTCGATGTTACTAAATTTCGACCATGCATGAAGATATTGACATAGCAGCTATGGTCGCTCATTCAAGCTTAGAGTCATTGTCAAAGGAAACCATTTCTTTTTCACATTTATTTACTATCTTGTCAATGCTCAACATGTGCTGTTTTCATTATTCACTAAGCTGGTAACAAAATTAAAATAATTCAGTTCAATATATCCATGGAGCCGGCATAGTAAATAAGCCTTCACTTCCTCAACTGTCTGGATTACAACTGGGGTGGACCACCCCCTCGCCCGACCACGCTACTCCACTGCTCATAAATGAGTAAAAATGATAAACTAAGAAAGCTATGTCAATTGTCAGTTTTGCTTTGATTTTGAAAACTCACGAATTCTATTACCGTGCTGTTTTACCGAATTGGTCAGATTTCGGTAATTTCGGTAACCAAGTCGGTAGTCATGTTCGTGAGATTGCAGAATCAGGAAAAACGGATCCAAATGACATAGATTTCTTTGTTTACTCTTTATACTCATTTATAAGCACGTTGGGAAGTCTTAGAAAATTTCAATATGATTTAAGAACAACAATAGAAAAGCAATAAAATTTGCCAATAAAGACCTTATTCGATGAAATTTGGACACACAAAATAGGTCACCAAAAATTTTCCTTGAGCCCGATTCTTTTCAAACTTTCTGGAAATAAAGTACTACTAAATGGTTAAGTTTTGACATCATTGGTTTATTGAACCTCTTCTCCCAACCCAAATGCCCGCACCTTTGCCTTGACCCCTTTCATCAAATTTTGGGCAATGATAGGACCGACTTGCTTACTTACTTTTAACCACACTTTCTTTAGTTCAAGTTCATTTTCTATCAGTTTTGGAGTTTTAACGAGCTTTGCCTTCATGATTGCCCAAAATTTTTCAATTGGGCGAAGTTCCGGAGTGTTTGGAGGGTTGACGTCTTTTGGTACAAAAACTACATTATTATCTTTGTACCAGTCTAAGAAGGGCCGGGCATAGTGGCAAGATGCCAAATCCGGCCAAAACAGTGTCGGGCCATCGTGAGATCTCAAGAAGGGCAAAAGTCGTTTTTGGAGGCATTCGTCCTTGTAGATTTGTCTGTTGACGGTCCCAGAGGTGATGAAGGGCTGACTCATTTCGCCACATCCGCAGATCGCTTGCCAGACAAGGAATTTTTTTGCGAATTTCGACAGTTTCTTCTTCCGTTCACTCTCCAGAACGGTCAACTTAGAAGTGGCGACGTAGTGTTCCTGTCCTGGCATTTGTTTGGTGTCGGCTTTAATGTAGGTCTCATCGTCCATCACAATGCAGAACGGTTTTGTGAGCCACTCCCTGTACAGTTTTCTGGCACGAGCTTTGGCCACCGAGTTCTGTTTATCGCTCCGGTTTGGTGCCTTCTGGACCTTGTACACAAGTAATCCAGAACGTTTCATTGTTTTCTGCACAAAACAAACTGAAACTTTCGCCTTTTTCACAACATCCCTGATCGAAATGTTGGGATAACGCTTAAATTGGTTCAATACCATCCTGGCCTTCTCAGGATTTGATGTGCCACGTTTTTTGCCACTACCATGTTTCCGCTTGGTTGTCTTACGGTCCTTGAACGTTTTGATCACATGAGATACGGTTGAATGTGCGATTCCGAGCTGTTTTCCGGTCCATCGATGAGAAGCGTTTGGGTTTTCGAAGTGAGTGCCCAAAATTTGTTGGCGCACTATTTCTTCATTCGAAGCCATCACTGAAATCACTCGACCGATTTTCACGAAACTCATTACACAATTGACACAACACAATGAAATACATTCAGTTAAAATTTCAATAATTTTTACCCACACGCTAAAAAGTTACGAACAATTGCGTGTGTCCAAATTTCATCGAATACAGTTTTTA
>JAHHFK020001046.1:0-23891 GCA_024533555.2 Aedes koreicus
CAATAATATACTATCATATCATAACAACAAAAAAAGATAAAAAATGTATTTTGCCTCTATTTCCCGTAATGTCTGTCCATGTTCCAAGGCAAGGATGATCCCTAAGCGCGCTGCAACTACGAACCTAATGTCAATAGTAAAATTCTCAATGTGAGCTCCAGGCACACAATGCTCTGTAGCAGGTGGAAAAACTACTTGATGTGATATTTCCACAATGGAACTGACTTTTAGCTTCGGGTCTTGACTAAGAATCCCTACTGAGCCCTTGCGGCACGACAAGCCGGCCAGTTCAGTGCAAGGGAACATAATAATATGTAATTGTAATTGCATAAACTTAAAATGTGCATACATAATTAGTAAAAATTTTAACATTTAAATGATTATGATTATGAAATGATTATGATTTTCTATGTTCCCAACCATGGTCTAATGTATTTATTACACAGTAACAATTTGACATTGATATTATTTTCAATGTAAATGTATGGAAATTTAGTTGTACATTTTTGATCTGGCATAACCAAACCAAACTTAAGCAACAAAATCTTCTTCTTCTTCTCGTATTGGTGGCAGGACCTTAGTTGGTCCATACTGCCAAGTGTGAAGCAACAAAATCTATACAGTAAGAGTTATAGTGTTTTCAATGTGGATATGTAAAACTGTTGAAGTGTTTTAAAGAAGTTTAGTTTTAAAATGTTCTGAAGATTTTAGTAAAGCGAACATAGCTTTAAATAAAATGTCTGGAAAAATAATAATAACACACATAAGGATGATTTGTTTAACAAGAAACTTCAATGATGAGACAAGGTTGCATCCACAAATAGACTCAATACGGTTCTTATAGCCCGACATTCCATTCATATCCGTCGGATGTTCTCGTCTTCAAGAAGTAATATCGAATTCGTTATTGAACCTAGCGATACCCGAACTTATTGTCAGTGCAAACCCCAATCCGATACGAGCTACAGATGAAACCAAACACACTGACATTTTTCACAAGCCGACCCAATTTTGATACCCGATCCAGTTTGCAAGTGGATCAAAAACGAATCCGCTATAAGTGTTTTAACTTTTCGTGGTTCAAAGCATTTGTCGTCTTATTGAGCTTATCTAAGAAAATGTATAACTGGTAACAGCATAACAGCAAACTATCTGCTCAATAACTATCGGGACAACAAACCTTTGTGCGTTCTATACTCGGTGTATTCGTTACCAGGTGAACAGAAATACAGAAATCGAATGAAAATCCAATTAAACTTTTCGTCTTCCAAATTGCCATTGGTTTTTCACTTCAATATGCCGATTCAAAGATACCATAAACTATTCGAATACATCCTCAAGAGTATGTTACTGCAACAACAATAAAAAAATAATGTTTACTAAATGTTTACTTACTCCAATTCATTCAAGCTTAATGGGTTTTTATGATCTCGAAGCTGGCGCCTTGAAATTCTTAGGTTGCTTGCTTCCTCCTCCTCATCATCATCATCTGCTGTGCGCTAATAGAATCACACCATTATTTCCCGTATAAAGCAAAACACATTCATTTGATACTTACTTAAAAGAATAACTTTATTTTTCACTGATAAAAAAAAAGGATTTGGATTGCCGGCGCTAAATTAATTTGTTTATGTCTTGTTTGACAGCAGGTGCTCGAAAATCTACTACGGTTAGTCGAAATCTACTACTACAAAGAAAGATAATTTATCGACCGGTCGAAATGCATACATAATGCCGAAACATTTTCGAGTCGACTTTCAAAATAATCGTTTCGAGAAGCTCGATTCGAAATGCGCAATGAGGCCCCAGGACGTTTTTCGACTCGATCGAATATTGAGGACGCGGTGGTGATCAACGTTGGTAAGGGGGGGAAAATTGGGGGCGAAAGAAGAAGGTGGGGATTAGGGAAGGAGGGGTGGTGGAGGGGGGAGGGGGTGGCGGGATGGGGGGAAAAAGGGGGGTGGGGGGGTTTTGAAAGGGGGGTAAAAGAGGGGGTGGTTGGGGGGGGGGGCGGGGGGACTGGGGGTGCGACACATCTAAATCCAGATTCAAGATGATCGAAAAATCTCACGCTAGCGAATCAATCTGTGAAAAATCTTGTTTCAGCTTGTGAATCTTAATCCATCTACTTGCATCGTGCTACATCTTTTTGCAGTAAATCTTTAAAATCTTCATCAAAATCTTTAAAATCTTCTTTCTATCTACTAAGCGTGCGCACATCGCACAAAAGCATAACAAAAAATATCCTACATCTGAGATAGAGTCGCACCCCCTGGATCAAAGCTTTGGCATCGTTGCCTGGGGCATCTCGGCCAAGGGGGAGGGCCAAAATTGTGGAAAAGGATGGGGGCGGGGGGGTTTAAGGCGGGGTGGTGGTGGGGGCGCGGGGGGGAGGGAAAGAGGGGGGGTCTGGGGGGAAAAAGGGAAAGAGGCAACGTGGGGGGGGGGGCAATCAATCCACCAGCCTGGGATGGATCCAGGTATTTCGTGTCGTATATCGACGATAAAACTCACTTCGCCATGATTTACCTCATGAAGCGGAAGTCGGAGGTCATCGAGAAGTTTAGGGAATACGAAGTGGTGGTGACTGCTCAGTTCGGTATGCGGATCTCGAAGCTGACTGTGGACCAAGGCAGGGAATATTGCTCGACTAAGCAGAAAAATTTATACAGGACAAAGGGTATTCAGGTTGAAGCCACCGTCGCCTACACGCCTCGGCAGAAGGCGTCGCTGAGCGATTCAACAGAACGCTCGTAGAAAAAGTGAGGACCATGCTAATTGATTCATAAATGCCAAAGTCAAGCAGCTCTTACAGCAGTGTTCTCGATAAATCGCAGTCCGTCAGCAGCGGTGTTGAAAGGTAGTACACCGGCCGAATGTTGGATTGGATCCAAGCTGGATCTAGCAAAGCTACGGGTTTTTGGCTGTTTTTCTGGATTATATTACTGGTTACCGAGCAACTTCTGCCGCATTTTCCTCCTCCCTAGAAGTTCCTCAAACCTACCAGGTTATGCTGACTGGGACCATCGGGGGGGGGTGGATAAAAGCCATCCAGGACGAACTGAAAGCAATGGAAAGCAACGGGGGGTGGAAGCTGGTATCACACCCCCCCAAACGAAAGGCGGTGGAAACGAAATGGGGTTTTCGAATCAAGGAGGACGAACAAAGACGAACAGTTCGGTACAAGGCCCGACTCGTCGCGAAAGGTTTCCTCCAGAAACCGGGACTGGACTACGAAGAAACGTACGCTCCAGTGGCCAAGCTTGCGACTATTAGGATCATCCTTGCGGTAGGCATCCACGAAGGTTTCTTCTTTCACCAGATGGATTTGAAGACAGCATTCCTGCACGGTGATCTGAAGGAAACTATTTACATCTGTGCTCCAGACGGTGTGAAATCAGCGCCGGGGACGGCGTGCATGCTGCGAAAGTCGCTTTATGGACTAAAGCAATCGCCACGGTGTTGGAACCAGAAGTTCACCAGTGAGATCGAGAAGATGGGATTTGTTCGGTCGAAGCGAGACTACTGCCTGTACGTCAGGTACCACGGTGGTGACGAGCTATATATCATCTTATACGTCGATGATCTTCTGATTGCGGGAAGAAACTTGGACACCATCAACCAGCTAAAGAAGAAACTGTCCACCGTGTTCGCAATGGCCAATTGTGGCGAACTACGACAATTTCTCGGAATGCGGATCGACTACAAACGTAGTGGGGGATCCATGAGACTATCGCAGGAGACCAGCATCGTGAAGGTACTTAATCGTTTCGGCATGAGCGAGTGCAATCCAATAAAGACTCCAATGGAAAAAGGCCTACAACTTCCACGAGATGGGCCTACCGCTGAAGAACCATATCGGGAATTGCTCGGAAGCCTGATGTACATCATGCTCTGTGTCAGGCCAGATGTATGTTATCCTGTCGGTTATCTCGGCCGGTTCCAGCAGAGCTCTTCAACCGTGCACTGGACTGCACTAAAGCGAGAGGTGCGATACCTGAGCGGGAAAAAAACAATGAATTTCGAATACCGGAGCAACAACGAAGCAGAAGTGCTCGTCGGTTACGCTGATGCCGATTGGGCGGCCGACCTTCTGGACCGAAAATCAGTGAGCTGCTTCATTTTCAAAATCTATGGATGTACCGTATCCTGGAGCAGCAAGAAGCAATCAACGTTTTCGTTGTCGTCGAGCGAAGCTGAGTACGTTGCTCTCAGCGCAGCAACAGCAGAGGCCGTGTGGATCAGCGGGGTTCTGGAAGACCTCCATGTAGCTGCCAACCCTGTGACAATTTACGAGGACAACCGAGGATGCGTTGGTATGGCGAAGAACCTGGAAAGTAAAAGGACCAAACATATTGACGTGAAGCATCACTTCATCCGAGATCTGGTTGAGAGCGGTACGGTGCACATCGAGCCGATTGGTACCCGTGATCAACTGGCCGACTTGTTTACAAAACCCCTGGAAGCCACTCGATTCAAACTGCTTACATCAAATTTAGGAATGTCGGATTGAGAGGGGTGAAAAACAAAGTAGCTCGGTAAAGACCGATAGCACAATCGACGTTGTCCGAGATACCATAGCAATGAGTAAATAACAAACTCGTTGCAGAAGTTCTTAGTATATAAGCATGGGTACCATGGTAAAGTATAAACAACCTGAGAGGGTATGAATATGATTTTCTCCCCCAGCGCTGTTAGTCTATATTCTGTCGTCAGGATCGCTTTAATAAATTAGTAATACCGTTTCTGTAACCCGGCTTTTTCCTGCTCTGCGAGTATTACCTACAAGAACTTCCTTGTCAGGAACTTATGCTATGCCTGCTTACGTTAATTGTTGCATAAATACATTTGTGCTTAAAAAAAAAAATAAATAATAGTTTCAAAAAAGGGAGGAAGGTGGTTTTCTTTTCTCATTCACGATTCTTAACTCAAATATGAATAGAGCTTAAATGGTGTTAATGCTTATCGACGGCTTAGTTGTTATTCAATTATCCATTGATGTACGTTGACAATTATTAGTGTATATAGTAAAGTAGATTGTTTTCATCAGATGAGAACTATCATAACGTAATTCATCAATAAACAACATCATCATTTAAGGTCAAGATGTTGATTATGGTACCCCATTATCAAATGATTTTCCGGAAATTATATTTTTTGATGGCGTACTCACGGTGCGTTCTGCCCCAGTTTTAGTTTAGCATAGTTTTTTCTAAATATTCTGAAAATACGTGGAATTTCAGTGAATTTTTGATACTATCTTGAGTTTTCGTTGTGTGCGATACATGTGAAGTGAATTTATTATGAACCATGGATATTAAGGCATGGTAAAAGCTTATTTTAATAACACTATTATTTACATGTGAGGTTCAGTAATGACAATTTTTTCAATTTTGATCATATTTTGGTGTATTTCGTGCCTTTTTGTACTACAAAAATATGTTTTTTTGTTTTTGTAGAAATTGATAAAGTATCATTCTACTAAAATAATATTTTTGTTGATTTGTTCATATTTTTTTATTATTTTACCCCCCCAGCGCATTTTTTTTTTGTTCTCCCCCTCTTTTGTTATCCTCGGTTAAAAAAAGTGGTAAAACAAAAAAAAAAAAGAAAATTAAGGTGTGGGTGGTTGTGGTTTTTTTTGTTTTATAGCAATGTTAGTGATTGATGGAAAGGTTTATAGCTTAGCTATTTCTGTTGTCAGAAAAGCACGCAAAAAATGCTCTTTTGAACTACGATCAAAACCTGCTCCATGCCAGTTTTTTTGGGTGAGTTAAGTTCTACTTGCAAAAACACTTCATGTGTGTAGCAATATTTTTTCAAAGAAACTCAATAATTTAATGAGCTTGAAGACATCTTAAGATTTGGAAAATGATTCGAAAAATTCACAACAACTAATTTTGGCGAAAATTTCATTACATGAACTGAAATTCTGTTGAATCAGAGTGCTTCCCACATTGACTTCTAGCAACGCTTCTAGCATTTTTTCACCAGATGATTTTAAAAGACATAAACCGAATCTTCCCGCCTTTGCTCTCAGGAAAGGAAATAAAATTTATTTTTCAATTTATCCGTTTCCACCATAAAGATTCTGAATATGGGTGAAGTTTCCAGCGTCATTCATAAACGGGCCGCCACCGAGACCGATGAGTCACGTTCGTTTCGGAATCGTTTGGGTCACAGCTGTGTTATATTGGAACTGAGGGAGAATGGTGTCGCGGTCTGGAATGGAAGAATTGTGAAACTTTTCCGCCTATGTCAAGGTTAGTCTCGGTACGCCCTGGGTGGTGTAGATCTATGCGTATATGTGAAGTATATTTTATAATTGGTTGCCGCTATACCCCGCTACTGGGCGGTGCACGCGGCGAGGGGCCGAGTTTATTTCCGAAATATTCAAATGGCAGCGGAAGGCTATTGAATTCGGTAACATACACCACTCACGCTTGAGTGGGTGCTGAAAGTCGAGAAAATGAAGGCGGTTGTGGCTGGAAAATAAAAGTTGGACCTTATCTTTTGAGCACATACGCGAGTAAATGGAAAATGTGTGGCCGATTACTAGCGGGTAATAAATTGTCATTAACTGTTTTCGAGGGAATGGTGGAAGAGGCTCGCCCGGGACTGCAAGGAAATTTAATGGCGAAATTTTCGAACAGCTCTGTCGGTTCTGCAACATTTCGAAATTTTTAAGTTGCAGCCGGGAGTGCCTCAACTCTGCTGAGAATGAGGTGAAAAATTGGAATACTAAATATTTAATAATCAAATACAAACAGAATTCTTGAGGGTTCTGCAAATCCAGTGGCTTCTGATTACCCATTTGTTCGAGTGAAAGGCGAGTGATAACATTTTATGATTCAAGACACGTACTTCACGTCCACCTTTCAACGGAACTGTGTTGATCCTTTCTCCCATCCGTATCGCCATCATCATTACCATCATCGTAATCTACGACAATGTTGATTCACGAGGTGCCAGGACTACGACCAGCGTTCCTTAACCTGCATGAATTCCCGAAGCGTGAGAGTCATCTCTGCTTCTCGTTTGGATTTATCTGTTCTGTGTTCTGTTATTAAATTAGTCATAATTATACCCTCTCGGATGAATGACGGGTCTCTGCTTATAATGCAGGCCTTTTAGCCATCTCCCGACAACCCACGCAAATGCGGTTTGCCCGACTCTTCCTGAGGTGTGTCCCGGCCTGTCGACGAAAGGGAAACACTAATTTACAATGTGCATACATATATTTCCATGTGTCGTGCGGTGGGAGACCTGTCAATACGTACTCTGGTGGGTGGCCTAACCAAACCGGCAACCGACTCCGAGAATGGCAGGATTCCTTTGTTTGCACGTCTGCAAATCGTCGCTTGGGGACTGAGAATTGCTGGATTTGCATAAGTAACTACTGGCAACCGGAGAATGGATTATGGTCACAGGTGTTCCGCAGTCTACCAGAGACAACGACGACGACGACGAACAATTTATTACATCTGGAATTGTTTGCTTTCGTTCAATATGCGATTTCCGATGGATGAACCTCAGAAAGATGTTAAACATCGCTCAAGATTTCCTGTCTTTATGCAGCTCAAATATAAATATTCCCCTCTGAGCAGAGATCCAACCTAACCATAATATTCTCGGATTCTTCAACAAATGTTTCCGCCTCACCAGCTTGTGAACACAACCAATCTTCCGATCAAGTTGTTTGACTGCCCACCAAATAAAAACAATCGATGAAACAACCAACCCCAAGGAAAGCAACGAAAAGTGATTAAACAAATTGGCCTCCTCGAAAAAACGTTTACCCAAAATACACCTCTTTAACATGGATTGCCTCGTGCCTCTCGCGTTGCCAACGAAAATGTCAGCGAGTTAGTCGAAGGTGAAGCCAGGCACGTCGTCTCAATGAGAGATCTATCTTACCAGCCAGCGTGAGGATCATGGCGAACAAACAACCCTCAAACCTAACGAGAATTGGACAAATATTGGCACACTCGTTGTCAAATGACCGAAGAACAGAAAAGACAACATCTTAATTATGATTTGCTGGTGGCTTAATGGGCGACTGTTTTCTTTGTCGAATTGCACGAGTGCTTGCCAAAGCAGCTTGTTTGCGTTGGGCGGTCAAGTTTTGTCACTTAACCCACTTAACAGAAGAAATCTCAACCCTCTCATCTAACGAATGAATGAATGGTGAAATTAACACATCTTCATTCATCTCAGCTCGGCTCTTTAATTGCTCAGCGTAATTGTGCCGGCTCATGTTTGCCTTGCGTTCTGATGGAATTGTGGCGTGTGCCGGGCGATGAAGGTGCGTGTGAACGATCAACACCACAGAAGGGTTAATATGTAAGGGCACTCGAAAGGGTAATTGAGTGTTTTACTTTGTACTCGAACTGATACAGAGTGAGATCTTTTCTGATGTGATGAAGATTGATGACGAATGTACGGAGGGCCATTTGGAAACGAACGAGATTTCGATAGAAATGTACAATGATCGGCACAAAAGAAGAAAGATCCTCACTTAAATGACTATTAATTAAAATTAAAATTTAATTAAAATATTTGTCTTAAATATAGTATAAGTTCGCTCTAGCATCATTCATTATATTTTAATGGGGTTTTTTTTTTTGGGAGTTTTTTTTTGTTTTGTTGGGGTTGAAAAAATTTTTTTTTGCACGAATTCGGAATTGGCAGTTTTTTGTACATTAACCCATGCTTTCGGCAAACGGACTTTTGCATATAAAAAGTAATAAACGATCCATAAAAAAATGAAATTCGTGCCATGAAAAACGCATTCTTGACCCATAAGACTCTGGTGAATATCCATAAAAAAATTGAAATGAGCATGAGCATGAGCATGAGCATGAGCATGAGCATGAGAATGAGCATGATTGACCGCCCGAGGTTGCTACTCCGTTATTGCCAGATCAGCTGTTATTACACAAAAAACCAAAAGATGATGCTTGGGACTAGCATACATCCTCAATGTGTAAAAACTGGTGATCTTAAACTAAGGCAATACCGGCGCCGGCCTCACCCGAATACAGGTAAAGAAGGGAATGGGTAGGAATATGTTGACGTGATACTCGCTTTATTGGAAGCCGAGAACATCTCTGCACTTCCTCGAGAAATCACTGGGATGTTGGATAAAATGGTTGGGTTGGCAGCGGGATCCGTTTTGGTAAACGGTGTGCTGAAATCAACTGACGTCGGCAGCGAATAAGATATTTCACTATGTTCCCGATTTATTCTCTGAACAGAGATGCACATTCAAGCAAATATCTGTTGCGAAAACTGTGTCAGAAATCACATCTTTGCGACAGATTTGGATGATAAAACTAGCATTGACCTTTTTAGTCATAGCTAAAAAGGAACTAAATCGATTTTGTTTGTTGCATTGTTTTCCCAAGTTCTTCAAAGCTTCTTTCGTTGTTTTGATTCTCGACTCGCTTTGACAGGCAGTGACAGCCAAATATCGGCTCGTTTTGACATTCACATGTTTCGTATCTGTTTCTTCCTCCCAGGTGCCGATGTCTTCGCCGCTCTTATTCATCTTACATCAAAGAGTCCTGCAGATACAGTGCAAGCACCCTTTTGTTTTCCTTAAAATTCTAATACATTCAAACAATGTACACATCAATTCGAATTGTTCAAAACCTTGTATGTAAATTCACATATTACCCAACATTCATTGCGAGCGTGTACGCTTAACGTTTAGATTCAAAGGAAACATTGGAGAGGATCACTACCACATCTACACAACAAACACTAATACATTTGAACGTAATAACCTCAATAAACGCTTGCACTTTGACGTCAGCACTTTTTATCTACCTCTTTCACTCTTTTGGTACGCCCTATCTAGCCATCGCCTGGTCCTCAGAAAGTATCAGTTATTTGCGGGCATTGTTTACATTTTTTTGTATGAGATTAAATTAGATCGTTAATAACGCTGTAGCACAAGTGCACATAATACAATGGGTCTGTTTAATGACCAACTCGACCTAACTCGGAGTATCATGCTAACTCTTTTTGGCAACAATTCCTGAACGAATGCCGAAAAGAGACAAAAAAGAGGTTGCAAGTCATCGCGAACTGGTCATTGGCCTAATATCTCACTTTCAGCACTTATAACATATTGGTTATATTGCGCACTTTGCACCCTACTGTAATTAATTTTAAGTGCAGAACCGTTAACGAAAGTGCTGGTTTGCATACAATCATGTGCACTTATTCTTCACGAGCCGTTGCATAAGTGCGCTGAAGACAACGACACGATTTGAGACAATCCCGCACTTATAAAATGTAAGTTCGGAGTCCAGTGGTGAGCGAAATGCGCAATTTTGGTTGAGCATCTTTGGAAAACATGGGATATTACTATTAGGGTTCATTGGTTCTCATATTCCAGGAGGACTCTGGCAGTTTCAATTCAAATTCAATGATAAAAAGTTCAAAACTTGACTGAAAATATTTATTAATTAAAATGCAGAGTGTGACATAAGTAAAAGCTCAATGTTTGCAATCAAAAGAACTTCGACTAGGTCCTTTTAAAAAAATTCTCGCATGAAGTAGATCATTTGACAGCACTTCACGTGTGTTGGGTAGCATGCATATAACCAACACAAAATGAAAGGATTTGTCTGTTATTCTTCCATGAGAATATTGGCAACAATACTCACCATTGCGTTGGGCATAGAATGCTCTATGAATGATTGAACACGCACACTAGCGTTGATGTGTACACAGTATGTGAGCATTGCCGCCAAATTCAAGAGATGGAAAAATATTATTAAATGTGGAATTTTATTCCTCGGTAAATATTGAAAAATCTACAATTAGAAGCATGTTATTATTTATTTAATCTATGGAAAAATAAAATAGTTCAACTTTGGGCGATTTGTAGCACTCCCACAAAAAAGGTGATATTGAAGTACTGCCAAACCCATTTCATTCGAATAAGAGTCATAATAAAATAGTTTGGCAACATCAAGCGATTACGTCGATTGTAAACACGGTTCAGAATAGGTGCAAGCGTATTTAAATTATTGTGAAAATTAATCCCATAGTTTTCTAGTATTTTATCACGTATTCGTAGATTCTCGTGTGGCTAGTGTAATAAGTGAAGTGTGATTTTTATGGTTTGTGCAATTACGCAACGAAAATGATCAATACGACGAATTTGTAGTGCAAAGGTAAGAAATTGTGTTGAAAATCTGACTGCTCATTATTTTTACGAAATTTAAGTCTCCGAAACGTTTTTGTAGCTTTTAATTATATTCAAGACCTAATTTTATTTGCCAGGATTATATATTCTTGGTTACTGCGTCCATTTATTGGAGAAATTAAACATCTTTTTACGTTTGAAGTTGGATGACTGCAGAATGTGATGAATATATGTACTATGGTGAGCATAGGTTCCGCTTCCGGCACCGTTGGATTCAAAAACTCATTCGCTTCAGGGACATTATCAGCAATGACTATTTTACTTTAGAGGTGTTCGGAGAAGAGGGGTATCCGGGGCAGTGGTCCGTGTTGGAGACACTATTTCCAAATATCTATTGACTTTCCGTGAATGGATGTCACTATCTTTCATATAATTCCTACAACTATTTCTATTCCATTGTGGGCTGTATGACAACTTGTTCCTGAAACGGCCGTTCTGCAACAGGTTCTCGTGGAGCCTAGAATGGCCATGAACATACTCAGATGGAAACCCCTTGGTAAAAATGGGTATCATAATTCATGAAATTTCTCCAGTAGGATTTTTCTTGACTTTTGTGGGCTATCTGATTGATTTGTCCTTGGACCTGTCTTTCTGGAACAGCTTCCTGTGAGGCCTCGAGTGTCCATGAACATTTGCAGCACAAAACCCTGGCCATATGGGTAGCAAAAATTCATGCCATTTCTCCAGTAGGATATTTCTCAACGTTTTGTGGCATTGTTTTGATAATTCTGAGTGAATTTTTTTTTCATGTTTTTGTTTAAAGAAAAGTGTTTTTTTTCAAACCCGGGGGGACAGTTCTCGTGAGGCCTTGACCCATGATCAGATAGCCACAAAACGTTGAGAAATATCCTACTGGAGAAATTTCATGAATTTTGATACCCATATTGCCAGGGTTTCCTTCTAAATATGTTCATGGCCACTCTAGGCCCCACGGGAACCTGTTACAGAATGGCCGTTCCAGGAACAAGTCGGCATATGGCCCACAATGGAATAGAAATAGTTTCTAGGAATTATTCCAAAGATTTTGACATCCATTCCCGGAAATTCAATTGATATTCCCAAATAGTGTCTCCGTACCGGACCACAGCCCCGGAAACCCGGATTTCCGGGAACCAGATGAATCCAAATGGACATTGCCGATAATGTCCATGAAGCGAATGAGTTTTTGAATCTAACGGTGCCAAAAGAATTAAAATCGGTCAATAATTGCCAGAGTTACAATCATTTGAATTTGGTGGGTACCCGGGTACCCTGTCGATCACTTAAGGGGTAAAAAAAAATCGAAGTCCCCCCCCCCTTCGGCCCCCCTTGCTACTATACGAAATGTTTTTATGCAAAAAGTTGCCTTCCAACTTTTACTAAGATGTCACTGAATTTCAGCTTCCTGTTTTAAAATAAACTATGAAATTTCGTAATGTAAAACATGAAAAGGTACCCGGGTACCCTGTCCATCACATAAGGGTTTGAAAATTTGAATTTGGTGGATTGATATTTTTCTCAACGAAATCTATAACCTTTTCCGCAAACCAATTGAGAGTGGTTTTGGCATAGTGAGCCGACGCTAAATCCGGCCAAAACAGTGGAGGTGTACTATGCTTCTTATATAAAGGCAACAATCTCTTCTGGAGACACTCAGATCGATAGATTTCCGCATTTATAGTTCCGGTAGTGTAAAAAAATGGTTGACTTCAAACCACAGGAACATATTGCTTGCCATACCAGTACCTTTCGACCGAATTTCTCCACTTGAATCGACCTGTCCGCATCGCTCACATCCTCCCCAACGACGGCAGTAAAGTATTGTGGACCTGGAAGGGTTTTTGAGTCCTCCTTTACATAGGTCTCATCGTCCATCAAAACGCATGCATCCGGACGCTGCAAAAGACGCGAATACAATTTCCGGGCCCTTGTTGCTGCTCGCTTCTTCTGTTCTGCACTTTGTTTCGAGATTTTCTGCTTCTTGTAGGTCTTCAGGTGGTTTCGCCTCTTGATACGCTGGATCATTCCGACACTCGTTCCTGCTTTTTTGGCCAAATCACGTATTGACATTGATTTGTTCTTCATGATTAGAGATACCACTTTCTGCTCCAGTTTCGGGTTGGAAGAACCGGGTTTTCTTCCTCTTCCTGGTAGCTCATCCAAAGAATAGTGTTCCCCAAACTTATCAATGATGGTTTTAACACTCGCATGATGAATTCCAAACCGCTTCGCCAATTTTCGCATAGTAATACCCTTCTCACTTAGCCATGTGTCCAGAACCTTAATTTTCACTTCCTTTTCAATACGCGACATTTTGAAAACGCAGAATTTGAACCGCACAAACAAGTAAACAAAAGAAAGCTAACAGTCAAACGCACAGCATGCAGTGTTCAGAGCATAAAAAACCATCACAAATACATGCGTACAATGCAAATGTATGTGGATAGCTTTTATTCGATACACTCCTTAGGCAACTAGTATATATTGACTACTGACCGGGGATTACTTTGGTTTAGTTCTTACTGGGGTAGGGATTGTAGATGTTAGAGTGAATAGGGTGGTGGTGGGGTTTTGGTGTGGGGGGTAGCAGGTAGGGGTGGACTGACCAGGTGGCGGGGGCATCGGATGAAAAGTCGGATTAGTTAGTCGTTTTTTTTGATGCTCGCTTTATTGGTTTGTTATCTGCACCGCTGGGAGGTTTTTGCATCTTTCTTGGCGGCGCTGCGGCGGGGGGTGGTGTGTTTGTGGGGGCCCTTTTTCTCCATTGTTGCGATGATGTGATGGTGGGTTGTGGGGGGGAGGCGGGGAGATGTAGTTTTTTTTTTTTGTTAGGTCGGTCGGCTTGTTGGTAGTTATGTATCTTTGGTGGCGGTTGTGTTGTTGTGTGGTTGTTTGGTTTTTTTTTGTGTTCTTGTTGTGGTGGGTGTTGGGTGGGGGGGGGGTGTGCGGGGGGGCCGGGGTGTTGCCTTGCGGCGCCCTTTCTGGGGGGGCGCTGGGTGTGTCGGGGGTGTGGCGCGGCGAGAGAATCGTTCCAAATCGAAGATCATATCGGGTACAGATACGTAATGCTGTGCATGAAATGGGTGCAACTCTTCTTCGGTAGACAGCGTTACAAACTTCTGGCGTGGCCATTCGCTTTCCAGATGCTACAAGAATTATGGCCCTTCGAATCAGAAATCAGCTACTTCTTGACAGGGACCCTTTCCCCACTTGGTTGCCAAATCTGCTGAATTGCGTTTGGATGCTACCCACTGCTATTCTCGAACGTCGCATGCGGTCAGTAACTCTCCTGCCCGACACGCGACGAACTGCTTATATCTCCGATGGTCAGCAGGCAATCAAGCCAGAACCATTCCTTAATAACTTCAAAAAAATGCTGTTGGATCTTCATGGTGTGGCATACTTCGATGAACTGCATCAACTGGACTCCCAACACGGCTGCTTGGTGCTCCAATCGAGGTATTGATAACGGTTTTTAGTGGGGCCACCTCCCAAGCAACACAAACTGACATAATACTTGATTGCATCGCAAATGAGTTACATTCAAGTAACTTCAACTAATTTTCAACAAGTGTGCTACTAGGGTTTCGTCTTTGCTGTGACCAGGTTACATTTAACCTTCCTTGTGCATTGGGGTCGTTTTTGACCAATCAACATCTCAAAAAAGCTCGTATGTCTAAACGGAATAAACAAGGAATCTGAAATTTTCTGACTTTTCCTAACTTTTGAAAACGAATATATTTTGGCCAGTTACAGCTTTCAGCGACCTCTAGAAGTAACGCTACAAAAAAAGTTACACATAGTGCATTCAGGGTCAAAAAAGACCCAAGACTTTGCTTCGCTCTCAAATATTTATTTTTGAACCGATTTTTGATATCTTAGTCTCAAATGAAAGGTATAGATTCTTAATACGACATGTTGACCTGTTTTGTTTTTTGACTGGCCATTCTGGGCACATAGGTACCCAGAACCGGTTGCGGTATGCATCAGAAGTGGACAATTTTGGAATCTCAAGCATTTGTACCGTTCGACGGTTCAAAATTCATGGTTTCAAATAATCAAAAAATAAATATTTGGGAGCAAAGCAAAGTCTTGGGTCTTTTTTGACCCTGAATGCACTATGTGTCACTTTTTCTTAATGCATTAGAAAGGTTAACAACTCTTTTCGGATTGGTGATACTGGACTACGCCACTGCTGAAGAAGCTGCTTCATTGGCATCAACGAAGTTGTGCAATTAAAGGATCTGATATTGCTGCATGTTCACGTTCTTGAAATGACACCTGGGGATCTGGACATCACCCGAAACAAACTTGTCAATTTCCTCCAGCGTTTGAATGCGGCGTCATCGATTTTCGCATCTTGCAACAGAATTGTCCCATTCTCGGAGGAACACGCTCCAGAGATCTAACGGATCGAAAAAAAAAAACCATCAAGCATTTCAACACTTGACTTTTTGTCGGTCGTTCTTCTTCGTCAAACAGCTTTTGAATAGGTTCTCGTATCGCCGTGAACAAACACAGTTCGTCCTCATTAGTCAACCACAGCAATCCGGACCGATATTTTTGTCGATAAATGGCTTCGTATCACCGGGGCTACCTAGCACTTCTTTGGTGTTAGACAGCCAGTTTCTCAGCTGGAAACCTCCATGTTCACGAATCATCCGCATCTCTTCAGAAACACAAACTGCTCCTTTTATGCTTGCGTAGCTCTCCAGCGAGTCGTCTACGTAGTGGTTCTTAACTAGGAAATGGGCCATCTCTAATTTCACCTATCATGGAAGTTGTCACGTCTCCTTCGTTCGCCGAACCGATGGAGTCATTGATTGTGGTTAGTTTGACAATCCCGGCGAATTTCAAACATTTTCCTTCAATACGTGTTAGAGGATTGGCGTACAAATTCTTGGTGGATAGTATACGCACATTTCAAACACTTAAGATTATACGGCTTTGAATTTACGATTAGCTGATGGCTACTGATCTGTGGACTATAAATAATTCGGTGTTGTAAAACTAGGCTAACCATTTTATAGTTGCTGACCGGTAAATTTTGAACAACCAAAATGCAAACATATTTATTTCATCCACACATATTGCGTGGATAACCTAAATGGAAACATGTTTACAGGAGTAAATCTCTTGCATAAATTAGAAGCTCACATAAAAAGAAAAACCTATTACAAAATTATAACCTACAATGTATCACATCCAATAACCCATGCTCAGACAAACACATTCCTCAATCGGCATGGGAGCAACCCGTCAAAGTGTCAAACGGGATCTCTCACACTACCCGCTATGCTAATATGCTTCGGCCCATAAGTCGCTTAGGCGTTAAACAGATTACCACCTGCTGAATTAATTTTCTCCATCCCTCGGAGATCACTCTTTCATAAATATTGGTCATTACGTAGCGAACGGTGCTGCGCGGTGCACATCTTAAGAGATTTATCATCTGCCACGCTACGAGGGCTGTGCGAGACGAGCGTTTGAGCAATAAATTTCTCACCGAAGAAAAAGAAAATCAGACACGCTTGAAACATTGTTTGGCAACTTCCTATGTTTCGAGACAACTTAACCACTTCTGCAATCGAGATGGAGCATATGTCACCGATGGGGGAGAATCTTATTTTAATCCATGCACTGTCGCGCCCACGCCCGCATGGAACGACCCACCTATTCAACGGGGAAAAACTTGTGCAGGTCGTCGTCGTCGCCGGTTTGACAGTAGTTCTGAAGGTTAGCTCACTCACAAATAACTATTTGCACCCGTGAAAGTGAGTCTTCGCAGCCTGTTTGAATGCAATTATGCGACTAAGTAGGGATGAGCCAGTTCTGCTGCTTAAGTTTATGACTATGACAGTGTCGTGACTTTGGACCGCGCGTGACTTCCAGTCGGAGATGGTAGCAGGCGTAGCTATTTAAGGAATTTGCATAAATGATGGAGCGCTTGAGTGAGAAGCGCGGGAGAGGGGTGGCGGGGTGGTTTCGGGCGTTGAGATCCACCGAGTATTAATTATTGTAAATTGTGCAACGTGGGCTTAGGAGGAGGGGTAAATAAAGTAGTTTGAACATATGCTACGCCCTCTATGCCCGGTTTGCATGCACACTGAAAATTTATTTTCGTAAATTAGCTTTCACTCGTTTCGTAAACATGAAGATTTACGTACATATAAAAAATGACTCGTATATTTTATGAAACATTCATATTGCTTTTTATCTGTTGAAATGCTATCAGTACACTTTTTTATATAACGCACGAAATTAATTTCAGGCTGCAAAATGGGGAGAGACACATATATGGAGGGGGGCGGAAAATTGGGAACACAAGGGGGGGGGGGGGAAGGAAGAGAGGCGTTTGTGAGGAAAGGGGGGGGTGGGGGGGGGGTGGGGGGGTGGGGGGGGGGGGGGGGGGGGGGGGGGGGGGGGGGGGGGGGGGGGGGGGGTGTTTTTTGTTTTTTGTTGTTTTGTTTTGTGTTGAAATTGTGTGTGGGGGGGTTTTTGTGGGGGGGGGCCGAGGGGGGGGGGGGGCACAGATCGAAGGAGGTAAGCCGGCTACCCAACAGCTATGGTCCTCACAAGTTCCTACCTCATGCTTCCACGGGTCAAGAGATGACAAAGACCGTCAGCTAAGGGTTGCGTACTTAGCTGGTAGTGCAGCCTGGGCACTGTTGTCCTTCTGACTTCAGCTAGATTGAGGAGGTGCGTTCCGAGCGTCTGTCCACCAAGGAGGTGACCATGGCAACAGTAAATTAAAATGTATAAATGTTAGTTTTGTAAAATTTCAATCGATTTAATAAACTTTTTCCGGATACCTCAAATCAAGATTTTGGTGAAATGCTGCTATTGCTGAAAACGAACGAAAACGTGCTTAAGCACGAACCACAGAACTCTACACTTTGACATTTTACAACATTTCTTGCATTTCAGGATCAACCGAATGAAGATCATACATTATAGATACGAACGCTTGTAGTATTTTTCATTTACATAAATATATGCACCATTATATAAATATTTCATGAGAATGGGAGGGACCATCCGGGCACCCGATTGAAGCACTCTGGATGGGGAGAGTGGTAATGCCAACTCCTCATTGCTAACAGTTTGTGAATAGAGGGCGGGCTCTTCTCCCCGCCCATTGGGGCATCTTCATGTTAGATAGCTTGCTCTTTTGACCAATTGTTCAATCTTGTTGTTGGAAGGAGATTTTTTATATCCCTGTGGATGCGTATAAGTGATGTTGCATATCGATCCACCCAACCCTTTTGTGGCCTTTCATACAATGGCATGTTTAGGATAATCACTAGAAAACCATATTCTAATATACTACGTACCAGCGCACAGTAGAGCAACTTCAAGCAGTAAACGTCTCCAAACTGCTTCGTATTTCGTTTGACGAATCCAAGTACCGCGTAGGCTTTAGCGGTCGTTGCTGCCATTTGTTGTGAGAAGTTTAGCTTGCTATGAAGTAGTACACCGAGATCCTTTACTGTGCTCACTCTAGCGATACTGGTAGTCTCCATTCTGTAATCGAAGAAGGTTGCATTCTTGTTCGAACGAATGTGATGGCGTTACATTTACGGACGTTGACTTCCATGCCGTTTAGCTTGCACCAACTCAACAATGCTTGGATAGAACAGCAATCAACTAACGATGAAACAGCGCGGTAGAACTTCAGGTCATCTGCGAACATTATTTTTGGCGATTTAATCGTTTCACAAAGATCGTTGACAAATAGCACAAAAAGAAGTGGACCCAAATGACTCCCTTGGGGCACACCAGACGTGATATCGAATGGATCCGAGCACGTCCCATTAATGCGTACGTAGGCACAACGCCCCGTTAGGTAAGAGAATATCCATTGCGTCAACCAAGCGGACAAGCCTATTATATTAAATTTATCCACCATCAAAGAATGCGGCACTCTATCAAATGCTTTGGTGAAATCGATATAGATGGCATCAATTTGTTGACGCTTTTCCAATGCGTTGACCAACGAAGAAACGAAAGTCATCAGGTTGGTTGTGGTTGAGCGTTTTTTTCACGAATCCATGCTGAAACTCGGAGATGATATGATGCACGTGAGGATAAAGCGAATCGTGGATGAGGCTTTCAAAAACCTTCGGCAAACAGCTCAGGATCGAGATGCCATGGTAATTTTCGACGTTGTGTATACTGCCAGTCTTGTGAATCGGAGTAATAGCAGCTGTTTCCAAGCACTTGGGAAAATACCTTCTACAATCGAACGATTGAAAAGAATGGTGGCGGGCACGGTAAGCGAATCAGCGCAGTGCTTGATGAAGATCGGGGAGACACGATCATCATGGCCTAGTGAGATCAACCACGGATTCATCATCATCTTATTTATACGTATACCTTACATATATAGTTGGTTGATATTAAAATGTTTTTATTATTTTGCTTGACCCGTCCCTTCTTATGATATTTTCTACAAACCGAACCATTGATCTTTCAGTTCAGTTTAATGAAAAAAAAATTCAGTTCGGGTTTAACGAAAAATCTCTGTCGAGTTTACCATTCTCGACTGAATGCCTCAAACAATCCAAAATGAACTGTTTGTGAAATTATGCAAAAATTGTTCAGGATAAATCACGAACATTTCACTTAAACACAAACTCTTTTATTCTAAAATTTTATTAGTCGTCCTGAAAAGGACGATGGTTATGATACGCAAAAGAAATCAATTTATATTTTCGGTTTATTTCGCCAGCTGGACACCATAATGTGCTGTATTCAATCCGGATAGTAGTTTATTAAAGCTGTAAAAAGCCGACGGCATGATACTTGGTATGACTCTAGTAATCTGGTTGTCTCAAAAGACCGAGAAGGTTCTAATACGGATGTGGACTATTTAAATCCGTCCTTTTCAGGACGACCAATTATTTTTCCCTCGCTAAAGAGTTTGTTAGATTGAGTTTAATCTTACTTTCAGTTCCAAATGCTTGCCAATTGGTAGCTAGCGGTGTGTAAAATAGTTTTCCCTTCGTCGTATACGGATGGCTCAGCAGGCTGTTGCTAGCAAGCCGTTAGCTAGGCAGCCATTAGTTATGCAGTCAGTTGAACAACCCAGCCAACCACAAATTGTATATAATTTGATAGATAAAATCGTTAAGCTGTTTATTTTTTATCATATTCGTATATGCTAGCAACAAAAATCAGTGTATGCATATTTTAAACAGTATTTAATGAACAATTATGATTTATGTACGACTGAGCAAACACTGTCGCATAAATCTATTGAGGATGTCGTAATTTATCGTATTTCCTCGTATGTATAGCAAAATGATGATTGATACATGATATGCGGAGTTTTTTTAA
Source organism: Aedes koreicus (assembly GCA_024533555.2). Taxonomy (NCBI): domain Eukaryota; kingdom Metazoa; phylum Arthropoda; class Insecta; order Diptera; family Culicidae; genus Aedes; species Aedes koreicus. The sequence continues at coordinate 20,540 of JAHHFK020001046.1, forward strand.
AATTAAATCGTATATTTTATGATGGAACATCCTATGAAGTTACATATGACATCAGAAATGCATACTTTTGATCAGTATTGACATTCAACGAATTGTTTCTTGTTTTGGCTGTACTCTTTATAATATGGAGCAGTTTATATTGAAAAAGCGATTAAAAACCCTGAGAAAACGTGGCACATACAGTCGTCTTCGAAAAAAGTATAACTTAAGAAACAAACGGTCTAAAAATCTCCTTCATTTTTGAGGACACTTTTGTGGAGGATCAGAATGCGCAATTGCAACTTAAATATAGCAACAAAAATGTTAGCTGGGAATCCAGTGGTGTATTTTTAGCCAATCAGTGGGCTCAAAAACGAGAAGCGAAATAAGGTGCTTGTGTCTGATCCAGTTGGTAGCCACCTATTGGTAAGGTGCAACGTAGAACGGATGAAATAACCTGCTTCTTCAAAAGACCGAAAAGGTTATAATAATTCAAATGTATACGATTTAAAATCCGTCCTTCTCCAACCAATTAAATTTTCATAGCTAAAGAGTTTGATTTGTTGGAATTTCTCTAACAGTCCTTTCAAATTTCTTGACAATTGGCAGCCTGCTTAAATAGTTTTAGTTTTTAAATCGTCGCATACCTTATGCTTTGTGTACAATTTCTAACACGGCTCAGAAATTCCGAAGCGCAAATGTAAAGCAAGCTTACGGCAAAAGTAGCATGCCAAGTTGAAGGCAAAAAATGGCTACCGTCACGGAAAATCGAAACACTGGATGCTAATAACTCGATCTTTTCCTGACTGATTGTTGATATTTTTGCAGTTAAGCACTACACATTTTTACGACTGCCAATTTCTTAGCCCAAGTATCTTAATTTTACAAACAAACGATGAATATATTTTGTGTAGAAAATCATCCACCGGTGTTGGAAAATTTAACAAAGGTTGCATTTCGGCAAGTTTAAAAAAAAATCCCTATCACGAACAACGTTTTGGTTTTCGAACATGACATTCCGAATGATTATTCTCTGTTAATTCTAATTAGTACTGCTATGAACAGTTGTTCTGCTGTGTTAAGAATTTGCGTTAGGTACAGTTTTACTTCTAGGAAGAAATAAAACTATTTAACATCTAGTAATGACAACCATTATGTCGTGAGCTGGTCGAGGACTTGGAGGCTGCGACTCCATTCTTCGCGACATTTTGCACTCGCGCCGGCACAACTGTGCTGCAAAATCCGTCAAATAACTAAATCGATCATGCACATGCACTCCCATGATTTTTTTTTGAGAACCCTCTGTTATGAGTACCATGTTATAATTTTTACATGCTCGCGGAGCACCACAAAAAAAAAATGTATACAATTTTTTTTTTTTTTTGCCCCACAACTATCAATATTGTTGTTTTTTATTTTTTCCATTTTAATATATAACGACTGTATTCGATGAAATTTGGACACACAAAATAGGTCACCAAAAATTTTCCTTGAGCCCGATTCTTTTCAAACTTTCTGGAAATAAAGTACTACTAAATGGTTAAGTTTTGACATCATTGGTTTATTGAACTTCTTCTCCCAACCCAAATACCCGCACCTTTGCCTTGACCCCTTCATCAAATTTTGGGCAATGATAGGACCGACTTGCTTACTTACTTTTAACTACACTTTCTTTAGTTCAAGTTCATCTTCTATCAGTTTTGGAGTTTTAACGAGCTTTGCCTTCATGATTGCCCAAAAATTTTCAATTGGGCGAAGTTCCGGAGTGTTTGGAGGGTTGACGTCTTTTGGTACAAAAACTACATTATTATCTTAGTACCAGTCTAAGACGGGCCGGGCATAGTGGCAAGATGCCAAATCCGGCCAAAACCAGTATCGGGCCATCGTGAGATTCCTCAAGAAGGGCAGAAGTCATTTTTGGAGGCATTCATCCTTGTAGATTTGTCCGTTGACGGTCCCAGCGGTGATGAAGGGCTGACTCATTTTGCCACATCCGCAGATCGCTTGCTTGCCAAGGAATTTTTTGGCGAATTTCGACAGTTTCTTCTTCTGTACACTTTCCGGAACGGCCAACTTAGAGGTGGCGACGTAGTGTTCCTGTCCTGGCATTTGTTTGGTGTCGGCTTTAATGTAGGTCTCCATCGTCCATCACAATGCAGAACGGTTTTGTGAGCCACTCCCTGTACAGTTTTCTTGCACGAGTTTTGGCCACCGAGTTCTGTTTATCGCTCCGGTTCTGTGCCTTCTGGACCTTGTACACATGTAATCCAGAACGTTTCATTGTTTTCTGCACAAAACAAACTGAAACTTTCGCCTTTTTTCGTAACATCCCTGATCGAAATGTTGGGATAACGCTTAAATTGGTTCAATACCATCCTGGCCTTCTCCGGATTTGATGTGCCATGCCACTACCATTTTTCCGCTTGGTTGTCTTACGGTCCTTAAACGTTTTGATCACATGAGATACGGTTGAATGTGTGATTCACGAGCTGTTTTCCGATCCATCGATGAGAAGCGTTTGGGTTTTCGAAGTGAGTGCCCAAAATTTGTTGGCGCACTATTTCTTCAGTGGAAGCCATCACTGAAATCACTCGACCGATTTTCACGCAACTCATTACACAATTGACACAACACAATGAAATACATTCAGTTAAAATTTCAATAATTTTTACCCACACGCTAAAAAGTTACGAACAATTGCGTGTGTCCAAATTTCACCGAATACAGCCTTATTACATCTACCACACATTATCTTGTAACATGAGCAAAACGATCAATAATTATTGAATTTATATTCCCTAATCCCAACACCACCCAAAAGGGGGGCCCCCAAACATAGCAAATACAACCGGGTCTATAAAACCAAACGGCCCTTTTCAGGCACCAAAGCTTCAATAGTGTAACTAGAATTTCCAAAATAAGGGCAGCATAGGGCCACACCCACGCATTTGCAAATGCTAGGAAAGGGATTGAAAGAAGTTTGGATAGTTTTGTAGTTAGAGTTTGCTAGGAAGATTTCGCGATTTTCACTTCTTAAAATATTTGATTAGTTTTTTAGTATTTATTTATTCGTCAAATAATGTTCTTTTAATTTCCTTATACTATAGTATATTCAGATTAGAAAAGAAACTACAAGGTACAGCCCAATGGGGTTGTGCGCAAAGGTGACGTAGGACTACGCAGCAATCTAATTCCCATACACGTCAGGGCCATCCGCTAATTGATTTAAGTCAGTCATGAAAAGGGCCAAGAACATTCTATTGTACACTCCTATGAAAACATTTGGTGGGTTTTAATTATGATATGGCCTGGTTGTAGTTTTCTACGATGGTTGAGAGGGCCACTATCTCTAACGCGTAGAAAATATTTATGG
>JAHHFK020001047.1:0-79693 GCA_024533555.2 Aedes koreicus
TACGCTGTGGATTCGTTGAAAATGCCGGAACATTAGTAATTAATGTTTACTTTTCAGTTACCATGTGTCAATTTTTCTTCAATTAAAAGAATTGCTTTCTATGTAATTTTTTTAAAGCATAGCCCTTATGCAATATAAGGAAACTTGGTTTGAATACACGTATTTTTCATATATTGTAGTTGTTTTGCAGCAAAGAACCTTGATCGGTTTATACATTTTATTTTGTGTCTATCATGTTGACAATGTAACATTGATACTGAAAATATATTGTTTCTCAGGCTATCAAATCTACCCGAAGGATTGTAATTGGACGTTCCAAGCGAGCCTCCAGGAACGGTATCATCAGTCTAGATTTCTTTATAAGAAACTCGACCAATGCATCGATACACCGACACGCAAAGCATGTGGTGCTGGTGCACAGTGAGCAACAGACGCGAACCTAAATATCCCTCTCTTCTTCTAGTATGTTAGCAGTGTGGAAGTAAATTATTTGGCTAGACAGAATGACGCAACCAGACGTGATTTTGTTTTTTGTCGTTTTTTTACACGCTGATGTAGTTGATTCAACGGCCGCTCACTTATCCGTCCGGACTCGTCTGTCGTAAATACCAGACCCGTCTGCTAGTGCCATGCACTATGCAATCGTAAACAACTAGCACCTGGAAAGATCAGACAAAGAACTTGAATGGTCGATGATTAGTTAAGAGAATGATGTCATGTTCCTGTCTGCAGTGGCGTAGTCTTACTAGATGGCAACCATGGTAGGATATGCTGGTGTCGCCTCTTAATAATCAAAATATTTTTATTGTCATCATCAACCTTCTTTAAAAAAAAAATAACAAACAGACAGTAAGCAATTTCCACCTAGTGCTCCAGATACATTTCCCCAGGAGGTGTGAACTTTTATACTTTTTAATAATTTTAGGGCAAGCATGATGCGCCTATGTCCAAGAAAGACGCCCATACCGACTGAGCTAAGAGAGGTTATCGGCTTGTTCATTGTTGAAAAGGCAAGTTAAAATGGTATAAATATTGAAGACTATATAGCAAAAAAGGTAGGAACATATGATTTCTCCTCTGTAGAATAGGGTGATCCTACATCTCCCATTCTAATCAGAAAGCAGTACGGAGAGTTCATTTTGGCTCGCCTAAAGATATTTGGAATTGGTGTTCTTGCATTTGCCTATTGACATTTAATGCCTCTAATTACTCCCTACAATTGATGGCCTTAGATTTGTTTTTTTGCTCTGGATTAGGAAACTTGATTCATTCAAAGTTGCACTGGTATTACCTTTGTTCTTGAGTGTGAACACACCGGAGCTATAGCTGTCATACTCCATAATTGTTTCTCGTTTTTGACTCTTTCGTCCTTATAAACTCGAGTAACTTTGCAAAATGCTGCCTAGTGGAAGTCTGTAGAAAGAAACCGTCAGAAACTTAACGGTGTCGTAATTGACGAAGCAAAACCAGAGCGGCGAAAGTCTCTAACTGTTACTTAGGTCCATTGGGAAAGTTATTCGAGAATTCTATCGTTTTCTAGAATAAGGGCAAAAGTCACATTTACAATTAATGTATTCTTTCAATAATTTCTTTCAATTTAAAACACCGCCAAACTAGTTTAGAGCTACACTGAGAATTAAAAATAGTTTATAATACAAAATTGAAGGTAGGACCCATGATAAGCATCGTTGTTTTCTGCAACAAAACTGATTTATATAATTTATGGAGCTCCCACCACGCACACTACTGTCAAAAGTACGAAGCATTTATTGACACTGAATGAACATCATTTTTTAAAAACAAAAAACTATTAATGTATTGTAACAAATAAAAAAAAACGTCGCTCTGGTGGTTGTATGAACGATTGACCAATCTGCTGTATCGACTTGAAATGTAATTTGAAAAGAACAAAAAAAACAGTGCAACCACGATCGTCTTTAATGTTTCTGACATGGGAGTAGATCCAGGTTCTTTTGGAGAGCTGTTTTTGAATCCGTGATTGAGCCATGGTAACTCATAAGAAGTTACTTTATAAATGAGTATGAAATCACAACCTTATATTTCGGGATAAACTAATGTTTCCCGCCCACACCAACAGCAATATCAACATGTATGAGAACTATAGAAGAAAAGTAGTGATTGAAAATTAATTTCGTGTATTGTACAAAAATGCGTAATGATAGCGTTTCAACAGATGGCATGTCATACGAATGTTTCATACAATTTAATAAACATTTGTTTTATGTGAAAAATCAATTTTCACGAAACAAACGAAAGCGGATTAGGGAAAAAATATTTTCAATGAAAAGAGATTTTTCTAGACCCGATGGTGTAGTTTGTTAGCAAATCGCCAAAAAAAAAAAACATTGTTCACAAATTGGTTTTGTCCTGATTCTTTAAATTTTTAGTTATTTGATATTTTCACAGGTTGAACTGCGTCAGCTTAAAATCTTAATTTAACTATTAATTATTCAACTTAATGATCTATTCAAAAATATTAGCTAAATGTCATTGTTGTTACTGGAAAGGCGAGGCATGCTACACTTGAGTGATAATTAAAATAGCGGTAACTTTGAACACATGCCGTCGAGAAAAACACGACTTAAGTTTTCATTGATTCTATGACCACCTCTTCCATGCTCAGTTCAAACAGGTGTAGCTTTGTCAATATTTCGAATTTCTTCAAACCGCTGACATTGAAATTTTTCAAAATACGCAGTTAAAAAACATATTTCAACTTAAAAAATTAGAGGTGGGTTATATCAGGGATATAACCGCGAGGATCACGTAGGACCGCGTTGGTACACAGTAATAATGGTATCATCTTATTTATTTGTATCATAACACATATAGTTGGTATATATTAAAATGTTTTTATTATTTTACTTGACACGTCTGTTCTTATGAAATTTGGCTCAGTTTTATTAAAAACAAAAAACAAATTCTCTGCCAAATTCACCCCTCTCGGCTGAATGGCACCACTCTACAAACCAGAATTCGCAGCGCTTCCTTCTGGTTTGTAGATGAGGAACCGCAGGCGATAATCGCAAGAAAAAGGAGGGGAAAAAAAAAAAAAGAAAAAAAAAAACCCCGCGAAGAGAATATTAATATCCCAATATTATTTTTTTTGGTTCTGTTGGTGTTCCTTTTGTTGTTGTTGTTGGTATTGGGAGAAAAAAAAAGGCGGAAAAAAAAAAAAAAAAGGGGGGGGGCGTCAGTTATAAAATGACTAAAATATTTACCTGCACTTAGTAATTCAGAAAAAGCACCAAAAAAGGATAGAAGTGCCACTAAATTATTAAGGCCTGTGCCAACAAATAATGTGTGATCAGCATTAAAAATTTAGGAATGAGCAATAATAGATGAGAAATGATCTTTGGATAATCTAATTGTGACCGGTAAATCTGTCAAATAAAGCAACAGCTATTAGTATATGTGCAAATAAATATGGCTTTATTTCCGCCAAATGATATAATTTGAGCACTAAACTACTCGCATGTGTCTTGGAATTTTTATTTGATTTTCCCATAAAAATAGTAAAATGAGCAATAAATAACTGAATAACCACAATAAAAAAAACTCAAATGTCCTTGGTAGTAGATACAGTTACCCATCTTTAAATTAAAAAATAATTTGATATCGTGAAAACTTTCCCATGAAATATTCAACAACACCATTTGAAAACTAAATGGGTTCCAGAGAGCAGAAAATAAATCCAGGCAAAAAATTGGGAATGAGTCATAAAAACTTGTGATGTGTTTTAGGACAAATAAAAAAAATCATATGGAAGAGGTAAAATGAGCAATGAATATTCAATAATGCGCAAAAGACAATGATATTTTTGCAAATGGACTTATGAACGTACACATTCCAAATAAGAGTTGTTGAGCTTCTACAATTGATATTTTTATCAAATGATATGTTGAGTTTACCAATAACCATAAGACTGTCACTTGAATGGAAAAAATATTGATACTTATAAATACGGTTGATAAATGTATCCATGCCAAGGAAAAGTACAACAATCAACCTGTGATAATTTTGAAATAGTCATCAAACCAATATAAATGTTCAGGCGCACAAATCAAAACAGCAATCGGAAATAAAAAATATGATCAATTTTATAATGTAAAGCAGAACTTAGAAAAAGACTACTCATTTAAATGGCTTAAATTTGTCAAAGCAGATTGGTAACAACGCCAGTAAATTCTTATCGTTGACGAACATAATTCGTCATTCAAACGTCCTTGTAATTGATCTACTCATCCACCACACCGCGATTCCACACAGTTCAAGGGATTACCAATGGCTACCAAAAAGAGTGTAGGGGATTCCGTTAAGAGGTTCAACCAAAATAACAAGATTGTTTGCTTTTTCAAAGGCAGATAGCTTCAGTTTATCACACATTTAAGAGTATTCGAAAAACATCTTATTCCAATTTATCATCCAATTTCCAAGAATCAGCATTGAATCTTATTCTAATGACCCTGTATACCCCGGATCAAGTTGACGCAAAGATTACGTTTTTCGTTGGAGCGGCTTTATCTTCCTATCATTTATGTTCCTTCACCTTAACAGAACGCCAGTTATGATAACTTTTTTAAGTTCATAGAGACTCCTTACAACGTTTGTAATGCACCGCAACTGTGAAATCGTTAAATGTTGGAAAAATAACCTACAAACTAATTAAAATTGATATGTCCTCATTTACAGACTGTCCGACTTGTCATACACTACGATATACAATTAGTTTGATTTTTTCAATTCTATTTTTATTTTTATCTGGACGATTTGATCTAATCATTTGCCAGTTATTTGTTATTTTTGCAAAAGTTCATTGCAAATTTTGAATTTAGAAATGCTCCTTTGCTTTGATTGGTGAGAAAATTGCTTGATGTTTCATCGCGAATTTGGTGAGAATTTACTGGCGTTGTTACCAATCTGCTTTAAAAAATGTAAGCCATTCAAATGAGTAGTCTTTTTCTAAGAGCTGCTTTATATTATAAAATTACTCATATTTTTTTATTTCCGATTGCTGTTTTGATTTGTGCGCCTGAACATTGATAATGGTTTGATGACCATTTCAAAATTATTACAGGTTGATTTTTGTACTTTCCCTTGGCATGGATACATTTATCAACCGTATTTATAAGTAGTGACCACATTAAATGATCATCCTTACCGACAATATTTTTTCCATTCAAGTGACAGTCTTATGGTTATTGGTAAACTCAACATATCATTTGATAAAAATATCAATTGTAAAAGCTCAACAACTCCTATTTGGAATGTGTACGTTCATAAGTCCATTTGCAAAAATATCATTGTCTTTTGCGCATTATTGAATATTCATTGCTCATTTTACCTCTTCCATATGATTTTTTTTATTTGTCCTAAAACACATCACAAGTTTTTATAGCTCATTCCCAATTTTTTGCCTGGATTTATTTTCTGCTCTCTGGAACCCATTTAGTTTTCAAATGGTGTTGTTGAATATTTCATGGGAAAGTTTTCACGATATCACATTATTTTTGAATTTAAAGATGGGTAACTGTATCTACTACCAAGGACATTTGAATTTTTATTTATTGTGGTTATTCAGTTATTTATTGCTCATTTTACTATTTTTATGGGAAAATCAAATAAAAATTCCAAGACACATGCGAGTAGTTTAGTGCTCAAATTATATCATTTGGCGGAAATAAAGCCATATTTATTTGCACATATACTAATAGCTGTTGCTTTATTTGACAGATTTACCGGCCACAATTAGATTATCCAAAGATCATTTCTCATCTATTATTGCTCATTCCTAAATTTTTAATGCTGATCACACATTATTTGTTGGCACAGGCCATAATTATTTAGTGGCACTTTGTTATTTTTTATTGCTCAAATCTTTCTTTTAATTGATGATTAATTATGCTGCCGTTATAAAATCAGGTACCGGCAACAAAGCAAAATAATTTTACAGCTGAGGGGTGGGGCTAGTGCTGTATTTAGCATGGAATAAAACTAAAAGAAATAAAAAAAAGACAATTTGCTACCCACTTTTGAGGACCCGGAGAGGGAAAACTATATTTTCACCCTGTTCATGTGTAGATTTGAATGGGAGCAAAAGTACATCATCTTTAAGTGATAAATTGAACTACTTGTACTAATATTAGTTGATTGAAATTATAATGCGTGAAATTTGTAAGTTTTCCTTACCAAATGGTGTATAAATGAAGTTATTCTGTTCAGTCAAACAAGAGTTATTAGCGTTCAAAAACCTTTCACTTTTGCGTAACGCTCTCATTTTTCAAAATTTTGAAATTACACCCGGTATAGAAAAGAGAAACGTAGTCCTACGTTAAAAAAACTCCTATTCTCTAAATTCTCCTAAAACCTTCTTTTTCGCTTTTTTCGCTGAAATAGACACTAGTTTTGATTTTAAAGTTGGCATTTCAAGGTGATGGTCGTAGGAATATAAAAATTGCCACCATCATGACTGATTTGCATTACCACTTGAAATTTTTGATGGCTTAAATCTAAGAACCTATAAAGATTTTACATGCAAAACTTCAATAGGATTCTTGCTGTACTTCAACATCCCTAGCGGAACACTTGTTTAAATTCAGTTTAAGTTACATAATTGTGACTCAATTAAACCACATGCATGTTGTTGCAACTAATTTGGACAGTTTTGTGCTGCTTGGGCATACAAGTCTTAGTGAACTACAAACCTTTGTGGGTTGATTTGAGCTTTCCAAATGTAAAACGCCATGTTGATGACCATTTTTGTATTCTTGCGATCTTCACCTTAAGCAATATAATAATGCAACCTCTTGACACTCAACCTGAACCTACAGATACAAAATATTTAGGTATGCCATGGTGTCGGCAATCGATTTTGAACCATGGCCAAACAAATTTCCACATTTTCCTAAAGAAATCAATTATCAAAGTTCAGCAACTTGGTTACTGGGTGTACAGTGTTTGATTGGCTTTTGACTATTCGGAAGATATCAGCGATTAATTTTGTCGTTTGATTGAAACTATATGTCGTTCACACGGATCTTAAAACTGCAACCTCAACAAATATAAAGCTTAGTGCAAACATTTGCTGCTCAAGCTACTTTAGAATCTGATCTAAAAGTTTGAAGAGTGTTGTTCTTGAAATTGTTTGTTTCATTATTATCGAGATTTTTAGCCTTATATTCATCTTCCATCGTAATCACTTTAACACCATTTGAGTATTTTTTGTGAAATGTCCAGGGGTGAGATTTGATCTCGTGACATTGGCGAGGTATGGGTGTTAACCACTTCGCTGGGGTCGCCCCACTTGTTATCACGTTGAGTGATCACATCACAATTGCATGATTATAACATTCCAACGTAGGTTGAAACCAAACACTGTTGATGATATGATCAATAATCAAATTTTGCAGCATGTCATTATAGTTCGTTATCTTGGAATCTCATTTGACTCTACATTGACATTCAAGCAATTTTAGTAACATAACATTACAAAATAACAATCTTTACCATCTCCGACGCAGTTCCGTGATCATGCAGTCTTAATTCTATGCAGTCTTGTAATTCGATGCAGTGGATAGCAAATATATAATCTGTTGAAATGAAATTCGTTCGGTAAGTCCTAGAGGACAGATTGAATTGTCAAATGAATAAATAAAAATAATAAGAAATGATCGACTTTGCGGATGCAAGGTTTTTTATGTAATCAACTAATTAGTAGATTATATTATCTTTTTAAGTCTACACTGATTTGGTTCAGTCTACGTGATGTGAGATCCAGCCCATATCACAACCGTTGGCCAGATAGCTGATTGCTTAGTAGCCTGTAGCTAGCAGGCCATCGAGGAGGCAGTGGTTATGCAGTCGGTGGACCAAGCCAGTGGTGTATTTGTAGCCAGCCAGTGGACGCAATCACGAGAAGCAAAATCAGGTGCTTGTATGTGATCGGTAAGCAGCCACCTTTTGGTATGGCGCAACGTGCAACGGATGAAATAACTTACCGTCCTTTTCATAACTACCAATTCAACTTACCCAGCTAAAGAGTTTGTTTGATGGGCATTTATCTATTGGCAGCCAGCGGTGGCATTTTTCCTTTGATGCATACCTTAAACCTTGTGTACAATTTCAAGTATGGCTCGGAAATTTAAACGGTCTCTATATTATTTCGAAGCGCAAATTAAAACTAAGCTTACGGCAAAATTGCCACCGTCACGAAAAATTAAGACAATGGACGCTAATAACTCGATCGTTTCTTGTTTATTTCTGAAATTTTTGCTCTAATCAATTAGAGTTTTTTACGATTTCCATTTTTATTTATTCAAATATTGAAAATTTTACAAATAAAAGGTGAATATATTTTGTGTACAAATTCATCCATCGGTGTTGAAAAAATATTTAAAAAATCCCTTTCACGGACAACACTTTGGTTATTAAACTTGATATTACCAATTAACATTCTCTGTACATTCCAATCAGTACTGTTCTGAACAGTTGTTCTGTTGTGTTAATGATTTGCGTTGGATAGAGTTTTACTTCTAGGGAGAAATAAGTTTTGAGAAACGGTGTGAAAGTAAGAATTAGTGCAATGACTAATCGTTTTGATGCAAACCGTATGCGCAAATTTCGGAAGCGCGTAAAGATAAAATATACGGGAAATCCTCCGAAACGACCATTATCCATGCCGAGCGAGCACGTTGTTATCGGGCAAAACTGAAAGCAGTCAGATGTAGTGCGTTATCAACTACTGGCACGCAGGATAAGAGCCTTCAACTCGCGGAAGAAAATTAAATCAAGTGGTTAACCAATTTCCTAACATACATACTTACTTAATTATGCAAATTCAACATCCCATAAGCACAGCACCTAGTATTTTTTTTTTTATAAATCGTCTTCTTATAAATATACAGAATTCAATCATTTCAACCTAACATATAAGTTAAGCAAACTACAGTCAAAGACATATAAATGAGTTTCATAAACTCCAGATCCCCTTAAACATAAATAAAAACCGGTAAAAATTCCAAGTAGCACTATTTGTTTCAATGGAGCATTAAAATCTCCCCTTTTGAAACTAATGAGGGATGCTTCTTTTGGTTATATTCCTCGAAATCATACTCACTAGCAATTGAAAAGCGTCTTAAACGTCTATATTAATCAACGTAACATAATAGACATGAAGTCTATTTAGCGTCATTTCAATGTTATATTAATGATTACATCATTACATAACAGTTTTTTTTAAAAAGAGTGTAAGGATTGAATCTCTGTTTTTGGTTTTTTTTTGTTGAGATTAGTGGTCAAGTGTTGGAAAAATAAGCACGCTTTGGTTAACCATCGCCAACATGGTGTTTTATAGATTTGGAAGGAACATTTCACGTGGGTTAATATTAAGATTTGGAAAAAATGGAATCCCAAAGGGCTTAAAAAAATTAAATTGTGGAATGCTAATACAACTTAAAAACTCAAGAAAAATATATTCAATATGAAAATTTGAAAAACAATATTTGAAAATAAATAACATATGGCAACTACGCACAAACCAGAGTCGATAAGGAAGAGTCGCGCAAACAGGCTTCTTTGTTTGGTTGTTCTTCTTCGTGTTTATCAACAACCGACTCCGGCAGCTCTAACTTTGCATGACTCCATCAGTTTTCATGTGTTGACTCTGGTAATCGTTGGTTTTTATTTACATTTATCGTACGAGTGCTGAGATTCTGAGCGTTCTGAGCAGCAAAGTGGAAAAGTTTGTTCCGTGTTTTTGTTACACGCGTAAAAGTGGGAAAAATGAAGTGCGCAGCTGTTTTCTGTAAAAATAAGCAAGACAAAAAACACCGAATCAAAAATTTGAGCTTTTTCCGGTTCCCGATCGACCGGGAGCTGAGAGACAAATGGATTTCATTTTGCCGCTTGCCGTTGGATTCGGAATTGTCCGAAAATAGTCGAATTTGCAGTGTAATTAATGATTTGGAAAATATTTAATGCGTAAAAATAATTGTGAATATTACTGTTGCATTTCAATAATGAAACGGATTTGTATATGGCGACTGACGGTGGCCGAATATTAACTCTCCCGGGAGCAGTCTCGGTTTATGAGAACGTACCAGATATGAATTCACTAACATGCGACGATAATCGATTACTGGTGGGTAAAACGGTGCCGGTGAAATATTTTTATTTACACATTGTATTATTGTAGGATTTGAACAACAACTTTACTAGTACCCAATCATCACAAGAGAATTCAACTGCATCATTTCAATCTGACTAATTGAGCAGCTCTTCTACAGAGTCGATTGCATCTACGACGATTGCATCATATGCAGCTGTCATATGCAGAATGTCGTTCGATAACTGTAATGTAAACATGTTTCAGTTATCGAACGTCGACTGTATATTGTGTCTGTTTTGTAACGTAAAAATTTCTCAATTGATTCCGACTATAGAGTTACAATGGAACGAACTGTTTTGGCTTTAATTTGTTCGCGAAAAAATAGTTATTTTTATTGTTGCTATTCTTGACAATCCCCATTTTCTATTGTAAAAGTCCAACTTACAATAGATTCTATTGTGGAAAACAATAAACGCTAGTGTGATTTTGTTGTTACTGACAATAAAACTTATGGTTTTAACAATAAATTTTATGGTGTTGTAACAATTAATTCTTTTGTATTTTATTGAGATTTTTATTAATTAAATTTGACTTCATTCGCAACATTATTTTATTCTTCTCTTTTTCGTCATAATTATGGAAAAAATATCATCGTGAGATAACAATACTCCTCACAGATCCAAACGTTTTTGTTTGTTTTGTTCGATAGGTAGCATGTTTGTTTTGATCGATAGGTAGCATCGGTTTCACTCTTTGCGCGACTCTTCTTTATCGACTCTGGCACAAACCAAATACACTCACAACTGAAGAAAATGTCACAAAATTCAACAATCCTCGTTTCGATATTCCGCCATTTTTAACATGACTGGTCAAGAAGTAGCGTGCAATATTTACTATATATACTTCCACGAGGAATCACAGGGATATAAGATATTTGGGAAAGGGTTAGTAGTAGGGTTCGTTTTGGTTAATGATACGCAGAAAGTAACTAGCACTATCCGCCAAAAGCATGGGGCCGCTACAATAAGCAACAGCACATCGAACGCCAGTTGCACTGGATCCGAATGCACCTAAGCATAAAATCTTGTATGTGAAAACCTGTACGTATCCAATTAATAATATCTATGAATAAATATGATATATATAACAATATTTAAATATATGAAACGAAAACACATTAAAGTTTATATAACAGTTGAAGTTTCACATCTTGATATGATTATAAATATTTTACAATGATGTGATGAAAATTATACGATGTTATAGTCAAAAACGAAATAGTATACAATTTTTAAGTATGACACATGTATGTATAAAATGCATCTGACTTCCAGTGATTTGTTACAGAAAAGAATTATTAGGAATGTTTTAATATCCTAAAAGTCCTGTAAAAGGAGAAAAACAGAGTAGATCATTACAATTATCATAGATAAATTTTCAATTAAAAGATGTATGATTTTTTTTTCTGAAAAACAACAGATTATTCTAATAGACATCTTTTAAATAGTTTTCTTTATACTCTTTTAGTTACATTACAAGGATAGCAGTACAAGTGATCGAAGAGCCCGGTTGGGTGATTTCTAAAATAAATGGCTTATCTAATCATAATTCTACTAAACAAATGTATTTATATAATCCCATGCTGCTTTTGATCGCATGCCAGTCTTTCATGAAAATAGCAGTTGAAGGTCCCAGTATAATAGTAGTCAGAAGTGCAATTTATCTGTTCATGCTTAAATGCTCAAAAACAAATTGAGCTCCATGCCATTCATCCGTGTATTGTCATTCATCCGCAAGCATAGGGGCAAAGTCACCTTTTGGCCCGATTTGGCCAGCTGCCACTACTCCAAGGTAATTCTGGAGTGGTATGCTGCCAACAAGACCGATTTTGTCCCCAAGCTAATGAATCCTCCGAATTGCCCGCAATATCGACTAATCGAAAAATACTGGGCAATTTCAAACAGCGAAGAAATGCGCTGATTCCGTGTCCATTTCCACTGTGCGTGCGCTGATGGGCTCCATCAAGAGGAAGGTTCGAGATTTCGTTCGATTTTGAGAAGTGTAACCATCTAATGCTGTAACTTGTTTTAATAAAAGTACTATAAAGCAACCATTAATGGACTTTTTAAACTTATTGAATCACGAATTATAGGTCTTTTTGTGCGTACCAATTTTCTTTTAGTCAGGCTTTGATGATTCTCATTAATCTGAGACACAACCGCAATCTTATATAAACATATTTGCATCATAGATGAGCATAATCTAAATCAACAATTATCAAAGGAACAACAGTGAGTTGCAATATAACAATATTATAACCAGAAACTACACACAACCAAAATGTCATGTAAATTTCTGTCCCCTGAGACCGACTCATGCAAGCGTCCTTTAGCACATAAGAATGAGTTGAAAGAGATGAAAAAATAAATTTAATCAAACACATCTTTCGTCGAATTGCGTATGTGTCAGTCTCAGGAGACATAATTTTACACGAAATCTTTGTTTACGTTCCCCGACTTTTTACAAACATGAATTACATCTCGTGTAATATTCATAATTTCTAAGTGTGTAGTTCTGATTATGCCTCAGCAAAATCAAAAGGAGTTCGATTAGTTTCAGCAAACATATCAAACTAACGCTGTCAAAACTTGGTATTGATTACTTACTTTATTGATCTGTGCGGCGCAAAATGTTCATTATAACAGCCTACTGCTCGAGAAATTTGAACCTTGTCTTCCTAAACATCAAAAACGGCCAACCTTGAAAATGAATTACCTAATCGATGGATCGTGACCTGTAGAAGCGATTCAGTGCTAGTTAAATCACAGTTGAAGTCGTAACGTGGTTAGGAGCTGTGGTCACTTCAAAGATTACAACCTGGATGATGATAATCCTATTAGGGTAGTAGGACAGGACAGTCGACAACCGACGCCATCAATCAGGAAAAAATGATTTCGCAGTGCAAAACATGTCAATAAATTGGGGCTTGCTCACAATTTTTGGTATCCTTGATGAGCACTGACGTCAAGCAGAGATCTTTGATGAAATTAGACTCCAGTTTCTCAGGAAGGTTCAGATAGTCTTGTCAGCAAATGCTCGGTATTACCAAGTCAGTATCGGTGGGCTCGATTCCCGGTCTGGTCGAGGGAATCTTTCGGGTAAAAAATTTTCTCAACTTCCCTGGGCATAGATTATCATTGTGAATGCCACATAATATACAGATTCATACATTGGTGATAGTATCGAAAGGTTCCAATTCATGACTGTAGAAGTGCAATTAGAACACTAAGATAATGATCAAGTTAATTGTGAAAGCAATAAACTTGAAATCTAAGAAAGAGAGAAGATATATTTCTTGAATTACATAACATTTTCACCTTTCACATTAGTATTCTCATTCCAGTTGAAAATCGGAATCGGAAACCCGACAATGGGTTTTTCTCCTGTTCTATACGTTAAACCAAACGTCGGGCATAGTGCGCTGGATAGTGCATCTGATGTGCTATACAGAGCACTATGCCCGACGTTTGGTTAAATGTATAGAATAGGAGAAAAACCCACCATGTTCGACTTGAAGTTTGAAATAGTGAACTGGAGAAAAATCCATTGTCGGGTGTGATATATTCCGACAATATGCTATTATTCTCGAGTTCAATTTTCGTTAAAACATAATACAAACAGAAGTTCGCATACTACCCTAATAAATGAGTGAGTGGACAAAGTAGTCGTTCTGCTTACTACAATAACCAATAAGACGGACCAAGCCCCGAAGGAAATCTGAGCAGTGAAGAAAGCCAACCTTAACTTTATTTCAATTTTTTTCCAATGTTTGGCAAGATCTCGTTATTTTCGACTATACTAATCATGATGAGATGGCACCGACGCCAACATGAAATATATCCTCCAAAGTAGGAACATTATCAATATTCAACGTCTACACACATGAGCGCAAAATTTGAATTGTGAATGCTCGTTTGCTCATACACCCACTCACATACAGCATCGGTTATTCAAATATCCTAGCGTGGTTGTTGTACCAGACTTTTTTTTAGCCTCCTTGCTGTTTAATTGTGCTCTTGATTCTAAGCCAAAACCATTCTAACGTTAGCGATTTTTCTGTGTTCTTCAGTGTGAGAGGAGATACTTTTTTATGTGCTCCCAAAAAGTACCACCGCGTATATGTATATAATTTCCGAACGCGCGGGCTATAATGTATGTACGACAAATACATTTTCATGTGGCAAGTGGAAAATGTCTGCATAAAAACTACCCTCTAAAATGTAATAAAATAAACATAAAAAATCTAACTACCTCCATAAAGAGTGAAGAGCTATTCGTGTACTGTGTAATAATGTATTACAGGGTGGCCGCGAACAAGGGCTGTGAATGGGGAGGAAATGGAAAATTTTATATAATATATAAATAATAATATGAGGTAGCGAAAAATGACGAAAAATAAAGCACGATGCGGGAAAACGAAAAAAAAAACACATTTTTGCGCATCACCAAAAAGTCTATTACATATGTACAGTTTTTTATTGCAAATTATTAACATTAAAAAAAAACTAGCGAAGGTGGTAAGGGGTGGATGTTATTTTAATGATATATAGGTAGTTCGACAGCTCGAATTCAGCCGACGACAGGATTGACACCGAGTGAGATGCTGTGCATTCTAAAAATCTGTTATTTAATTATCATTATTATTATTATGATGGAAGCTTTTAGAATTGCGCCTGTTTTGCCTTGTAAGGAATCTAATGACAGCGTATGTGTAATTTCATTTGCATGAATATTAAAACAAAATTTTGTATATAAATTAAGATTCCTCCACATATATGCCCGAATAAATATATCAACATCGCGTATATCAGAGGGGTAAGGGCTGCAAGGGGAATTTTTAATATCAAACATAAATAAAAAAGGCATTGAAAAAGGGGGGTAGTTTGGGTGGAATATTTTCGTATGTGCTGGCTCTTGTACACACATTTTTTATTATTTAAAATTAAAAATCTATCTCTATACAAACGTGACATGAGTGTGCGCCCTTTTTATGTGTGCTCATATCATCAGCATTATTACTTTATTTTATTTTTTCATTCGATTTTTCCAATTAGAATGTGAAAATTTCTATACATTTGATACGGAATTCTCGGCTTCCATCCCCACAAAAGTGCCAAACTGTGCGCTGAACCAATCACATCTGTACATTGTACATACGTGGCTGTATGTGCATCGACCACTAGTTTATGGTATGATTTAGATAGCGATTGTGCAACGTTTCTGCCGATTGCAAAATAACCTTTTTTAAAGATGTTTTTTAAACTTATGATGATTATTGGTAAAATTGTGATCAGGGATTCTTGACTAGGCTTATTTGCACAAAGCAAGATGCGCTGTATTTCTAATGTGTAAGATCTGACAGAAACTGCAAACAATGCATAAGCATCAATTCAAATGGAACATTGCATCGTGCTTCTGATTTCAATTTTCAGTTGAAATGAAATACCATTTCCAAGAACAGTGAGCCATGAAAAACGAACTAACGATGATCAATTTACTTAATTCAGTTTTGTTCGATATAAGCCACATAGGTCCTTTTGTGGAATATTATTACGTAAGCTTTTTTTTTCTAACAGGGGCAAACATTATTCTTCCAAACTTTTTCAGGACAACGTTTTTTTTTGTTTTGCTTCATCGAAGATTTCGTGACAACGACTAAAGACAAATTTACTTATCTCCTAAGTAGGTGCATCTTCCCAGTAAACACAAGATCGCATATAACAACGGATGTGAGTATAACGTGGAGGCGATATGCGTACATTTAACATGGAGTTAAATGAATGAATGGACGTATATCGCCTCCACGTACTCATATGCACTATCATATGCGATTTTGTGTTGACTGGGTTGTGAAGTTATTATTCTGGGTGTCATCGTACTACGTACAGGGTGTCCGAATATTATCCGTACAACAAAATGGTGTTAAAACTATCTTTTATTGTTGGATTAAAAAATCAATATGTATTGTTTCTTATAGCAATGTGTTTGCAAATTACTAGTTTTATTTGTTCATTTCAAAATTGTCACCTCATGCTGAGATGCACGCCTTTAAACGTTTCGGAAAGTTATCCACGATGGCCGCGAGTTCTTTGACAGATATTTGTTCCCAATAATCAAACATGTTTGTTCCAATACTAAATGGGCCACACTTTAATGCCAGACCAACTGGAACGAAAAGCATTATACTTACTACTACACCACCAGCGCCGTAAGTTTTTTGGTATTTTTATTTTTACAGTTTTAAGGTCGGTATCGTGTTCGAAAGAAATTTCTTTTTCTCAATCCTATGTTAAATTCCGTTTACTAAAACGGAAAAGTAAAAAAAATCGAAAAGAAATTTTTGCACCTGAAAAGAACGACAAATAAAATTGGAATTTGTAAGGTTTCCATGAAAACTAATTCTAATAAAATATTAGAAATTCCGTAACCTCTTTACTTTTTAAGTCGATACTGGCCTTTACTCTGAAAATGTATTTTCTAAAAACTAGATAATATACATTTTTATACATTCTTTATCCGCAATAATCCGGCCACCAAAATCTGTAGAAATACTAGCATGAAACAATTTATTTCTAATAAAACTATTTAATTCAAAAGTTCGGGATATGGTTCACAAATTCACTCGATCGGGACATCGTAATTCTGCATTTATATAAAATATCTGCGCTCCATTACGGCCATGAAGGTTTGTACAGATTTCCTAGTTAATTTCTTCTTTCTGTTTTCTTCGCCTTCTGTTTTTTTTACTGTGCAGGTGTAATGAAAAATTTACTTTTCCTACAACGCGAACAAATTGCTTGCCAAACAAGGTACAAGGTATTAGGTCAGGTTTTGCATTTCTGGTCATAAAGATACATAAACATGACATGACAGTTGTTTAAAATCTTTGTGGACATAAGCCTCATCGTCCAAAACGACTCATAAATATTTCGTCACATGAAACAGTTTTCGAGGACGTGATTTTGAGGTCAAATTCTGTTTATCATTCCGGTTGGTTTGTACGACTTTGAACGACTTCAATTCGGACCGCAGCTTTGACTTTTGGACGAATCCTGGCAACATTCTTATTTTCGGGGCAGAGTTCGAAGAGAGAGGTTTGGGTTCCTTTCTAGAATATTCGCCTTCCTGTCCTTAGCATGATCCGTGGTTCAATATTTTTGTCAATTCTATGTTTCTTTTCCATAGTCAAACGTTCAAAAATGGGTCTAATACCCAGTAACCAGTGGATTCGGGCAAGTCCAACTTATTCGCGAGCTGATGTATCGATAGGCTATGATTTTCAATACGGTTGTACAAGATCCGTACGTGGAGATTTTTTATTACATTCGTCGCCATTTTGGACACTGCTTATAAAAT
This sequence comes from Aedes koreicus, assembly GCA_024533555.2. Taxonomy (NCBI): domain Eukaryota; kingdom Metazoa; phylum Arthropoda; class Insecta; order Diptera; family Culicidae; genus Aedes; species Aedes koreicus. Next base: position 17,543 of record JAHHFK020001047.1, read on the forward strand.
GTCAAACCATTCATAGCATTTTTAAGTACAGTCACCCAGCTATGTGTGCGTAAATAATTTAATGGCTGAACAATTTCAAAAGTTACAGTGTTTTGAATGTGTCCAGATTATCGCGGTTTGAAATTTGCAATAAAATATGTAAATTATTCTTCCACAAGTCTCTTTCACTATTTTCAAACATTCTTTGAAATGTATGTTTTTAAAATAAAATGGCTCTATTGAACATGTTATATTCTTAACAAGAACATTTTTTTAGACAACAGGGTTTTTAGTGGATTTTTTTAGACGCTATCAGATAATGTCTACAAATAAATATAACATTAGGAAATGCTAAGAAGTTAGTGATTGTCAACGTTTTCGTTCATTGATACACAGAAAAAAATGTTGCAGTAAAAACTACCATTTTACCCGACTATGCCTGATTTTAAAACTACCATGAAAGTCAAATTTACTACGGTTATGGTACAACCTTCAACATTTGTGGTATATTTTGCGCTTAATTTAATCCTCGAAATGGTAGTTTTTACTGCGGTTTTTTTGCGTGTATATCCTTCCTCTAGTACACACTTTATCTACCTCTGTAAAATGACAGTCGATCAACTTGTCAGTAACTTTTGTTGATATCACAGTTAAATTTAGGAGTCTTGGCAAAATTTTCATTTGCTAAAGCCTGTCCACTTTAAATTTGGGAAACATTTACTTTCGGTGTAGTTTTTGAATTATTACATGAATCGCTGAAACTTTTCAACTATATGACAGCTTAAACTCTCCTTATGGCGTGGTACACCATGTTTATATTCTGGCTGCATTTGCTGAAATGGCGTCGAAACAAGCGAAAGTAATCAAACGCATTTTGTACGAACAGCAGCAAAATCTGACGTTGTCGGTACGCGATCTTGCCAAGAAATTGAAACTACCCAAAAGTATCACATTTATTGTTTGCAAACTCTTTGACCAGTGCTTGACTGTGGATTGGAAGGTTGGAAGCGTAACAAACCGAAAAGTGGACATTATTGAGAAAAATCCCAACTAAAAATAATCGTCATAATTCCATTCCACGATAGACCAAATGAATACACATTTTGGGGTAGAATGAATGCACATTTTGTGGCAGAGAACTATATTGGCCATATTACTAATTGTTGGCCCATTAATTTATCTGTGATCTTAACGTTATTTATTTAACTTAACGATACTTCAATTCAATAACCACAGTCAGGGCTGGCAAATGTCATTTTCAATGAAAAATGACTTACGATTTTTACCGAAATACTTCTGAAAATCTCATCGCGCGAGAAAACGATGATGGAGATTCTCATCAAAATTCATTCAATTTTTGGTCATCGAGTGTTTTGGTCATCGCTCCTACAGGCACATTTATTGATATAATTGTGAGTTTTATCACAAAATTTCAAAAATATTTTCCATTCAGCCGATAACATATTTTTGCTTGGCTTATTTCAAGTAAACTAGTAAGAAATTTCTGCAACAAAATCGTACAAAATCGTAAAAAAAATCTCATGACTGCATGATGGTATGAGAATGACAAGAAAGCTCATTATAGTTCGTTTCTTCTCGTGTCAGTTAGATGGCCTGTTTTTTCATCGTCACATGATGGACGTGAGATTTACCAGCTCTGACCACAGTATGAGATCGTCAGGTGTGTAGTTCATGCATGTTTACCTGCTGTAGGTCGGTATCGAGTTCGAAAGAAATTTCTTTTTCTATCTCAATCCCATGTTAAATTCCGTTTACTGAAACGGAAAAGTAAAGAATCGAAAAGAAATTTCTACAGTATCCACCTGAATATAACGAAAAATAAAATTGGAATTTGTAAGGTTTCCCACAAACTAATGGGAGCTGTCACTTTTACTTTCGGAAAAATATTCCGCTATTGTCGAAATTCCGCTTGGTAATATTGAATAACATTCCGTAACCTCTCTACTTTTTAAGTCTATACTGGCCTTTTGTTTTGAAAAAAAGCAAAGATTTGTCTCGCCAAATCCCATTTAATTCGTCACTTTGATAGGCCAATGTATCGCGACCACAAAATAACCTAGAAAACTTTAAAAAAAATTGAAATTAGCATAACTCTTTGTTGATCTTTGGACGCAATAGATTGTTGATTCTATGTAGCGTTGTTTTTCTGAAAGTCGCACAAGCAAGCAGTCATGATTCGATCTAATTTCACCTCAAAGGGAAGGTCGCAAAAATTCTAAAATGAACTCCTTCATGGCCGATTTGCAAAGCCAATTCGAGTTGTTGAAATAACAAATTAAAAAAAAAATATGACTAAGATTTCACATGCCAAACTCTTGTAAACTTGTATGCAGCAGCAAGAATTTTATTAAAGTTTAACATGTGAAACATTTGTAGTTTATTAGAATTATGTCTTCACTAATTTGAAGTGGATTTGCGAAAGGGCCATGATGGCGGCCATTTTTGTTTTCTAGCGACCTTTATCTTGACCTGGCAAATTTTATGCACGATCATCAAATGATCTGAATATGTCCTCATTAAGGTAACACACCTTGTAATACACCCTTGATATGCAGTGGCATGTTCCAATATAACCTGTCTTATCAAAAAATCCAGACTGATTTCGCAAGAATATCGTGGGCCCAATTTTTGCGAAAAATTATCTTCTAGGTTCCTAACTATAGCCTGTAATATTCATTCATTTCATAGTATAATGTGGAAATATTCATTGAAGGTTTGTTAGTATGTGACTGAATATTTTTCAAACAGAACATCTGAACAAACATCTAAGTAAACAAACCTGTATTATGTGAATTTGAATGTTTCAATTGTCATGCGGTCACAAGCACAAGATAGAACAAGCAATGTATTTGAAAGTAGTTGTTCTTCTAAATTTAGTTGTAAAATTGTCTGCTTATTTAATAGAATATAATTGACAATGAAATGTCTTGAACATAATGAAAGAAAACTTTACGAAGATTAATTTTTGACTAAGCTAGAGGATGAGTTCAATCCACGAATATATCCAGATATATAGCCTATATCCGAATTAAAATATCTAGCTTATAGATAGACATTCATATTCCAAAACAAAATTTTTTTAAACTTTTTAGTTAAACTCTACAGCTTTTCGATTTAGCTACAAGGGATTCCTCCAGGGATCCTGTTTAACCTCCTTTTAAACAATTTTTATGTCAAAGACACTGATGTTTGTCTAAGTGACAACTGTACGCTGAGACAACTAGCAGAACACGGTTTAGTCTGTCACAGGGCCCAATGACGTCGATCTGCAAGGACCCTTACACAATACCTTAGACAATTTGTCTACTTGGGCTCTAGAATTCTGTACGGAGAAAATTGAGTTGGTTGTTTTTTCTAGAAAGCATAGCCCATCACAACCAAAGTTTCAAATTTGGGGCACACCAATAACTCATTCCATGGCATTTAAATTTCTTGGGGTCTGGTTCGATTCTAAGATGGAGATCCCATATTGAGTACCTGAAGCGAAAGTGCCAGCAAAGGAATAAACTTTCTCTACACAATTACTGGAACCTGGTGCGGAGCACACCCGCAAAATCTTTTAACGTTGTACTGGACAGCGATTTTGTCGGTTATAGAATACGGTAGTTTTTGTTTTCAGTCAGCGGTTCGGTCACACATCATTAAATTGGAACGTATCCAATACCGGTGTCTTCGTATCGCGTTAGGTTGTGTGAACTCGACTCATACAATGAGTCTTAAAGTGCTGGCTGGCATATTGCCACTCGCGGATCGATTCTCAGAATAATCTCTCCGACTCCTAACCAGGTGTGAAGTTATGAACCCCCAGGTAATCGAATACTTTGAGAAGCTTCTTGAGTTCAATCCTCAAACTAGCTTCATGAAATTTATTCCATGTGTATATAACACAGGATCTCAACCCTTCGCTGAATATTCCCAATCGTATTTGATTCTTCGACGTCAGCAATTCAGTTCATTTTGAGTTATCTAGGAAGCAGAAGCGTCGTGGAATCCTAGAACATCATCGTCCAATGATTGCTCCGGTGATATTTGCTGCAAAGTTTGGCCAAGTTGATACCACTTAATCGTTTTTCACTGATGGTTCTTTGATAGAGGAATCTGCTGGCATTGGTGTATGTAATGAAAATTATAGCGTCACTCGTAAACTTCAAATTCACCCTGTTCTGTTTTCGTCGCTGAATTGGCGGCAATTCATTTTTCATTGGAGACTGTTGCCTCACTTACACCGGATCAATATTTCATTTTCACGGATAGTCTCACTTCTATAGAAGTTTTACGCTCCTTGAGGCCGGCAAAGCACACCTCCTATTTTCTCAAGAAAATAAGAGGTCTTCTATGTGCTTTATCTTCAAGTCCTTTATAATCATTTATGTGGGTCCCATCCCGTTGTTTGATTCCGGACAATGAGACAGCGGACTCGCTTGCAAGGGTAGGCGCTATGGAAGGCGATTTTTATGTATGATGTATGATATGTACTAACACCCATTGAAGCACGGAAACTAAGTCCGACAGCAATGGGCTCTCCTTTCTGTTAGACTTGATCAATAGCAGCAATTCACCAAAATCTTGATTTGAAATATCCTGAAAAAGTTTATTAAATCAATTGAAATTTTACAAAACTAACATTTATACATTTTAATTTACTGTTATCATGGTCACTATTTGCTGCTTGATGCTGATTTTATAACAGCAATCCGCTTTTATTTCTGCTGGCCTAATAGTTGTTGCTGTTAGGAAAACAGGGAAGATTTAACAAATGGACTTAAAAAAACAATAAGTTATGTTTAAATCATCAATGCAGTAAAATCCATACAACAATATTATCAAATATAATGATATTGTGAGGTATGATAAAATAATGACAAAGATTGAACTGTAAAATCAGACACTAGCCAAATGGCACACCGTGCTGCATTAATCCGATCAGCTCAGATTTGGTAAAATGTCCATTTGCAAACCGGAAATGAAAAATATATTCAGTAATAAGTGCAAAAGCTTACCACAGATTCTGTTGCAGCTTCTTGTATTCAAGGCACTAGATACTTCTAAATCATAAGAGGAGAAGGAAGGATCAAAATGATAATTGGACACATACGACATAATAAATAAAATTTATGTAACCTATTATATAAAAATTATAATTTTTTTTTGTTAGTATATAAATCATGCAAACGCAAGTAATGATAAAAATGTTAATGATGATGATAAAGATGAATGGTAATGATTATGAAAAAACAATGTCATATAAGACAATATATATATATAGGGAAGGGATATTATAATATGAACTGAAAATTACATGTGTGCCGACTGCTGTTTTGTTGCAATTGTAGACAAACTTGAGCATCCATTATGAAACAGAAAATTTAGACAATCTAAAAACTGAGAAAAAATAAATTTTTAATTTTAAATTATTTTACAATACCTGATGACCTGGAGAACCCGAAATAAAAATTTCGATAAACTGAAACCAATTTATTTTCGATAACCTGCAACTACGAACCTAATGTGAATAGTAAAATTCACAATGTGATCTCCAGGCACACGATGCCTGGATGTCTGCAGATTGTGGTCCTGCTGCAATTGAAGACGGACTTACGTTATCGAAGCCACGAGGGAAAAAAAAAACAATTCAAAACTATTACACAATACTTGGGAATTCCATGGATGAACTTATATACCGTAGAATACTTCCATTTTTCGTGGTAGGATAAGATTTCAGCATACTACCATACCGGGGTCACGCTGCTTACATCGCGTTGGTGGAGCTGCCACCTTAGGTATAGCTGACACGATACAGGGTTTCTTACTCAGCCGCTGGATGCCAGGACAGACGCTGTTTGAGCCACACCTCCTTGGTGGACAGACGCTCGGCATGCACCTCCTCAATTAAGCTGAAGTCAGAAGGGCAACAGTGCCCAGGCTGCACTACCAGCTAAGTACGCAACCCTTAGCTGGCGGTCTTTTTCATCTCTTGACCCGTGGAAGCATGAGGTAGGAATTTGTGAGGACCAGTTTTTAACTGACATTAATTATGCATTGTAGTTTGATTAACTTACATATTTAGGTTAATTTTTTGAGGAATATGTGGGTCAGTGTGTGAGTGTGGGTGTGTGTGACTAACTGATTTTTTTTTTTTGAAATTGAAAACGTTCGATTCAAAAATTGTAATTTTAAGTTAGATATCAGAAAACTATAGTTCTGTAAGCTTTGTTCAAAATTGACACCACAATTTCCATCCATGAAATTGTAATTCCTATTAACCTCGAGACGATTGAGAGTAATCGGTTTTATTCCTTGAGCTAAGTTTTAAGATTTATCTTTTTTCTATTTAAATTTGTTATATATAAAACGAAAACTACGTTTTGTAAAGTTGATTCGGCTGAGCCTAAAAAAATTAATATGCGTATAAAAAAAATTAACTTTTTAGTTGTGCATCATAGCAAACTTTTTATGCAGCTTATCTGAGTGAGTTAATAACTGTGACGGAAAGCCGCCCGTTGCAGCGACGCTTTAGCCCAGACGACAACGCAATCAATCGTAAATATCGGTGACCTGGCTCATGTACGTCAGGCGGAACAATTGAGGATGATGATCAAGAATTGAACGGGGAACAATAGAGTCAGAGTCATTCTTCAGACGTGGTTTATAACTTGCTAGTGCCCTAGGTGGATAAAATTATTACTAGAATAAATTAATTTACATCATACAGCTAAAATTCAAATACATATTGAGCATAACTTAGTAAGTAGTAAACGGATGATATAAAATCAACCTTATTATCTATGAATCCAAACTTAAATATCTATTACTTAATTAATTATAGGAAACTATATCACAGGGCAATCTTTGGTTTAATAATGGTTACTAGCAGTAAGTAACAACTCAATTAGTTTCAAAGGCGGAAAATTAAGAAACATGTATTTTGTAGGCTTTACCAGTATTCGCAGTTCCCGAAAAGAATTGTTCCATTTCCTAAGAAGTCAAATTTGTAAGTTGTTTACTTTTACAGAAATTTGGATCAAAACTCAATAAATTTATTTAGCTTATAGCATAACACCACAATCCTGTGTAGGCTTATCAGAGTTTGGAACTCCCCACCCCCACATTACTGTAAGAAATTTTGTACGTGGGTTGGAAAATGGACAATCTTCAGGACTCGAAAGACGGCCAACATTGCAAGCGATGTAATCGACCGAATTCTGCGGAAACTCAGATGGTTGCCTGCGACCAATGCCAACAATGGGAACATTTTGGATGTGCAAATGTGGATGATTCCGTCAATAATCGATCGTACATTTGTAAGGAGTGTATTGCAAGATCATTTGGTCGCCATGAAAAGGAGCCAGAGAAAAATTTTGATATAAAATCCAAGGTGTCAGGTACTCGTAGTGTGATTTCAACAAGAAGCAAGAGAAAACAAGGAACTCCTGCCGCAAGTGTGGATGGATCCCGTGTTGCCGTTCGCGTTGCGGTGTTAGAAGCGGAGCTTGAGATTGTAGAAGAGGAGCGTATCATGAAAGAGCAAGAAATTAAAAATTAAAGCGAAAGAAGAAATGAAGAAAAGGGAAATACAGGAAAGGCAACGGCAGATATAAGAAAGAAAAAAGCTACTCCAAGAAGAAAAAGAACTACGAGAATTACAGCTAGCAGAGGAGAAAAAGATTCAGGACGAGCAACAAAAGGTACGTCAAGATTCATTTGATCAGAAGAAAAAACTTGTGAGACAAATAGCTGAAAGTAACGCAGGCAGCAAGAATGGAACAGTCGTTGACTCATTGGAGAAAGTTTCGTCATGGTTGAAGGATCAACACTGTACTGGAGGACTGAAGGATGACGCTAAAGTCGGTAATAATAAGATTAGCGAGTTGTTGGAAAAACGTATGCAAAATCCTAACAACCTGGAAGAACATGCTAGGTATCCAGAGCCTATGCCTGCTCCCGTTCTAAATTTACAGTCATCATCTGTACCAAAATGTTCTGTCGAACAAATAACTCCAGAACCTCTTTCTGCGATAAATCATTACGGTCCAGAGCCTGCAAGGTATGCAGAACTACTACTTCCATCAAAAGCACCCGTGAATAAATCCCAACCTCTATACGCAAAAAACCCGGAGAATCCCATACCGTATCAGGACTTTGGAATATCACTGCATTCACATGAAGATGACCGATCTCCCCCTAGAATTCGTCATTCCGAAATGCTTGGTACGAAGCAGATTGCAGCTCGACAAGTGATGGGAAAAGAGTTACCTATTTTCAACGGTAACGCAGAGGATGTGCCAATTTTTATAAGTTGTTTTTAACAGTCGACTAGAACCTGTGGATATTCGGATGCCGAAAACTTAATTCGTCTTCAAAGATGCCTAAAAAGTCCAGCTATGGAAGCGGTACGAAGCCGCTTGTTATTACCAGCTGGAGTAACTTCAGTAATCGAAACATTGCAAACTCTCTATGGACGACCAGAATTAGTTTAGTTTAGTTTAGTTCCTTGATTATCGAGATTTTCAGCCCTGGGCTGGTTCATCTCCCGTCGTAGTCACTCAAATACCTTTTTGGTATTTTCGTAACTTGTCCGGGGGTGAGATTCGAACTCGTGACTTTGGCGTGAGAGGTATGGATGTTAACCTCAACACCGGGGTCGCCCCCACGACCAGAATTACTTATTCGATCCCTACTTAAGAAGATCCAGCATGTATCCGCTCCATGCCATGATCGCCTAGAGCCAATAATGGAATTTGGACTGGCCGTACAGAACCTAGCTGATCACTTGGAGGCAGCTGAACAGGAAAATCACCTAGCTAATCCAGTTTTAATGCAGCAGCTGGTAGGGAAATTACCTGATTCACTTAGATTAGACTGGGCCATGTTTAAGATGCAAGATCCGATACCTACACTAAGGACATTTGGTAAGTAAATGTCGAACTTGGTTACAGCAGCCAGTGAGGTAACTTTCGACCTATCAGCTGGATCTGGAGCGCATAAAAATGAGCGTTATAAAATGAAGGAGAATGTTCATGTTCAAACCCATTCATCCGAAACCGAATCGTCCGCTGTCACACGAGTTACAAACCGGAAACCCATCAAACCCGGCCCAGTAGGTGATCAAGAAGGTCACCCAGTCAGCGAATGTTACAAGTTTAAATCGCTCTAAGTCGACGATCGATGGAAAGTCGTTTAGCAGAAGAATTTGTGCCGCACATGCCTGAATAACCATGGTAAGTGGCCTTGCAAATCAGAGGAGAATAAACGTGCTAGAATGATACTTGAAGAAACAACACGACGTACTGGCGTTGGATTTGAAACGGGTCTCCTATGGAAAATAGATAATCCGGAACTACCGAATAGCTATCCAATGGCGTTGCGTAGACTAAAGGCTCTCCAAAATAAGCTGCAAAAAGACTCACAGCTGCGAGAACGAGTGCAAGAACAAATAGCGGACTATGAGCGCAAGGGATACGCACATAGAATTACCGATGAAGAAATCAAAACAGCTGATCCTCGAAGAGTATGGTATCTTCCCCTAGGCGTAGTCATAAATCCCAAAACGCCAGAAAAGGTACGACTTATTTAGGATGCTTCTGCAAAAACAAACGGAATTTCTCTTAACTCACAGTTGCTTATAGGTCCTGATTTACTGTCTCCCGCTTCCCGCCGTTTTATGTCAATTTCGTGTCTTCCCTATTGCCATAAGTGGAGATATTAGGGAAATGTTTCATCAGATGAAAATACGGATGGAAGATAAGCAGGCGCTTAGATTCCTATACGGCACAGATCCTTCGAAGCATCCTCAAACATTTGTGATGGATGTGGCCATATTTGGGGCTACATGCTCTCTAGCATCAGCACAATATGTGAAAAATATCAACGATTCTGCATTTTCAGAACAGTATCCAAGAGATGCAGTAGCAATTCAAAAGTATCACTACGTGGATGACTATCTGGACAGCTTTGCCACAATTCAGGAGGCCATCAAAGTGGTTAATGATGTCAGAAAGATACACGCGACGGGTGGATTTGAAATCAGAAACTTTCTTTCAAATTCGTCTGAGCTCCTACAAGATATCTGGGAAACCATGTCAGGTAGCAAGAAGGACTTGTTCCTGGAACGAAACTCTATTGCAGAATTGGTTCTTGGAATGTAGTAGTTGCCATCCGATGATGTTAAGAACTACAACCAATTTTAGAGCCTGATCATATTCCAACAAAACATGAGGTCCTGAAGGTTCTGATGAGCTTTTTTGATCCTTTGGGTTACGTGACATTTTTCAGCATCCAAGGTAAGGTGCTGATGAAGGATATTTGGGCAACGGGTTGCGATTGGGATGACCAAATTAATGACGTACTTTACGCTCGATGGAAAAAATTGTCGCACTTCTTCCCGCAAATCAACACTGTACGCATTCCCCGGTGTTACTTTAGAACACTGATCCCAAATGATAAGGACATGCTTCAAGTACACGTTTTTGTGGATGCAAGCGAGGCAGCATATGCTTGTGTTATCTACTTTCGTTTGGCGTCAAAAGAGGATATTAACTTAGCATTGGTTGGAGCCAAATCAAAAGTGGCACCTCTCAAGTCCCTGTTAATTCCCAGATTCGAATTTAAGGCTGCCGTGTTGGGCTTACAAAATTTGGAATCGATTGAAAATTTTCATTCCCTCAAAATCCACCAGCGCTTTCTCTGGAGCGATTCTACTATTGTGCTGTCCTGGATTAATTCTGAACATCGCCGTTACAATAAATTTGTTGTCGTTAGGGTCGGTGAAATTCTGACCATCACGTAAATGAAAGACTGGCGATGGGCTCCAACCAAGCAAAATATAGCTGACGTGGCCACCAAGTGGAATGATGGGCTTCTATTACAGCCAGGCAATCAATGGTTTCAAGGTCCCAGTTTTCTGTACGAACACGAGGATAAATGGCCGTAAAAAACGGATATGCAACAAACGCAAGAAGAATTGCGAACATGTAATAAAAACTCTAGCCATAGTCATTTACTTCATCATGATCACTATCAGCCATTGATAGACATCAGTAGCTTCAGCAATTGGAATAGGTTGCATCGTGCAATGGCATTTGAGTTGCGGTTTCTGAAAAAAATGCATCGAAAGGTACGTGGAGACCCATTGCAGCTTGATGCTCTCCAGCAAGATGAACTGAAACAAGCAGAAGAAGAATTGTGGAAGGAGGCACAGAATGATACATTTGCCAAAGAAGTTAGAGTTCTCTACAATTCTCGAGGAAAACCAGAAGACCTATACCCATTGGTTGAAAAGTCGAGTCCTATATTCAAAACTTGGCCTTACGTTGACAATAACGGTATTCTACGGATGCGCAATCGGGGCAGTGCTGCTACATTTACCCCGTTCGATGCTAAATATCCGGTCGTACTTCCACGACAACATCCAATTACACATTACTGGTAGACTCGTACCATCGTCGTTTCCACCATGCCAATATGGAGACCATTACCAATGAAATAAGACAACGTTTCGAAATTTCCAGACTACGATCATTGATATACAAAGTGGCAAAAAGGTGCTAATGGTGTCGTGTAGCAAAAGCAGTACCTCAACCATCTGTAATGGCACCTCTACCAGAATTTCGGGTGACACCTGACGAGAAACCATTTACTTCTGTGGGTTTGGATTATTTTGGTCCAGTCATCGTGCGGGTTGGAAGAAGTCAGGTCAAACGTTGGGTAACATTATTAACATGTCTTTCTATTTTAGAAGTAGTTCACTCACTTTCTACTGAATCATGTATAATGGCCGTGAGACGTTTTGTGGCAAGACGTGGGCCTCCAGCAGAATTTTACACAGACAACGCCACATGTTTTCAAGGCACTAGTAGAGAGCTTCAGCGAGAAATTTCCACCAAGTTGGCTGCAACATTCAGTAGCGCTCAAACACGATGGAGATTCATTCCACCTGCAGCTCCTCACATGGTCGGAGCCTGGGAGCGGTTGGTCCGTTCAGTAAAGGTAGCTGCCGGGGAAATTATAGAATCCCCTCGAAAACATGACGATGAATCCTTGGAGACTATTCTATACGAGGCGGAAGCGATGATTAATTGCCGTCCTCTTACCTATATCCCATTAGAGTCAGCAGATCAAGAGGCCCTCACGCCAAATCACTTTATTCTGGGTAGTTCTAACGGGATGAAGGTTTTGCCAAGAGAGCCTGTAACAACTAGTGCCATTCTAAGAACCAGTTGGAAGATGGCGGAATATATAACGGATCAATTTTGGCAACGCTGGATCAAAGAATACATACCAGTCATCACAAAAAGAACGAAATGGTTCGATAATCCTAAAGAGCTACAAGTGGGTGATTTGGCATTGATTGTTGGTGGAACTTCTAGGAATCAGTGGGTTCGCCGAAGAGTGGTAGAAGTCATTGCCGGACGGGCCGGAAGAATTCGCGAAGGATTGGTAAAGACGTCATCTGGAGTTCTACGAAGGGCGGCTGCTAAGCTTGGGTTCTTGGACGTCTTGGAGGAATGTAAACTGGAAGAAGGATATTCAGATGTGCAGACCGTTCACTAGGGTTAACGGGAGCGTGAATGTGATGGCAAGCCCCCCGTTGCAGCGACGCTTTAGCCCAGATGACACATTAACAGCCTATTGTGTTTCGGTCTACGAAAAGTTTAACAATCTGGAGTGAGAATCAAACACCTATGTACTTCGTGGCAATCGCCTGAGCGACGGGTGATATCGCTAACCGCTTGACTACAAAGCTCAGCACATATTATTCACTTCTCCAATGACCTCGTCATTGAATTTTAATGTGATATAGAATAGGTTTAAGTCCAAGTTAAAAAATGACTACTATCCCTGGGAAAATAACCGGATTGTGGTCCTAGAAACTCAATTTAATCACCAAACTGAAAATATTATTTCTTAAATCCACTTTCGTTCATTTCGTAAACATGGATTTTGTACGTAGAACAAATGTCTAGAATATTGAATGAAATATTCATATTGCCTGTCATCTGTTGAAATACTATCATTACGCCTAATTGTTCAATGCAGGAAATGAATTTCGCGAAGAACAACCAATCGCTGCTCTTCTTCTATATGTAGTACTCATTGGTTGATCTCGAAATAAAAATAAATTTTGAAAGTTGTGATCTCAAACTCGAATCAAGTAACTTCTCATGAGTCACCATGGGCTAGGAAAGTCAACCACGTATTCAAAAACAACTCTTCCTAAAAGTACAGGGTCAAATCTTATGTCACACGATGAGCAACTCTTAGTGGTTGGTTTATTATTATTATTTTTTTTTTTCAAATTACATTTCAAGTCGATGTAGAAGATCTGTCAATTATTCGAGCAGCCACTAGTGAGATATATTGTTCGCCTTACAAAACTAGCCTATCAGGCATACATTTTTAATATTCTGAGATGTTTGTGATTATCTCATTGAGTTGAAGTGTTGCTTCAGTTTTGTTTTAGTCATAGTAAAGTCAATATTATCTCCATTCTCAATGTAAGTTGCTATCATCTGATTTTGATGTCCAAATTTAATTTGTGCGATAACGGCATGTAATAAATATAATGAAATTTCTATTTGGTAGGAACATTTGTAAAAATTAAGATTTGATAAAAGTTCTACTGAATCAAAGTGTTGCGAAAAAATGTCGCTTACAAATGAGACTACTGCAAATTCACGGCGCTCCTTTAATGATTGGATGCTGATGATCATGCAGCGAGCTTCAAGTTTAAAAAAGAAAACTTGGCCAACCTAATTTACGAAGAGCAAACAGTAAAAACTGCTTCTGTGACGAATCTATTCGTTCATCTTGTGTGACCCTTTAACATATTTCAACTGGCTGATTCCCTAAATCGATAGTTATGTCAGAGGTTCTTTGTTTCTTACTAAAAGCTATCGAATTACATTCTTTCTCATTTCTTTCTGGAATGTCATAATATTTTTTTTATTCCTTATTTCTAAAAATAGTTTCATGTCATCAGCATAAATGAGGCATTTTATGTTTTTAAGAATAAAGGAAATGTCATTTACATTCAAAATTAATTAAAGTGGGCCTAAATGACAGCCTTGGGGGACTCTATAGGTGACTTGAACTGGATTTGATTTCTTCCCTTTGAATCTAATCATTTGATGACGGTTAGTGAGATAAGATTCGAGCCATTTGATAATTCCTGGCTCAATGTCCAATTATTATAATTTGAATAGGAGCATGGATATGTTAATGCCTTGTTGAAGTCTGTATAAAGAGCTTCTACATGGTTACTACTGTCCTTTGCTGTCAGCGAGTAGTTAATGAATTTGTGCAAGTTGATGGTCCGTTGAAATCTGTTTTTGATTTGAGAAAACAATTTTTCATTGATAGTTGCTTCAAAAAGTTTTGGAAAACAAAACAAAATAATGGCAATTTCACGATAATTACGAATGTCAGATTTGTTTCCACTTTTAAAAATAGGTACTAGGTAGGAACTTTTCTATAGTTTGGGGAAGATCTCAGATTCCAATGCCATAAAGCGTGCATTAAAAATAAGTGACTAAATGTTCCGATTTTTCATGCGATTGCCAACTGGGATTGGTCCACCGGTCAGTAGTTAATATATACTAGTTGCTTATATACTGTGAAAATTTGACAGCTCCATCAGTTTGTTTACGGCAGCTATGGCGAGAACAGTGAAACAACTTCGATCTATAGTTTGTACGTTCCGCCTGCTCCATCCGGGCATTAAAAAGTCGGCCATCGTGGCCCACTTCTTGTCGACTGGATACGATCTCGGAAACATCTACAAGATTCTGGTTTTTCTGGAGAAGGGAGATTCCATCGAGCGGAAGCCTGGAGCCGGCCGTCCAACCGTTCTAAGCGATCGGAGGATTCAACAGAAGCTCAAACAGAAGACGGAAGGCAAGGTGGCCACTTATTTTCGTGCGTTCGACCGGGAGGTCAGTGCGACCGACCAAACGGTCAAGAAGCAGTGTTGGTGACGGCCGAAAAAATCGGCGAAAATTGTTTATTGTTATCCGCCAACGAACGAATCAATAAATTGTACAAGCAAGCAGTGATGAACACGCATACAATAGACAGGCGACGAAGTTCATGCCACGTTCATTCAATGTTTACCTTGGTCCATCAGTTTTCGGTTTGAGAGGTGAAGCAGAGCTTCTCATTGTGTACGTCTATTGACTCAAAAAAAAAAGCGCGCAACGAATGATTTATGATACGATCGGAACCATCCTTGTCAAGAAGTATTCGGCCAAAATGGATATCCACATGCAGAAGCGTCAGTCCAAGCCAGCCGTGTCAGAGAACCAAGCGGAAACCCAGAAACAACGGCAGAAGAATCTGGTCAAAGAGATCTTCCCGGCGAACCGGAACGTGCGGAAACATGTCAACCCTCCAAACATGCCCCAGCTCCACCAAATCGAGAAGTTCTGGGCAAATTTGGAGAGGAGAGTATATTTAAATAATTTCGTGGTCAAAACGACGGATGATTTGATCAAAAAAGCGACCAAGGAACTGAAGAATATGCCTACAAGTTTATTTTTTCACCTAAGGCAGGGAGTAGAAGTATTTTTGTGAAGTTTTTAATTTCCTAATGAATGAAATGCAATTTGGATTGTTAAAATATTTTTGTTTTCCGTTCTTTTTTACCATCCATCTAAAAATAATCGCTTTTTTTTAATGCGCGCCATATTAAGTAAAAAGCCAAAATAAAGGTGTTGTAAGTTCCAATGCTAAGTTTTTCAAATAAACGGGTGGTAGTCCAACAGGGCCAGAACCTAGTAACTCTATCTGTCGATACGGAACTTGGATTTTTCATCATCATTTTGTTTACCTTTTTTCTAAATATTCCTTGTGTTTAAAATCGGCGTTTATTTGTTAATCGTTTCGTCTATCGATTTGTATCGTCGCACTGGTGTTGTTCTGTTATTTCGCAAACTTCGAGCATTATTTTGATGTTTAAGTGTAGTGTTTATTGTAACGGTTGCAACAAAAGATTCTGCCTATCACCTCTCAACGCATTTTTTCTTTCTCGAAGTGACATCTGGTTGTCATTAACGGCACTGTAAATTGCACACAACTCCCTGCCATAGCAAACGACTTCAACCGCCTTGCGTGTTGCATATCCACTGGTGCTTGTTATCTCGCATAAAAGCTTCAGCATGGAATTAAGCTGCCTACAGTGTTCTGAACCGGTGAAAACCCGTTCGGGACGCTTTTGGGGCGTTGACGGAGGCATTACAAAATCTGAGCGAAACACATCGTTCAGCTCTGGAGGGAGTTAGAACAGTGTTAGAACAGGGAGCAAGTCGAAGTTCTGGCCACGAAAATTTCTGCTGTTCCTACTGCCGCCCCTACTACTCCCGCTGCACCCGGTTTAACCTCCGGTTGGCCTAGTCTGGCTCGGAAAAGCAACAAACGATCGTTTGGCGCAGCAGAATTAATTTAACCCGATCAGCCTAGTTTATCGCGCGGCACAAAAAAGCCATCTGCGAACATTCCATTGGTTGCAACTGTTCCCCCAGAACCAGAATTTTTTTGGATATTTTTATTTCGCATTGCAGTCAGTGCCACGGAGGATGATATTCTCGCTTTAGCCACTGAATGTATACCTTGCGACGAACAGATCGAGGTTAGAAAGTTAGTGAAGAAAGACGCTGATCTAACGGCTATACGATTCATTTCGTTTAAAATTGGCGTCGACGAAAAATACCGTGAGGTGGCTCTCAGTGCCGACACATGGCCAGACGGGATCTTCTTTCGGGAATTCGTTAACTACTTAGACAAAAAATCCGGACAGGGGTTTCTAAAAACACCTCGTTTGAATTAAGCCGCCGTCTACAAACCTGCTCGAATTTGTTGATTACTCATTGAAAGCAATGGATAAAGGTAATTACATAGAAGCTCTTTATACAGACTTCAGCAAAGCGTTTGAAAAAACTTGACATTTCTATGTTGATATTCAAGCTTGAAAAAATAGGAATTGAGTTAAGACTCCTCAATTGGATTAAGTCGTATTTAACTGATCGCCAGCAAATAGTTAGATTCAATGATAAACAATCAAATCCTATTAAAGTTACGTCTGGTGTTCCTCAAGGTACACACTTAGGTCCACTTCTTTCTATCTTATATGTTAACGATATATCTTTTATTTTAAAAAATCTAAGAGTTCTTATATATGTAAAAAATGTAATCTTATAACTTATAGTCGAAAACGAAGCACACCAAGTATTGCAGTATCTTTAGGAAATCAAAATATTAAAAAATGTGATAAAATAAGAGATTTAGGAATAATTTTAGATACCAAATTGACATTTGTGGATCATTATAACACATTAATTCATAGAGCAAGCAACATGCTTAATTTCATAAAACGTTTTGGCCACAACTTCCAAGACCCTTATACAATCAAATCATTATATATTTCCTTTGTGAGGTCAATATTAGAATACTGCAGTGTTGTTTGGTCACCTCATATAAAAAAGCACGATGAGCGTATATAGTCAATTCAAAAGCAGTTTTTATTATACGCACTACGTAGGTTAGGATGGACACAATTTCCCCTCCCTTTATATGAAGCACGTTGCTTGTTGATCAACATTCAATCATTGAAAGAGCGTCGAGATTATGCTATGGTCTCATTTGTTAACGACCTCGTTACGCAACGAATAGAATCAACTGAATTATTGTCAAAATTAAACTTTTATGTGCCTACCCGACAACTACGTAATCGAAATTTGTTTGCTTTAGATCACCATCGTACAAATTATACTAAATTCGGACCATTAAATCAGATGATGAATGCTTATAATCAACATAGTGAAATGATTGACCTTAGTATGCCTCGTACAAAATTGAAAAAATATTTCAATACATTAAGTAATTATAGGATATAAGAACATTAATGTAGTCTACGATTGATTGTTTGACGAAATAAATAAATAAATAAATGAGGAAACAGCAGATATCGCACCGATTCCACGAGGGCAAACTATGCTCGTGCCAACGACGATTACAAATACCTCAATAACAGCTTGTACAACGCCCATCAGTTTCAATTGCAGAGTCGTCTCAAAACGAGCCCGAAAAGCTTCTGGCGATGTACTATGACTGATGGCACTCTCGAAGCAGACATTATCGTAGATATCGCCAGCTTGTTCCGTACGCAGTTCAGCAGTGTCTTCTGCGACGAAATTCTCCCTAGCAGCACACATGTTTTATAACGGTTGAAAATACTTTTATGTGACCAGATTTGGTTATAAAGAAGCCTACTCAACATAAAAGCACGAAGATGTGTTACTCGGGCTGGACGCCGAGAGCCTCGAAGCGGCTACTAGCAATGTTCCCCACATGTCTGTATTTGGCTCTGCTTTCACTATTCATAGTGATATGGTGATTTCAGCCGGGAAGCAGATGAAAACTTCAACTGGATGCAGTGCTGACGGTATTCCTTCAATTATCCTGAAGCGTTGCCTAAACACGCTTGCTGCGCCCCTGGCTACGGTGTTCAATTTGTCTGTAACTTCCGGCGAGTTTCCTGATTGCTGAAAAGAGTCATTTGTATTCCCAATACACAAGAAGGGATGCAAACGGTCCGTCGCCAACTATCGTGGAATTGCTGTACTAAGCTCTGTATCCAAGCTATTTGAACTAATTGTTCTCCAAAGGCTGGTCAATGACTATTCACAGACTATTTCTCCAGACCAACACGGTTTTGTGCCCAAGCGCTTGACGGCGACCAATCCAACCGTATTTACATCGTTCATCATGCGCGAAATGGAACGCGGTCATCAAGTAGACGCCATTTACACAAATCTCTCTGCGGCCTTCGATAAAATGAACCATCAGATTGCCATTTCTAAATACGGCTATATGGGGGTTCACGATCAACTGTTGAACTGGCTCCGTTCATACCTGACTGGTAGAACTATGTCCGTGAAGATTGCCGATTACTCCTCATCTAGCTTTCCGGTAACATCCGGCGTTCCTCAAGGTAGCCACCTTGGCCCATTCCTTTTCCTGCTATATATGAACGACGTGAACTTGGCCCTCAAATGCCTGAAATTATCCTACGCGGATGACCTGAAGCTGTACTATGTTATAAAATGTCCGGAAGACGCCCATTTTCTTCAGCAGGAACTGCAAGTGTTCGATAACTGGTGCCGAATCAACAGAATGTCCTTAAATGTATCCAAATACTCAACTATCTCCTTCGGCCGATAACGTGCGATGTATCTCCACGACTACATCCTTCGAGGTTCACGCTTGAAACGAGAAACAACGGTCAAGGATCTGGGAGTAATGCTCGACTCCAAACTGTCGTTCAAGGTTCACATTTCGTATATTGTTTCCAAGAGCTCTTCGCAGCTAGGATTTATGTTCCGCTTCGCAAAAAACTTCGAGGACGTTTACTGTCTGAAGGCATTATACTTCTCTTTGGTTCGCCCTTTCTTGGAATACTGTGCCATCGTTTGGTCCCCTTTCTACCAAAACGCAGTTCAGAGGATCGAAGCTGTTCAGCGAAGGTTTATACGCTTTGCTTTGCGACATCTTCGCTGGCAAGACCCTCGCAGATTGCCAAGTTATGAAAGTCGGTGCAAGCTCATCAGCCTGGAACTGTTGGAAGGTAGGCGTATGGTAGCCAAAGCGTGTTTGATTGGTGATCTGCTTCATGGAAATGTTGATTGTTCCGCTCTACTGAATCTCTTGACCATCAACACTCGACGACGAAATCTCCGTTTACAACATTTCTTCGTGTTCCGGCACTCAAGGACCAACTACGGCAAACACGAACCTGTGCAAAGCATGTGCCGCGTTTTCAACAGCTGCTACAATGTGTTTGATTTTAATGTATCCCGTGAGGTTAATAAGCGTTGTTTCCGTATATGTCTTTGTTAAGTGTTGTTAATTTTCGTATGTTATTTAATTTTTTAAAGGGTCATTGGGATGAACATTTTTATCTGTTGACGAAAATATAATAATAATAAAACAAACCTTTGGAAGCGTCTAATTTATTCAAATCTTCCAAGATGCCTTGAAATTTGACTTGACCAACTCCAATGTCCCTTGACATTTCTGGAAAGAAATCGGAACATTCATAATCACGAACGTCTTCAGCAAATGTGGTATAGATTTTTTTAAACAATGGTTTGAATAGATTCCAAATTTCTTCCGCGTTATCACCAACATTTGAGTTAAGATGCATTATAGATGGGAAATTGTCAGATTTCAATTTGGTTTTAACGTAATTGAAATTTTTTTGACCAAGTCCTATCGTTTAATATTCATATGATTTCAGGTTTCACTTGATGGTTGAGTGGGATTAAGGCCAGTCATAGACTAAAGACACGTTTTTGCCAGAACGAGTTACTGAAAAATCTCCGGAATCGGGTTATCAGTTCCTAAAACATCTTTTACATTTCATTTTATAATTCAGTCCAGTGGTTGCTGAGTAATGTGCCTTCCTTTATTTCATCACGCACATAAACAGGAGATTTTTATTGATTATCGTATAGATTCGATCAAAGGGTCTCAGATATGGCTATTTGAGCAAAGAAAATTGACGGAAATCATGGTTGTCAGTTTCCCTCAATTAAAATTTGTTTCTAAGACATCACTTATATAATTTTACCTGGTGAAATGAAAATTTGGTGAGGAATACGAAAAATAAATTAATCTGAAAAAAACTTTCTCACCAAAATTATCACAGTGTAGGAACTGCCAGGAAAAGCCGGAATAGCTATACCTATCGGAGAAAGTTTTGTTTCCGAGTGATCTCCAAAAAATGAACGGCTCGTCACGTTTAGGTATGAAAGTCTAAATTTAAAGAAATATTGTCTGCTTGAATCCTGGAGAGTGTGAGCTGTTTAATGGAATACCTGTAACTAGAAAATGAGAAGAATGATTAGTAATTTCCATTTAATTCCAACTACCTTTATTGCTTATCTTGACAGATACGCGTATTTCGTCTACAATGTGCAGACTTCTTCAGTGTCGTGTACTAATACTCGACTGAAAGGAAACCTTGGCCAAATGCCGTATTTATCCTATTTTCCAAATACAAACACTTGTATCTACAGCTATAATTTTTTTACCTAACCTATCCTGAGTCCAAAACAAATATTATGCTTGATATCTACCTCGCTTTTTCCTTAAACCTAACCTAATTATTCTGTAGCAGCGAGTTCTCCACCGCTTGTCTGCTTGTTTGTTCGAAGGTACATTTCACAGGTTAATAATATGATTTGTTTATTTAGTCCAACGGAGCCGCCAGGTAGACAGTTTATTTGAGCAAAGCTAAAAATAAATTCGCATATTAAAGTGTGAACAGTGTAAATATATCCTTTGTTCATAAAGAACTTCAACAGGGCTACATCAAGGCGTGTTTAAAACGATTTCAAAAAATAGGCTGCATAATAACGTTTGCATTTGAAAAAATGGACAAAAATTGCCGATTTTTCATGGGTTTACCTTCACCGGCACTGACAAAATTACCCATGCAACATCAATCACAGTAACCCATGAGTCAGCAGACAAAATTTCATAGCTCTATCAGTCGAACTCTAACCGTGATGGCAAAAACAGTGAGGCAGCTCCATTCAGAAGGGTGCGCGTTCAAAGAACGGTACCCCGCCGCGTCGAAAACGGACATCGTGCGGCACTTTGTGGACGCCAAATACGCCCGTTCCGGCATCTACAACATCTTGGCACTATTAGACAACAATCAGAGCATCGAAAGAAAGCCCATTTCCGGACGGCCGAGGACCCTGAGGGACAAGAAGCTCCAAAGGATGCTGAAGAGGAATACCGAGAGAAAAGTGGCTACATCGCTGCGTACGCTTGGCAGGGAGGTCGTTTCAACCGGACAAACAGTGAAAAAGTACCTGGCGAACATGAAGATACATGTCAAGAAGCGGAAGTCACGTCCACTGGTTTTGGAGCTGCTGGCAATGACGCAGCGGCAGCGGCTGAATAAGATGGTCAACTCGATTTTCCAGGCGAATCGTGACGTGGCGGTGTTGATGGACGACGAGACCTATCTCACCCTGGATGGCAACGACTGGCAGGGCACTTCGTATTTTACTTCCCCCACGAAGGAAGTGAGCCCAAGGTGAAGTTCATTTCACACACCAAGTTCCCCAAGAAGGTGCTGCTGTGGCTGACAATCAGCGAAAAAGGGATGTCAAAGGCGCTATTCTTTCGCTCTGGACTGGCCGTGAACGGGGAAATTTATAGTACGAAATGCCTTCCGGAAGTTGCGTCGTTCATCAAATAATACCATTAGGGCAAAGACGCGATGTTCTGGCCGGATCTGGCGTCGGCCACTACTCGAAGCGATCGTTGGAGGAGATGGAATGTCTGAGGCTGAATTTCAATGAGGTGTTTTCGTCCGTCATGGCGAATGTTCCGGTTAACTGCCAAAAGGCCGCTCGCAAGGGCGCAGAATTTTGTTTGCAAGTAAGCTAAAATAATAACCTTCCATGAGAAATTTATCAAAAGCAATTATCTGTCTTAGCTTTTGTTTATCACCATGCGAAAAAAAAGTCCATTTTTTTTAATGCAAACGTTAATAATTACGAATTTTGTACGTTAAGTGGTAAAATAAAAAGTAAAGATTCAATCATCATTAATAATGGATAAAGTGAAATATTACGGAAGTGCTGTAATCCATTATGCAGTTATCTATTAGAATTAGAAAATTGGAGGTGTTCTAATCCATTATGCTGTAATCTATTATAATTAGAAAACCTATAAGCGGTAAAAACTAATGTGCATTCAGTTACTCGAAAAAATTCAGTTGTGCTGCATTCCATAGGCATAAACTATGCAACAGATTAAATTAAACTATATTTAAACTGCCTAGAATAACAAATAATAATAACAAACAATTTCCCATAGTCAATTCTGCAGAAGAGAAATTTCAGGAACAAATTATATCACCAACATCGTCAGTTTCATTGCAGGAAACTCCCTCCACGAAAGAACCTCTATAGAATTCACCACCAAACCAGTATCATCATAGGAAACTCCTTCCACGGGGGAATCTGTAGGGTATTCAATTTATTTAGAAAATTTTCGACCTTATGTTACAGTTATTTGTAATACCCGTTGATAAAAAGTCATTACGATCAGATGCTTTTATTAATATTAATCGCGAAAATTTGGAATTTGTGAGAGCAATAGTTGCAGCAATCTAACTTGTCACTCATTTTGTAGATAGGACATACCATCCTCCCACATTTTGGTGATTACCCAGTGTAGCGCCTTAGTCACTGGTTCACCATCGTTTTCCACTAGCTCACATGGTAGTTGATCAATCCCAGGAGCTTTGTTGTTTATTAACCCTTGAATTTTGGAGAGTGGGTGTCGTAGATCTGTCATATCCCAGACGTGTTTCTTTCTTTAGCATTTCAAGCTTATTTCTTTCGCAATTAGCTTATTGCTTGCTCTCAACTTAGTGTTCAAAAAGCACTTCCACAGTTATTAATTGAGAGTTTTCGATGACAATACCATTTTTTCATTAATATGATTGTGTGGCAAGAACAATCATACCCTATGCCTAGGGAGTCGAGAAATTTTTCCTTAACGAAAAATTCCTAGACCAGACCGGGAATCGAATCCAGGCAAATTCAGCATGGTGTTGCTTTGTAGCTGTGCCTTAACCGACAGCTAAGGGAGGACCCAGACGTGTTCCCAGGTTATTACCACCTCCACCTCCATTTGTCGTATCTTAGCCGCTCAGGTGCTCGTCAAAGTACTGCTTCCACTTATCGATCACTTCACGCTGATTCGTGAGAATTCTTCCTTCCAAGTGTCGACACAAGTAGCCTTTACTGGCCATCGAACCGGACTGATTTGTTTGATTGAAATTACAAGCAAAAGTACGTATTGTAATTAACACCTTAAATATAAGGAGTTTGAAGGTAATGTAATTAATACCTTAAATAGTTTTGAAGTACTGAGAATGCTGTTCATGTACTTAACGTGCTTAAAAGTACTGAAAATATAATTAATGGAACTAAAAATGTTATCAGTGAACTTTAATTACAACTTTGAGACTGGCGTTAATGGAATTAAAGATTAATACAGTGTAATTAATACATTCAAAGTTGTAATTAAACTTATAAATTTTAGCTTGCGAAGGAATCATAGTTTGTAGGCTTTGTGTGAGTTGTTCAACTTCTCATAAAATTTCCGTGTGTTGCTAGCACGGCACAGTTTCTCAATAGCTTCGCAGTCTCGTTTTTCTATTTGGGGCTTTTTTCTTCGTAGGACCGAGTTTGTGTCTGCTCCGTGTCTGTCTGTAACGCACCACGTTCACTCGCCCATGCTACATCCTTGTTAGAGAACCTCCACTGACTGCTTGCATTTGTCGCAAACCAGTCATTTTTCCGATCCGGGGATCACTCCAAGTTCGCTAAGATAGTATTACCTATGGCGGTTTGAAACTCTCTGTAGCCAACACTTAGGGACATTAAAATAAAAATTAAATTAACATCGAAGCAAAAACAAAAGAGACCGTACCAACGTATGTTAGGAATGAAGTTGCTCATGCAATTAGCAATAAGAAAAACCTGAGTGTCATAGACGTTAAACTTTTTCGTTCCAACGTTAGAAACAACAATCATCATCTATTTAATTAAAACAAAATAATGACACAAAAATAAACATAGCAACTGAAATTATTAGTGTGAATAGCTAGAGCAATAAAAAGCTTTTTCATGGCTGCTATTCCAAGAACATCAAAGAACCTGTTCTGTTTGAGATTGTAAGTTTTGGAGATATCATCAGGACTTGATTTGAAATCAATTAAGCTTGATTTATTAAAATCAAAATATTATTTATCTATGGTATCATTTTTTTTTTTTTTTTTTTAAGAAATTTGTGTGGTAAATATAGATGAAACATCTAAGAAGGAGATGTTCTCAATTTATAATATAATAGACTATCGACGGCTGAAATAAAATGCACATCATTAGTATCCAAAATAGTATCGTATTTGCCTAAAATAACCATTAAACTCCATCTTTATTCCGATCACTTGCCCTTTTCAATGCTTTCAGACTCTTATCCGAGAACACAGTGGCACGTGTGAAGCTGTAGGAAATTGCCTCAAAGCCAGCGCCAAAGCAAGATAACATTTTTGTAAAAAGCTTCCAACGCAATAAACAGCACCAAGTGCTGCCCATTCCCATTTCGCGATATGATGTTCCGCAATAATTTGGAAAAATATTACATAATAAAACATTTTTAAAACTTCTATCCCCCCGTTCGTGCCTATACGTAACCATATCAAGGAATAAAAATGATAAAAAATACTGCGGTAGGATGCGAGAAATAACCATGGTTACTATTTACTTCCTTTCATGCGCCTTCGACGATGCCTCCAGATCCTTTCGTTTCCTTTCTTAACTCCTTCTTGTCTTGGCAGAAGAATTACGAGTTTTAGTCTTGATTTTAGTAGTTTCTTACAGTTTTATTATTTTCTCTCGATTTTCTTCTGCTGCGCTGATGATAATTTTTACAAGCAGCGGCAGTAGAAAAAATGGAGAGGATTCGAAGAGAGATTTTTTAATACATAGCGAAAACTATGTACATAGGGGTGAGCACGTTTTGTTATATTGCTTGGGTGATTTTCCGCGCTTCTCTGCTCATTCCAATAGACTTGTTAGAGCATATTTTTTGTTGGTGCTTCGTTTTATATTCCAATCAAGTACATAGTATTAGAGGGTGCGCGAAGATTTAAAAATAAGGGTAGTTTTTAATGTAGTTTAGAATTATAAAAATTTCAGTAACGACGAAAATGTATGGTTGTATTTGAGATCATCTCGTTGTACGTTAACTGCTTTTGCTGCAGTGAGGTTGCAAATGTGTTTGTTATACGACTAATAATAGGAAGCAAGTGGATATTACTACATGATTCCAGAGAAGGGAGGCAAAACAAATTATAATTCGTATTGATTTCTTTTTTATGCCACTTTGAGCCAAGCGAACAAGCCATGGTTAAAAATACGAAGTACTAGATATTTCTTCTTTCAAACCGTAAAACCTCTTCACCAGTGGGGCTTGGAATATGGCTCGAAATATAATCATTAGCCAAAGAAGATCCGCTACTGTTTGGAATTGAGGGGATGATTAACATAGCTGCCAACTATCGTACTGTTGGAAGCTGGCTTTACCAATTGTAGGGGCTTTACCACTTGTATTCGAGGAAAAAAGTGCTCATTTTTGGTTGTAACCCACGATATTGATTATCCAATCAATAAAGTTTATGTATTTATGCCACCAGCATTTAGTAGTCAATAAGTGTAAACCTCGTTAAGGTACAACACAAGTTTCGTGATCCATAATTCTTCCGTTGAAATTGTAGTACTATGTAAACTCTAGTGTAGTTTGTCAGGTAGATTTCAAGTTAGTCAACTTGTTGGTAAGTTTTTATTAAATTTCAATATACATTGACTATTTTTCCGACATTTACCATTAACAGTATGAATAACAAACAAAAACTCAAAAATCAATTAGCTTGGAATTAAAATAAAAAATAATTCTCTGCACTTGAATATGTTAATATTTTATGTTTAATATATAATTTTATATATATTTTAATATTTTAATATTATGTATGTACTTCGATTAAATTTGCAAGTTCAGTAAAATCGTCCTTAAAAATTTGCGATAGTGTGGCATGTTCTTAACGCAAGACAAATAGGGAAACTGCCCCCATATTAATCTCATTGTTCCTGTATTCATCCTACGATGAATCAAACAATTGGGCAGTTGAAGGATAGGTTTCGTTTTCTAATAATGTTTGCTTACGTTAAATAACTACAACAAACATTACTAACTAAACCTGTCACATGTATATCGTTTTATTTCAAGTAGGACGAATCGCAAAGTGATGAGATTAATATAGGTACATCTTCCCTATAAAATAGTTGTTGCAGCTGAAAACACCAACGACAATGATGTTATATTCAATGACGTAAAGAAACTATGTACTAGTTATGGCAATATGTTCTTATTACGGAGTGTTCCAATTACTATTGTAGGAATTCAATTCCAATAATTGGATTACACCTTAATAGAAACGGTGCTCTTACCTTACAGAAAGATTTAAATAACTTATCGGGAGTGGCTAGTCTAGATAAACATTCAAATAAGTTCAATTCCTAGAATAGAACAATATCGATCGAAATGCCCAAATATAATCACAATTTTTGAACCCCTCTAATGCATAACAGAATCTGAATGTAAAGATGACACAATGCAAATGTGAATTGCATGCAGATGAAAATATAGTTTACCCTAATACGGACGTTAGGCAAACGAAAAATATGGCAAGTAGACGTTAGGCATAAAGATTTTAAGCCCAATGGACGCTATGCATAATTCCCATACCTCAGGCATTCAGGTCATGTAGGTGAAGGCTATAAATTGTGAACTAAATTGGCAAAAAAATACAAATAACATAATCGGAATATAATCAAATTATTATATAAAAATAAATTTTATAACAAATTTTGAAATAAATACACAGACAAAATAATTTGTACTACACAGATAAAAAGAAACATTGAATTTTCTGCGTTATCTAATGCACATAAAGGGAATGCTAGATTTGGCAGAAAATAATGGGATATTTCATGTAAAGTTAAGCCAGATAACGCCTGAATATAGCCTGTTGTATGAACGATTGCAAACATTGTTGTATGGCACATGAAATATTGCAAACGATTTCGTTGTTTACGTCTCGTTTGGCTCGGAATTAAACGAGGGGAAATTTTACGCGCTTGTTAAAATTAATTATTTTTTTCTGTGTATCCCATTGCAGTACGATGACGTTAAACTTTACATCAGGTGGTAAAACGAACATATTAAAAAATTAACAGTAACCGAGTAGGTGTTTATTTGATATATGTTTTGATACTTACTTAAAAATGTCTAACACGAGAGTAAACCTTACTTTAACATAAAGGATGAGACGCTAACAAAAAAGTCTTGTTAAATTAAAAGTTTCTTCATTGAAAAGCTCTTGACTTACAGAACAGTACGTTTGATTGAAATAATTTTACCTGTTTTGTCAAATGTATGTCAAATTTGACACTCGTATGTTCCAGCAGCGATGTCCAAACACTACACTGCACGCCGGGCTAATTTTTACCACGCTAGTGCGTGTATTGAAATCACCACTTTGACTTCGTGCTTCGAGACTTACACGCCACGCGGTTGGTACAACACCAATGCCAGTGCTCGTGTTTTGGCTTCAGACACCGTGTATGATGTTTCGGCAAACACCACAGCCGAGAGTTTCCGATTGTGTC
Source organism: Aedes koreicus (assembly GCA_024533555.2). Taxonomy (NCBI): domain Eukaryota; kingdom Metazoa; phylum Arthropoda; class Insecta; order Diptera; family Culicidae; genus Aedes; species Aedes koreicus. The sequence continues at coordinate 45,853 of JAHHFK020001047.1, forward strand.
CGATTGTGGAATACACGCGTGGTTAATTTATTTTATTTCTACTTATGCCGTGCTTGTTATACTCAATCAACTTATGCGCCCGTCATCCAATGGCCAAGAAAACAAACCTATAAGTCAAATTATCAAATTTTTAGAATCATCCGACGAGCAATGCTCTATCCGTGGTAACCAGTGTCATACTGGGTGTATGTTGAGAGCTTTCTTGTTATCGTAACCACTCGGCTCGGGTGTTTTCCCAAAAATCAAGACACGGTATCTAAAGCAAAACACGAGCGTGTAGCGTCCTTTGCGTGGCGGGTTCATCTATAAGCACGAAACTGAAGTGGTATATTATTGCCACATGGTGGTGTGTTTGCAGTCAAGTTCGGCTCTCGTGCAGAACGGTTTGGTGTTTTCACCAAGGCTATGTTCCAGTTCAAGAACACCTGAATTTGAATGATTTTTTTCTAGGTGTGCATTTTGACTCAAAAGAAAAAGCTGCCTTAAAACCTTAGGACATTTTGGACGATGCATAAAATCTGAGTGGTAATTTCTCTGAAAAAAACATCGAAAAACAATGCAAATGATTACCTCTAATGATGAACCACACTCTTACTTCAAATCATTTAACAAAGCAATTAAAATCAATCTTATTCAAACACCAGGGCACATAGATTTATTACTTTTTTAATTTTTTTTTAACTTTTTAATGATAACTTTTCAATGCCATTAAATCATTTTTGTAATTCTTTAATTTGATTTACTTTAGGTCCAATATTTTTTTATAGTATTGTATGATTTCAAATTTTTTGGGTATTTTGTTTTGCTTTAGGAACAAAAAAAACGCATGATTATGCTTAATATGTACAATTCCAAAAATCGATTTGTTATATTGTGATAAAATTTACGTTCGATCAAGTTACCTTGCATGACTGAAAAACATACCTATTCTGAATGGTCTTCCAACAAATGCCTGAATAAAAAATTTCAAACGAATGTAGAACTATTTATACAATTTAATATTTTTTTGTTTATCTCAAAACTACAGCATAAGTGAACATATTTCGATAAAATATATACTTCTAAGGCGATAATAATCACAGATTATCTTGAGGGTTATTTTTTTAATCAAGAAAAAATATCTAATAACATACAAATAGCCAAAGTCTAGTTTTATTGGTTGACCATTTGTCTTAAGCCTGTGGCAGCCCATCCTGAATAGACTCCTATATAAAATAATACGTAACGGAACAAGGGCCAACGAACAGGCTTAGCAGAGCCGGGTAGATGCTTCGTGTTTGCATGAATTTATGTGCAGTATGTTGTATTCTAATATTCTATTTTTCAATGTACCTGGTCCATTTAACATAAAGCGTTTTGTAATGTTTAATTGAAGTCGTAAAACAAGTCCGATAAAAATCAAGTTCGTTTTTTACTGTGGGTTGAACGAACATAAGAAACGAACAATAATATTTTTCGATAACAAATGTCAATCAAATAAAAGAGAGAACAGAGTAATAAAATTCATTTTCACGTTGGATCAAAAATGTTCTTACTTCCTCTGAGAGCTAATACGCGTATTTTTTGTTAGTGCGAAAATATAAAATAAATACAGAAGATAAATGATTGCATTTCTGTTTTTAGGCTTAAAGCATTACTAATGAAGCTTAAAGCATTACTAAGAATGAAAAAAATCAAATCCATTGTAACATATTCTTAGTCCTTCGAATCCATACTAGCGTTTTTTATCCTACATGTCATGTTTATTTCTACGCACAAAATTTTTCACTCGCAGATTTGTGTTCCTGTTTTTTTGATTCTCAAAATCGTTTGAATTTTGTATTATCACTATATGTTTAGTATTAAATTGAATCTTAAAATAAATCGACTTCAAACGGCACTAAAATTTCAGGTGCTTTTTGAACTGACGAAATGCAAAGATAAGTTGAGTGCATGAAAAATTCCTATCAAATAAACTCTTAAGATGGTAAAATCGAATTGGGCGTTATAAATGGACAAATTTAAGGTTTTTTTTTATATGAATTTAATTTCGTGTCGGTCCCTTTTTCGGATTTTTTCACTCAGATTTAATGAACCGTTGTTCACGCGTATAGTTTGGGGATACATGAACTTTTTTTTATATCAGTTTTCCCGGAAAACCCTAATTAAAATTTTCCGATTTTCTGGGACGGTAGATCGGATCACGGTGCATCGAAGAACTTTGTTTTTTTTTTGCCGTGGACAAATTAGAAAACTTGCTCACAAAAATATTCCCGGTAGAGTAAAATTACAAGAAAAAAACAGATAAACTATGTTCCTTACCAGGGAAATTGAAAAAAATATTTCTTGTTTTCTAATTCTTTAGCTTAATATGATGAAATGATCACAATGGTGTTGTTTTATTTGTTTATAAGTAATGACCAAAAACTAACAGTTTGTCACGCTTATACACACCTGAACTCTAATAACTATTGTCTGCTTTTTTGGACTTCTCAGGTCAATAATTCAATTTGTTAATGTTTTCCAGAGTAGCCGATATGGCCCAAACACAATGATAACGGAAGCTGAACGGCAACGGCAAACGGCAAAGCCCGATCTGAGTAAACCTGCTTGTCGGAAAGAAAACAGGCTAGATCAAAGCCGATTCTAATTGGACATATCGAAGTCATTTGCACTTGCCGTTTGCCGTTCCGTTTCCGTTATCATTGTGTTTGGGCGGATAGGTGGAATACTAGTCAGGTTTCAAGCTTCTGTTTTTATTTTGAGGCCTAATTGTATAATCGTCGATTGCTAGATTTTTTTTGTTGCGCTAGAGCGATCGGCGGAACTGTCAGAACAAATGCTAGCATTATTTTGTTTCATGGAATAAATAAACACCTTTTTGTTACTATTACTAATAATCTTTGTTTTAATTTATTTTTAATGTAGGAAAATAACATTTTTTTTTATTGCAACTAATTACTTGTCAAAAGTTATTTACTAGTTTTACAATTATTTCTTTAGCCTAGAACTTCGTCTTTGAAGGATATTTTCTAGATTCTTTGCTTGATTATTAACTTGCAAAATCGTTCGTCTTTTGAAATGAATTCATTATATTTTTTAGTTCTAGAATTTATGACAAGATCATTAAATCCTCCTCTAACATATTTCAGCGTCTGTGTAATCTGCATCTGTTTTATACATACATAAGATTCCAGTCTTTTATTAAATTAGTTCACCTCTTGAGATGTCGCCCAGTCATTAAATTTAATTACATGCATCTAATGCCATTTATTGCCACCGTTACCATCGCATGAACTTTTCACGTTTGGCGTTGTAAAAAAGTTTTACGAAATTTTTCATGATGAGCATAGTTTTTCCAGCTTTTCTTTGCAGTTTTCATCCACCGTGAAAATGCTCGTGAGGGAGTTTTTTTTGCAGATTATATAGTTTTCGTAATTTTGAGCAAATCTCCCTTTTTTCAGGAAAAAAAATGTTTTACAAAGCTCTGTTCTCGAGTTGTTATTTTTTTATATAAGTGTTGTCCGGGAACATCGGGAAATTTCAAATGGGGGTTTCCGGGAAAACTGGAAAAAAAAATTTCGCTCATATATCCAGAAATTCTATACGTGGACAAAGTTTCATTAAAAACGGAGACATTGCCGTAAGACGTAGTCTTCGACGAATGAGTGATCACTTTGAGCAACAATGGCGCATTAAATTTACTCATGGTTTGATCACAGTGTATGCAACAAGTGGCAAATAAAAGATTTTATTTTTCTGTTATTTAATTTGTAATTGTGTGTAATTTGTGTTATTTAATTTACAGTACGCAAACCTGACAGTGTTACTACTATTAATCAAGCAACGGAAGAATTTTTCAGATCGAGTCAAAAAAATGAGCTTTGTAATAAGTTGCATGCAAATATATTTACAATAACATAACAAACTCGCGCTAAATATGAACGTAACTACAATGATCGATTTCTTTTTATAGATGTTCTCTTTAGGTTATTGCGTCAAATTGATTGAATTCACAGAATATTTTGTGATGCAGTTCGATGAAGGATCATTGATCCTTTCAACATAAACATTGAAAGCTACGGAGAGTATTTATCTAAGCGAAGATATAAATGAAAGAGAGAATCATTGAAGGGAAATCGATCATAGCGCGAGAAACTATCAAAAATTTGATATTTAAGGTGACTTAATTGCTTGATATGTTGCCGTAAAGACGCTTTGGAACTGGTTTTTGGTTACCTGGGTTGTTCTGCAATTGCTTAGACCTCAAGAGACTTTTGAACTTTGTAATTTTATAGACTTTTTCTGTTCCATTCAATAATTTGACAAATTGTCAATCATTCTACGGAAAATGGTCCTGTTAACGCATTATTCATTTAAGATAAAGTGAGAATCGATACGAGGCCTTTGTAACGAACTATACGAGGAATAGCCTAGTATAAGCTGTCTGAATAGGTAAATGGAATATGAATATCAAGCTCAATTACGTATATTCTGATTTGAATATTAAAAAAAATACTCTACCTTGATCCTAAAACTACAATAAGAACAGTCGTAGCTAATATCATTCAGTTCTCAGCAATATGTTATGCGGAATAATAAATTGTGTAACAGAACTAACTATAGAAAAGAAGAATTGAGCACTTTTTGTTACTCAAAAGCGTTGCATAATTAAATATAATGTAGCACATTATAGGTAGATATTATTTTCAATAATATTTTGCTATTCGACTTAGCTCGGGATTGTGCTTCGTTCAACTAAGCCTATTTTTCACCACCATTTTGTTTTACATAAAAGCTTTTTGGCTTCAAGGAGGCTAGCTGTCCTATAAATTATGTGAAATCATCATGCTCACTATGCGAGTTATTCAATCGAACCTAATTTAATAAAAATAGTAAAGAGTTAAACTCTCTTTTCAGTTCTTTTTTCTTCCTTTTAATCCACTATTTTAATTTCATTGGAACAGCGAAAGCAAAGTTTTAAGGAAGAAGAAAGTAAAGTAGAGAAGTTTAAACAATTTAAAAAATAGAAAATATATAAGTGTTAAACCTATATAATCTAGGGATTATTGTCTAGTAAGTTTCTATTACAGCCACGGTGCAGTTAATCAACTAATACCCCGTTCGCACTACAACCTATATTACGTAATATAGAGTATCTTGATGCCATGCACGTTATATCCAGTGAAAACTAGATGTATAGATGCTGATATCTATATTATGTAACATAGGTTGTAGTGCAAACGAGGTGTAAATCAACGTATCAGTATTCTGTATGTAAATTTAAGCAATGTTATGTAAACATAAAAAAAACTCTCTTCTAAGGATCACCACAAACTGGTATACGGCACTTCATCTTAGGGTTGTCGGATTCCCAACAGTTTGTATACCCTTCTCGTTAAGCACGCTAAAAACGTTGAGCTCAATGAAAAATGAATCAGATTTTGTAATGAAACAAAACATTGAAACGAACATATAATGCTGAAAAAATAAAAACGCACATTTACAACAGTTATCTACATCTCTAAAACAAAAAAAAATAGAAATTTTCAAATAAAGCATTGTTTTTTCATTCATTTATGTGCCAAATTGGATTCAATGATATATTTAACGCTTTGAACATTACGTGGTCATCCCTATTTTTTTTACTGAATGTTACATTGTTTGTGATTCTCCTTGGAGATGCACTTGTTTGTAGCTTATATTTTGAGGAGTGTTCAATTGCTGTTTTTAAGACAAATAACATCAGTAAATTGTAAAATTTGATGGATTATGATAATGGTTTCATAAGACTAGAAAGGGTTTTAATACGGTGCCATATTAGTTCTTGATATTCTGCATTCACATGCTAAAAAATGCGGTGAACTTATTGGCAAACATAGCTAACAGCACTGATTGGAACACATCTCTATTCGATCTTATGTTCGAAATCCTTGAAATATTGATGTTTTATGAGTCAATGAAATTTTTACTGCTGAACTAATCATCATTTTTTCTTCTGCTCCACGAATAAGTTTTGTTCTGCGCAAATTTCGTTTCACATTAGAGAAGAGCGAGAGGCACTCATCCTCCCCGAAATCACCCACTATTATTTCATTTTAGTGTAATATTTTATTTTATTGTTGTTTTCAATTCCAACCGTCGTCGCCAACGTCTTCTCTTGCTTTACATTTGCCTTCTTAAATTTACTCTCTGTGTATGATCTCCTCATTCTTCCTTAACTGCTGCTCAAGTTTCTGCCCATACGATGCTACTGCCAGCCTGGTGGCATCAGATTCGGATGCGAGATTCCGCGTGCTCTTTCTCTCAGTCGTCCTCGGCGTCGTCCTTCGACTTCAATTCCAGTGTATACACACAGTAAGGTACGGTACAGACTCCGATCAGATGTGCTTCCTTTCTCTGTGTGGGCACGCGGAATCGCGATGTTGTAAAAGAAGACGAGGATTCTCTTAAGGGTGGTAATACGGATGTGTTTGTGTGCGACCGCCAATACATAACTGAAGGTCCTGAGTGCTTGTGGAGAAGCAAGAGAAAAAAAATCCACCGGGTGATTGGTGGGGTTGATGGTGTATTTTTCCTCTTTTTCCATCTAAGCACTTGGCAATACATTCAAAATGCGGCTTTTGGAAAAATCGGCATCTGTACATAAACCTGCGAAACTACTTTTTACGCGAGTTCCTTTGCGATTAGATACTAGCGCCGGACGAGTGCTGGATGGTTTTCGCTCCTCAACTGGGGGCTAGGGCACAATTTCAAAGCCATAAATCATTCACATCTTAGCATTGTTGCCGCAGTGGTATTTTAGGCGAGCAGAGCAACAGTAGTGCACTGATAGTACATGTACCAGCAGGAGGTTGGATTTTCCCCCCCAAGATTACGTTCTATAATTAATTGAATGTTAGCAAAGTACGTTTTCAATTATTTAATTGATACACATAATTTTTATTTTCAGTATTTTCCAACAATGGTCTTCTCAGCTATTCAAATGGTCTAAATATGTAAGTTTTTTTTTTATTTGATCAAAACATGCTCTTATTTATTTAGAAGTGGTTTAAATTGAACTTTAATAAAAAAAATCATTTAACTGAGAATGTTCAACCCACAAGATGCCTTAATAACGTATCGTTTAAAACTCGAATAAAGGCAAACAGTTATTGTAACTACTCGTAAAAGTAAATTATAATGTGGCGTAGGATATTGATCATCTCCCAACCATAACACTTTGCGAGTGACCCCAATAGCATCTTTACTGTTAGTATAAATCGTTTCGAATCGGAAATCGGTAGTACTTAAATATTTTACTAGATGTCGCCTAAATTCCAGCGTATCGTTCACCGAATGAACACTGCATTCCAGTGAACTCTCGTGGAAGTGTAGTGGATTTTTTGACTTCCAATAAAGCGGAATTACATTCGGACATGGTTGGTGCCAGCATTGCCTTAGTTTGAGATCACCAGTTTTTACAAATATGGAGGATGCATGTTAGTCCCAGGACTAACTCTGTGTAATCTGTGTAATTACTGCTGTGATTTGGCAATAACGGAGCAGCAACCTTTAGCAATCAATCATGCACATGCTTAGCTGTTATTTGATGTGCTCATTTGCAGGTACCGCTTCACTGAAAACAATGTTCATATTGATCTCATTCCGGTTATGCCTTCAAAGCTGTTAAATCGCTGATTTTAGGCATGGAGCAACATAATTCACAATTTTAACTGACGAAAGGGATCATACTTTCAAAAATTGAAATGAAGCGCACTAAAAGACTGTACTCGAAAAAAATGAGACACTCAAAAGTGGTTGCAAAAAATTTTTTTTTTTGATTTTCTTCAGATAATAAACAATATGGTTAGGTTTCTATTACATTGGGATATTGGATCTTCTCTCCATGACCAAATGCTCGCATTTTTCCCTTGACACAATTTTTAAGCGCAATAGTGGGGACGACTTCTTTTTATACGTTTACCCGTTGTTCTTTCAAAGCCAGCTCGCTCTCGAATACTTTAGGTGTTTTGCAAAGTTTGGCCTTCCGGTGAGTTTGGTGGATGCAATTTTCTGGTACAAAAACAACATTCTACCCAGTAGGGGCATGATGCCGTATTCGACCAAAATAGATTGGACTAAAATTGATTCATGGTACCCGTCGTGATGTATGGCTGGCTCATCTCTCCACACCCACAGATGGCCTGCCAAACCAAGACATTTTTGACGCATTTGTCCACCTTCTTCTTCTTTCTTTTCTCTTCAGGAACGGCCAACCTTGATATGACGACGTACAATTCTTGCTCCAGCAATTGCTTTATGTCCGCCTTGGTGTAGGTCTCGTCGTCCATCACAACGCATCTCGGTTTCGTCAACCAACCTCGGTATATCTTTCTGGCGAGGGTTTTGGCTACCATATTTTGTTTGTCGTTCCGATTTGGTGCTTTTCTGACCTTGTAGACGTGAAAGCCGGCACGTTTCTTCATTTTTTCGACAAACTAGATGGAAACCTCCACCTTCTTCACCATATCGCGGATCGCTTGAACACAAAGATTCAATACCTTCCTTGCCTTCTCTGGATCAGCTGTTTTCGGTTTTCTGTCGCTGCCTGACCACCGCTGGGTCATCGTTGAATGATGGAATCCAAGGTGTTTTCCGATTCAGTTGCAGTTGGATTCTTATTCTTGTAATAAAATTGCAATCCAACGTAAACATTACACTCTATGCTAGTTTCAGTAAAAAAAATCATAAAGTTTTATCCACTCGCTAAAAAGTTACAAGCTATCTATTGTGTATAATTTTTTACTCCCTTTTTCGCAGGGGGCCCAAGTTTTTCACAATCTTAAATATAAGCGGTGTTGGACCTTACGGTATTTCGATAGAATGGATATATATATATATATATATATATATATATATATATATATATATATATATATATATATATATATATCTTATTCAATACATATATATATATATATATATATATATATATATATATATATATATATATATATATATATATATATATATATATATATATATATATATATATATATATATATATATATATATATATATATATATATATATATATATATATATATATATATATATATATATATATATATATATATATATATATATATATATATATATATATATATATATATATATATATATATATATATATATATATATATATATATATATATATATATATATATATATATATATATATATATATATATATATATATATATATATATATATATATATATATATATATAAACACTATTCCATACATTTCCAAAGAAAATGTTTCCAAACAATATCTCTAAAATTGGGTGCACAGTTTTCTTGTGAAATATTGTTTGTACCTGAATCGTTCATTTTTACGTGTCCCTAAAATTAAGTCCATGGTTTTCTTGTGAAAAAAGGCTCAAGTTTGTATCGTTCATTTTCAACGTGTGACTTTGTTAGTACATCTAGGATGCACTACTACGCATATCGGCTTAATTTATCAAAATTTAGATCATTTGAAGATCGTGAAGATAGCGTATTCATCCTAACCAGTGCAGCCATGGAGACTAAAAAGAAACGGAAATCAAAAATATCACGCAAATCAATAACTATAAACTAACATATATAGTCTCAACTGCTTCAGAATAAAAAGATCATCATGATGCCAACATTATGTTCCATGGTGATCATCATGATGCTGTCCTAATTATACATTTATTTACCTGTCTGAACATATCGATGGATTCAAAAATAAATAGCAGACTGCTGTGATATTGTTGAAAATAAGGCATAGAATTTTTAACTAATTATTTTGTTTATATCTTGTTTGTCGCCATTCCAGTAGTAGTGTTGGCTATATAGGCAAATTAATACAATAGTTAAATTAAATTTCTTTTCGCGTAAAATAACTGGACGATGACATGCGAAATAAATTTTGGTAACTTGTTGTTCAAGATTAAATATCGTGGTGCGTTTGGGAAATATTGTATTTAACTCTGAAAATCCTATGCATTTCAAAAAAATTACTACCAGCTCCATATAAACGAATGGTGTTCTCCACTACCACTACACAGCTCGAAAAAGTAGTGCGAATTTCTGTTCAATATCATGCACATAAATGGAGCGTCACAAAACATACAAACTTACATTATAAAACGTGTAAAGTTCAGGGACATCCGATTCATTGCGGATGATGTTGTATACAAAAGCTCGTCTTTGTTGCACTTGTTTCATGCAAGTTGCTGCTTCGTGAGGAAAGAAATACAATTTTACATGCTCTGATATTTCCATCACAATGAAAATTCAGATTTTTTTTCTGTGTACCACTACCAGCTCCATATAAAGGAGTGGTGAGTCTTAGCAGCAGCTCGACTGAATGGTTAATTAAATGTTGGTTGTCGTTTGTGCCGAAAGTTATATGTGGTAGTCAAAATGTTCAGTCTAAAAATGAATTTTTTTTTGCATTGTTATAATTTTTTAACCAAGGAAACCAATTAGTTCATGAATGTTGAGAATATGATGTAATTAAAGATGTTTGCCATACTGGAAAAATCTTCTTAACTTCCGCAGAGTGGTTGCTGTCTAAGAAAAAAAACCCGGCAAAGTGAACATTCATTAAGTACGTCATGTTTTAAGGGGGAGGGGGCAGCGTGGTTTGAAAATTGTGACGAGCCGGACAAAAAATATGTTATGCCCTTACCAAATAACTAAAATTTAAACGCCATTGAAATGGCTTCACTGGTACAAAACACACCTTTGTTTGGAGCGCTTGTTTTGTTTTAGAGCAAAACATTCATGAAATGCGTTAATACAGACATTATATCAATACTAACGTACCAAATGTTATTTTTCATATTGAAACCATTGATTTGTTTGACATTTCTTTTCGATGTGCCGTAAATGGGCCCTGGTGCCAAAACTGTTCTATACACTATATTTCAACTCAACATTCCCCATCAAAAAAATGGCTTTGAATACAATATTCTAGACAACGCTTAGAGTATGTCAGAAATTTACATGTTTTAGCATGTAAACTGTTATGTTATGTGACGCTCCGTTTATGTGCATGATATTGAACAGAAATGTACACTACTTTTTCGAGCTGTCTAGAGTCAAATTATCTACCTGAATTATCTAAATTATCAGTTCCTAATCGGGTAAAACTTCACCTATCAAAGATATCACCCATGTTCGTAATCAATTTTTGTCAATAAATAAATATTCTAAAAAAAAGCACATGTTTTCAAACTAATCTCATCACTTTGCAATTCATCCTACTTTTGAGCAAACACAGAAAAAAATAATGAACTTTCACAGGCGCGTAAAATTTCCTCTCGTTTAATTTCAAGCAAAAGCAAGGGTAAAGAATGTGATTGTTTTTAATAGAACATTATTTGCAATCTTCCATACAACATGCCTGATTCTAGCGATTTTTGGGTTAAATTTACATGAAAGATTCCATTAATTTATGCCAAATCTAGCATTCCCTTTATGTGGTTTAGATAACACAGAAAATTAAATGTTTCTTTCTATCTTTGAAGGATAAGCACGTGGATGGATCGGATTATTATTAATAGTTTTGTGACTAGACGTAGGCAAACATTTTTACGAAGAGGAACTTATTTGCACTCGTGGTTCAGTGATGATGATGATGATGAATATATAATACTACCATCTATTGTAGCAAGGTAACTTTCCATAGCAGTGGAATAATCTGAAAAACGATTTGATCAGGATTCTATTATTGTTTTTGATCATCAAGCTCCTGCATGAAGGGCCAAAAACGTTTAGGCGGGCCCGTAAGCAGAGACACTTGCGCGAAACCCGCGAATCTAGGGAAGAGAATCTCCTTCCAAAAGCAAGTTCACACTCACAGCACCAGAATCGAGGCCTAATATTACGTTTATTTTTCCATTTCAATACACAACAAATTAAGGTATCATAATAGCCAAAAATGCTAATTTATTCAAATTTCAAACTTGAATGGATTGTTACTGAAAAATAAATAAAAGTTAGATCTGTATTAATACCTTACTAGTCCTGGGAAAGCTGAAAACAGAATAGAACATTCCAAATATCAAATATAAAATTTCAATAAAAGATATTATTTTATTAGAAATGTTGCAATATTTTTCTCGCTGTTACTGTTCTAGTAACATTTCAAAGATAGCAATTGGAGTGAACGAAGAGTCCAGTTTGATGATTTCTGAAATAAATGGCTTATCTTACCATAATCCACTGAACACAATATTAAAAAATAATCCTACATTGCTTATAAGCATATGCCAGTCTTTTATGAATATAGTAGTTGAAGTTCAGAAGTGCAATTTTAATGTAAATGTTATGTTGAAATGCTGAAATACAAATTGAGCCTTTGATGCCTGTCATGTTCCTCTAGGCTCTTACATGGTTTTGGAATGCAAAGATGACTTCAAACCGTGCTGAAATTATTAATATAATGAGAATGTAAAATATACAATATGATTTACAGGTACACGATCTTCAGTCCCACCCCCTCACTTCGCTATGGTCAGATTGACAACATTGCCCAGGCTACGCAAACCAACGTCTCCATGTTTCAGCTGGCAGTCTTTTGTGATCAAATGACTCGTGGAGGCGTGAGGTAGGAACTTGTTAGGACGAGAGGTCGGTCGCACCCTCCTTCGAAGTTGTCAACTCACCATTTGAAGCCTTTGCACTCGTGGTTCAGTGAAGGATGAAAATAGTATTAACGAACAGTGATTCTTTCATTTTACATGATAACTTTCATTGAATTTAACTTTATTATTTTCACTTCAACCACAATCAGCTGTAGGGATAACGAAAACCATAATTTTTTTAGAGCTGAGGTCATTCAGTCGTATTGTGGTTGGCAAGAAGTGTGTTTATCGTTACAACGAACAGAGCGTAGCAACTTAATGACTGTTTGTCATATGGGAGATGACATTTGGCCTCTCAAAGTATTATAGCTTCAAAGTTTCATGTTCACCGTAACTGTATTCAGTCTTTACAAACTCTGGTTAAAGACGACATGGTGTAATTAGATATTTGGCCCGTCGCCAGGCTACGGCTACGATACTACAAAATTTCTAGATTGTTCAAAGCCCTCGATATTCGTAAATAAAACTAATCATCATCAATATCAATTGACATCCTTTAAAACACTCCTTTATCATTGATCAATTCCGATATACGTACTCAAAAGTTTCCAGTCAACAGTCAATGGATATTGAACAATTTTAGCCAAGAACTAGTCGTCCACTGGTCTTCCACATGATCTGCTTGGAAATAAACCTAAACAAACCTTTTTTTAGACATATCATTCTTAACGATTAGCAATTCAATTAAAACAAAATTTTACAGATAAAATTTACAAAAAGTAAAATAAACACTTTAATGATTTTCACTTATAATCTAACGACCACCAAGATTACAATAAACGTGTACTTTTCTGAGTTATCTCATGTACGTACATAGAATGCTAGATCTGGCATAAACTCAAGGTATGTTTCATGTAAACTTAAACCATATATCACTTAAAATGAGTCTGTTGTATGAAAAAAGGCAAACCATTCCTTGTTTACACTTGCTTTAGTTTGCGACTGAATGATGCGAAACTTTACGAATCTGTTAACAATGATTTTTTTTCTGTATACACAAAAAATAATAATGAATTTTAACAGAAAATTTTTAAGCAACCTAATTGCTTGCAATCTTTTGTACAGCATACACACTTAGAAAATATGAATTTTACACGAGACGTTATTCATGTTTGTAAAAATTCGGGAAACTTATAGAGAGATATCGTTCCTCCTCCTGAAACAGACACATACGCAAAATACATCTATTTTAACTCATTCTCAAGTGCTAAAGGACACTGGCATGTGTCGGTCTCAGGTGACAGAAATTTACATGACATTTTTGTAGTGTGTACGGCATTGTTTGCAATCTTTCATACAATAGACCTGATTTCAGCGATATCTGGCTTAAATGTATATGAAAGATTCCATTAATTTATGCCAAATCTAGCACATTCCTTTTATGTACATTACATAATGCAGAAAATTAAATGCTTCTTTCTATCTCTGTTCCTAAAATTGGGCCTATGGTTTACCAGTAAAATGAAAAAATAAGTAATATTTTTCCATTTCAATACTTCACGTGGAACTTGTGACTATTTTTTGTATACGTCTGATACATACGTATACGTTAAAATGCATGTGAATCCAATTAAGTGAAATTTTAGGCCTTCCAAAATAGTGCAGACAATCTGCTCAGCTTAACCAGACAGTCATAGCGGCTAAAAAAATGAGAAAATCGATACCCTTGATTAATTGTTCCACTTTAAAGTGATGTATAAGTTCTCAATTGCATGAGACTAAGTTAATTATTATGAAGTAACCATTATTTTATCGATAATCGCAGATATTTGGCACATAGGCGAAATGGAGGGAATTGGTTGACATTACATCCCGTAACCCCAATTACATCTCCCAAAACGGAGAATATTGTATGCGATATTTGAATCTCACTCTTCATAATAATGAATTTCACGAGTGATGTAATCTTTGACTACGTCAGTAATATTAAAAGATAAAAGATCAAAAGATAAATTTGGTGTAAATTGTTAAAGCCTAATTTCAAACCCAAACAAATAAATACTGTCAAACTTTACTCCCGATGCTATATTTTCAACCGCTTCTAGAAGATATTTGGTAACCGAAAATTTAGCCGTAAAACATAAAAAATAGTCACAGAACTGATTAATGAGGTTGAAGAACCCTTAATTTACATGATCCTTGTTTTTTGATATAACAAAAACATCACACACATAGAAAAAATCATGTAAATTTAAGGCTGCTTGGATGCACATAAAAGGAGCGGCACGCTAGTCATAAATTTACGTCTGTTATTCAAATTACATGGTAGTAAAATCTCAAAAGCAATTTAAACGCCAAGACGTAAAATTAAGTTTTGAAACATTAAATCATATTTTTCAGATGCTTTCATCATAATTTTAATTTTTTATACATAGATGCTATTATTGTATTTCTTAGTAATTTACTTCTATACTTACCATTTTTAAAAATTGAAAAAATATTTCTAAAAATATTCTATATTAACTAAAAAAAAATTTATTTCTGCCAAAATTAACTTTTTCTTTCATCCAAATATTGTGTGTAATTATTATTAAGAACTGAAGCATTACTTCAATTTTACTGTAAATTTATTCCCACGTATCGCAAATAACAAGTTTTGTTATTTTAAAGATACTTTGCATATAATTCTTAGGTATTTTCCTCAGGTACTTGACTGCTTATACAGCGCTGACTAATATCATTTTCAATTATCGAGATCAACATTTCTAATCCATTTGTTATTTTCTCTTGTCAGGGTTCATTTGCACGCATTTTACCTTTTCTGCCAATTCACATTTTGCTCGATACTTTGTAGATATTCGCGACGTGTGATACTGACAATGTTGAAAAATAGACTAAATGCTTTTTATGACACTAAAGCAGAAGCTAACTACTACGTAACTCTAATTCTTTTGAAATACCAAGTTCAGTCTTGTGTTTTTTTTTCACCACTTGTTTCTATTAAATTTAGAATAATGGCGCATAATTTAAAAGTAGGTTATGGAGTGGTTTTAGTGAAATGAGTTTGAATGTGAATAAATCGTAGAATTAAAAAATTGAAAGAAGAGAAGATGATAATTTTTGTGGGTTTTTTTGGGGGGGTAAATGGGGTTTTTGGGTGGGGGAAAAAAAGGTTTGGGGGAAGAGGTATTGTTTTGTGTTTTGGGGGGGGGGGGGGGGGGTTGTTTTTTTGTTTTTTTTTTTACACTAGTCGGCAGTGTTTAACTCCCTTCAAGTATATATGTTGAATTTTATAGATTTCGCTACGTTAAATTCAAATATGGGCTCAGAAATGCTGTAACACGTCCAGTTTTTGAGAAAAATGTGATTAAAATTCACAAAAACACGTATTTCCGTAGTAATATGATCTACCTCATCAACAACCAGAATATTGGCTCTGCCCTTTGCAAGTTGGACTTGGATTTTATGGAATGGACCTCCCTGAATCCATTCGTGAACACAGATTTTTCGTAACACGTAAGATTGATGAAATAAACCGGGATTTCATTCACAAAATTACGAATTTTCATAAAAATCAAGATTTTCTATTTTGAAAACATGAATTTCAGCTCCGCCCTTTGAATGTTGGGCTTGGATTTTATGAAATGGACCTCCCTGAATCCATTCGTGAACACAGATTTTTCGTAACACGTAAGATTGATGAAATAAACCGGGTTTTCATTCACAAAATTACGAATTTTCATGAAAATCAAGATTTCCTATTTTGAAAACATGAATTTTCGCTCCGCCCTTTGAATGTTGGGTTTGGATTTTATGAAATAAACCTCCCTGAATCCATTCGTTATCACAGATTTTTCGTAACACGTAAGATTAATGAAATAAACCGGGATTTCATTCACAAAATTACGAATTTTCATAAAAATCAAGATTTTCTATTTTGAAAACATGAATTTCAGCTCCGCCCTTTGAATGTTGGGCTTGGATTTTATGAAATGGACCTCCCTGAATCCATTCGTGAACACAGATTTTTCGTAACACGTAAGATTGATGAAATAAACCGGGTTTTCATTCACAAAATTACGAATTTTCATGAAAATCAAGATTTCCTATTTTGAAAACATGAATTTTCGCTCCGCCCTTTGAATGTTGGGTTTGGATTTTATGAAATAAACCTCCCTGAATCCATTCGTGAACACAGATTTTTCGTAACACGTAAGATTAATGAAATAAACCGGGATTTCATTCACAAAATTACGAATTTTCATAAAAATCAAGATTTTCTATTTTGAAAACATGAATTTCAGCTCCGCCCTTTGAATGTTGGGTTTGGATTTTATGAAATGGACCTCCCTGAATCCATTCGTGAACACAGATTTTTCGTAACACGTAAGATTAATGAAATAAACCGGGATTTCATTCACAAAATTACGAATTTTCATAAAAATCAAGATTTTCTATTTTGAAAACATGAATTTCAGCTCCGCCCTTTGAATGTTGGGTTTGGATTTTATGAAATGGACCTCCCTGAATCCATTCGTGAACACAGATTTTTCGTAACACGTAAGATTAATGAAATAAACCGGGATTTCATTCACAAAATTACGAATTTTCATGAAAATCAAGATTTTCTATTTTGAAAACATGAATTTCAGCTCCGCCCTTTGAATGTTGGGCTTGGATTTTATGAAATGGACCTCCCTGAATCCATTCGTGAACACAGATTTTTCGTAACACGTAAGATTAATGAAATAAACCGGGATTTCATTCACAAAATTACGAATTTTCATGAAAATCAAGATTTTCTATTTTGAAAACATGAATTTCAGCTCCGCCCTTTGAATGTTGGGCTTGGATTTTATGAAATGGACCTCCCTGAATCCATTCGTGAACACAGATTTTTCGTAACACGTAAGATTGATGAAATAAACCGGGTTTTCATTCACAAAATTACGAATTTTCATGAAAATCAAGATTTCCTATTTTGAAAACATGAATTTCAGCTCCGCCCTTTGAATGTTGGGTTTGGATTTTATGAAATGGACCTCCCTGAATCCATTCGTGAACACAGATTTTTCGTAACACGTAAGATTAATGAAATAAACCGGGATTTCATTCACAAAATTACGAATTTTCATAAAAATCAAGATTTTCTATTTTGAAAACATGAATTTCAGCTCCGCCCTTTGAATGTTGGGCTTGGATTTTATGAAATGGACCTCCCTGAATCCATTCGTGAACACAGATTTTTCGTAACACGTAAGATTGATGAAATAAACCGGGTTTTCATTCACAAAATTACGAATTTTCATGAAAATCAAGATTTTCTATTTTGAAAACATGAATTTCAGCTCCGCCCTTTGAATGTTGGGTTTGGATTTTATGAAATAAACCTCCCTGAATCCATTCGTTAACACAGATTTTTCGTAACACGTAAGATTAATGAAATAAACCGGGATTTCATTCACAAAATTACGAATTTTCATAAAAATCAAGATTTTCTATTTTGAAAACATGAATTTCAGCTCCGCCCTTTGAATGTTGGGCTTGGATTTTATGAAATGGACCTCCCTGAATCCATTCGTGAACACAGATTTTTCGTAACACGTAAGATTGATGAAATAAACCGGGATTTCATTCACAAAATTACGAATTTTCATGAAAATCAAGATTTTCTATTTTGAAAACATGAATTTCAGCTCCGCCCTTTGAATGTTGGGCTTGGATTTTATGAAATGGACCTCCCTGAATCCATTCGTGAACACAGATTTTTCGTAACACGTAAGATTGATGAAATAAACCGGGTTTTCATTCACAAAATTACGAATTTTCATGAAAATCAAGATTTTCTATTTTGAAAACATGAATTTCAGCTCCGCCCTTTGAATGTTGGGTTTGGATTTTATGAAATAAACCTCCCTGAATCCATTCGTGAATCACAGATTTTTCGTAACACGTAAGATTAATGAAATAAACCGGGATTTCATTCACAAAATTACGAATTTTCATAAAAATCAAGATTTTCTATTTTGAAAACATGAATTTCAGCTCCGCCCTTTGAATGTTGGGTTTGGATTTTATGAAATGGACCTCCCTGAATCCATTCGTGAACACAGATTTTTCGTAACACGTAAGATTAATGAAATAAACCGGGATTTCATTCACAAAATTACGAATTTTCATGAAAATCAAGATTTTCTATTTTGAAAACATGAATTTCAGCTCCGCCCTTTGAATGTTGGGCTTGGATTTTATGAAATGGACCTCCCTGAATCCATTCGTGAACACAGATTTTTCGTAACACGTAAGATTAATGAAATAAACCGGGATTTCATTCACAAAATTACGAATTTTCATAAAAATCAAGATTTTCTATTTTGAAAACATGAATTTCAGCTCCGCCCTTTGAATGTTGGGCTTGGATTTTATGAAATGGACCTCCCTGAATCCATTCGTGAACACAGATTTTTCGTAACACGTAAGATTAATGAAATAAACCGGGTTTTCATTCACAAAATTACGAATTTTCATGAAAATCAAGATTTCCTATTTTGAAAACATGAATTTCAGCTCCGCCCTTTGAATGTTGGGTTTGGATTTTATGAAAATGAACCTCCCTGAATCCATTCGTGAACACAGATTTTTCGTAACACGTAAGATTAATGAAATAAACCGGGATTTCATTCACAAAATTACGAATTTTCATAAAAATCAAGATTTTCTATTTTGAAAACATGAATTTCAGCTCCGCCCTTTGAATGTTGGGTTTGGATTTTATGAAATGGACCTCCCTGAATCCATTCGTGAACACAGATTTTTCGTAACACGTAAGATTAATGAAATAAACCGGGATTTCATTCACAAAATTACGAATTTTCATGAAAATCAAGATTTTCTATTTTGAAAACATGAATTTCAGCTCCGCCCTTTGAATGTTGGGTTTTGATTTTATGAAATAAACCTCCCTGAATCCATTCGTGAACACAGATTTTTCGTAACACGTAAGATTAATGAAATAAACCGGGATTTCATTCACAAAATTACGAATTTTCATGAAAATCAAGATTTTCTATTTTGA
This sequence comes from Aedes koreicus, assembly GCA_024533555.2. Lineage (NCBI taxonomy): Eukaryota > Metazoa > Arthropoda > Insecta > Diptera > Culicidae > Aedes > Aedes koreicus. Next base: position 65,512 of record JAHHFK020001047.1, read on the forward strand.
AAACATGAATTTCAGCTCCGCCCTTTGAATGTTGGGCTTGGATTTTATGAAATGGACCTCCCTGAATCCATTCGTGAACACAGATTTTTCGTAACACGTAAGATTAATGAAATAAACCGGGATTTCATTCACAAAATTACGAATTTTCATAAAAATCAAGATTTTCTATTTTGAAAACATGAATTTCAGCTCCGCCCTTTGAATGTTGGGCTTGGATTTTATGAAATGGACCTCCCTGAATCCATTCGTGAACACAGATTTTTCGTAACACGTAAGATTGATGAAATAAACCGGGTTTTCATTCACAAAATTACGAATTTTCATGAAAATCAAGATTTCCTATTTTGAAAACATGAATTTCAGCTCCGCCCTTTGAATGTTGGGTTTGGATTTTATGAAATAAACCTCCCTGAATCCATTCGTGAACACAGATTTTTCGTAACACGTAAGATTAATGAAATAAACCGGGATTTCATTCACAAAATTACGAATTTTCATAAAAATCAAGATTTTCTATTTTGAAAACATGAATTTCAGCTCCGCCCTTTGAATGTTGGGCTTGGATTTTATGAAATGGACCTCCCTGAATCCATTCGTGAACACAGATTTTTCGTAACACGTAAGATTAATGAAATAAACCGGGTTTTCATTCACAAAATTACGAATTTTCATGAAAATCAAGATTTCCTATTTTGAAAACATGAATTTCAGCTCCGCCCTTTGAATGTTGGGTTTGGATTTTATGAAATAAACCTCCCTGAATCCATTCGTGAACACAGATTTTTCGTAACACGTGAGATTGATGAAATAAACCAGGTTTTCATTCACAAAATTACGAATTTTCATGAAAATCAAGATTTCCTATTTTGAAAACATGAATTTCAGCTCCGCCCTTTGAATGTTGGGTTTGGATTTTATGAAATAAACCTCCCTGAATCCATTCGTGAACACAGATTTTTCGTAACACGTAAGATTAATGAAATAAACCGGGATTTCATTCACAAAATTACGAATTTTCATGAAAATCAAGATTTTCTATTTTGAAAACATGAATTTCAGCTCCGCCCTTTGAATGTTGGGTTTGGATTTTATGAAATGGACCTCCCTGAATCCATTCGTGAACACAGATTTTTCGTAACACGTAAGATTAATGAAATAAACCGGGTTTTCATTCACAAAATTACGAATTTTCATGAAAATCAAGATTTCCTATTTTGAAAACATGAATTTCAGCTCCGCCCTTTGAATGTTGGGTTTGGATTTTATGAAATGGACCTCCCTGAATCCATTCGTGAACACAGATTTTTCGTAACACGTAAGATTAATGAAATAAACCGGGATTTCATTCACAAAATTACGAATTTTCATAAAAATCAAGATTTTCTATTTTGAAAACATGAATTTCAGCTCCGCCCTTTGAATGTTGGGCTTGGATTTTATGAAATGGACCTCCCTGAATCCATTCGTGAACACAGATTTTTCGTAACACGTAAGATTAATGAAATAAACCGGGATTTCATTCACAAAATTACGAATTTTCATAAAAATCAAGATTTTCTATTTTGAAAACATGAATTTCAGCTCCGCCCTTTGAATGTTGGGCTTGGATTTTATGAAATGGACCTCCCTGAATCCATTCGTGAACACAGATTTTTCGTAACACGTAAGATTGATGAAATAAACCGGGTTTTCATTCACAAAATTACGAATTTTCATGAAAATCAAGATTTCCTATTTTGAAAACATGAATTTCAGCTCCGCCCTTTGAATGTTGGGTTTGGATTTTATGAAATAAACCTCCCTGAATCCATTCGTTATCACAGATTTTTCGTAACACGTAAGATTAATGAAATAAACCGGGATTTCATTCACAAAATTACGAATTTTCATAAAAATCAAGATTTTCTATTTTGAAAACATGAATTTCAGCTCCGCCCTTTGAATGTTGGGCTTGGATTTTATGAAATGGACCTCCCTGAATCCATTCGTGAACACAGATTTTTCGTAACACGTAAGATTAATGAAATAAACCGGGTTTTCATTCACAAAATTACGAATTTTCATGAAAATCAAGATTTCCTATTTTGAAAACATGAATTTTCAGCTCCGCCCTTTGAATGTTGGGTTTGGATTTTATGAAATAAACCTCCCTGAATCCATTCGTGAACACAGATTTTTCGTAACACGTAAGATTGATGAAATAAACCGGGTTTTCATTCACAAAATTACGAATTTTCATGAAAATCAAGATTTCCTATTTTGAAAACATGAATTTCAGCTCCGCCCTTTGAATGTTGGGTTTGGATTTTATGAAATAAACCTCCCTGAATCCATTCGTTATCACAGATTTTTCGTAACACGTAAGATTAATGAAATAAACCGGGATTTCATTCACAAAATTACGAATTTTCATAAAAATCAAGATTTTCTATTTTGAAAACATGAATTTCAGCTCCGCCCTTTGAATGCTGGGCTTGGATTTTATGAAATGGACCTCCCTGAATCCATTCGTGAACACAGATTTTTCGTAACACGTAAGATTGATGAAATAAACCGGGTTTTCATTCACAAAATTACGAATTTTCATGAAAATCAAGATTTCCTATCTGATCAGTCAGTCAGTCAGTCAGTCAGTCAGTCAGTCAGTCAGTCAGTCAGTCAGTCAGTCAGTCAGTCAGTCAGTCAGTCAGTCAGTCAGTCAGTCAGTCAGTCAGTCAGTCAGTCAGTCAGTCAGTCAGTCAGTCAGTCAGTCAGTCAGTCAGTCAGTCAGTCAGTCAGTCAGTCAGTCAGTCAGTCAGTCAGTCAGTCAGTCAGTCAGTCAGTCAGTCAGTCAGTCAGTCAGTCAGTCAGTCAGTCAGTCAGTCAGTCAGTCAGTCAGTCAGTCAGTCAGTCAGTCAGTCAGTCAGTCAGTCAGTCAGTCAGTCAGTCAGTCAGTCAGTCAGTCAGTCAGTCAGTCAGTCAGTCAGTCAGTCAGTCAGTCAGTCAGTCAGTCAGTCAGTCAGTCAGTCAGTCAGTCAGTCAGTCAGTCAGTCAGTCAGTCAGTCAGTCAGTCAGTCAGTCAGTCAGTCAGTCAGTCAGTCAGTCAGTCAGTCAGTCAGTCAGTCAGTCAGTCAGTCAGTCAGTCAGTCAGTCAGTCAGTCAGTCAGTCAGTCAGTCAGTCAGTCAGTCAGTCAGTCAGTCAGTCAGTCAGTCAGTCAGTCAGTCAGTCAGTCAGTCAGTCAGTCAGTCAGTCAGTCAGTCAGTCAGTCAGTCAGTCAGTCAGTCAGTCAGTCAGTCAGTCAGTCAGTCAGTCAGTCAGTCAGTCAGTCAGTCAGTCAGTCAGTCAGTCAGTCAGTCAGTCAGTCAGTCAGTCAGTCAGTCAGTCAGTCAGTCAGTCAGTCAGTCAGTCAGTCAGTCAGTCAGTCAGTCAGTCAGTCAGTCAGTCAGTCAGTCAGTCAGTCAGTCAGTCAGTCAGTCAGTCAGTCAGTCAGTCAGTCAGTCAGTCAGTCAGTCAGTCAGTCAGTCAGTCAGTCAGTCAGTCAGTCAGTCAGTCAGTCAGTCAGTCAGTCAGTCAGTCAGTCAGTCAGTCAGTCAGTCAGTCAGTCAGTCAGTCAGTCAGTCAGTCAGTCAGTCAGTCAGTCAGTCAGTCAGTCAGTCAGTCAGTCAGTCAGTCAGTCAGATCACAGATTTTTCGTAACATGTAAGATCAATGAAATAAACCGGGATCTCATTCACAAAATTACGAATTTTCATAAAAATCAAGATTTTCTATTTTGAAAATATGAATTTCAGCTCCGCCCTTTGAATGCTGGGCTTAGATTTTATGCAATAAACCTCCCTGAATCCATTCGTGAACTCATATTTTTCGTAACACGTAAGATTAATGAAATAAACCGGGATTTCATTCACAAAATTACGAATTTTCATAAAAATCAAGATTTTCTATTTTGAAAACAAGAATTTCAGCTCCGCCCTTTGAATGTTGGGTTTGGATTTTATGAAATAAACCTCCCTGAATCCATTCATTATCACAGATTTTTCGTAACACGTAAGATTAATGAAATAAACCGGGTTTTCATTCACAAAATTACGAATTTTTATGAAAATCAAGATTTCCTATTTTTAAAACATGAATTTTCGCTCCGCCCTTTGAATGTTGGGTTTGGATTTTATGAAATAAACCTCCCTAAATCCATTTGTTATCACAGATTTTTCGTAACACGTAAGATTAATGAAATAAACCGGGATTTCATTCACAAAATTACGAATTTTCATAAAAATCAAGATTTTCTATTTTGAAAACATGAATTTCAGCTCCGCCCTTTGAATGTTGGGTTTGGATTTTATGAAATAAACCTCCCTGAATCCATTCGTTATCACAGATTTTTCGTAACACGTAAGATTAATAAAATAAACTGGGATTTCATTCACAAAATTACGAATTTTCATAAAAATCAAGATTTTATATTTTTAAAACATGAATTTCAGCTCCGCCCTTTGAATGTTGGGTTTGGATTTTATGAAATAAACCTCCCTGAATCCATTCATTATCACAGATTTTTCGTAACACGTAAGATCAATGAAATAAACCGGGATTTCATTCACAAAATTACGAATTTTCATAAAAATCAAGATTTTCTATTTTGAAAATATGAATTTCAGCTCCGCCCTTTGAATGCTGGGCTTAGATTCTATGCAATAAACCTCCCTGAATCCATTCGTGAACTCAGATTTTTCGTAACACGTAAGATTAATGAAATAAACCGGGATTTCATTCACAAAATTACGAATTTTCATAAAAATCAAGATTTTCTATTCTGAAAACATGAATTTCAGCTCCGCCCTTTGAATGCTGGGCTTGTATTTTATGAAATGGACCTCCCTGAATCCATTCGTGAACACAGATTTTTCGTAACACGTAAGATTGATGAAATAAACCGGGTTTTCATTCACAAAATAACGAATTTTCATGAAAATCAAGATTTCCTTTTTTGAAAACATGAATTTTCGTTGGATTTTGGATTTTATGAAATAAACCTCCCTGAATCCATTCGTTATCACAGATTTTTCGTAACACGTAAGATTAATGAAATAAACCGGGATTTCATTCACAAAATTACGAATTTTCATAAAAATCAAGATTTTCTATTTTGATAACATGAATTTCAGCTCCGCCCTTTGAATGTTGGGCTTGGATTTTATGAAATAAACCTCCCTGAATTCATTCGTTATCACAGATTTTTCGTAACACGTAAGATTAATGAAATAAACCGGGTTTTCATTCACAAAATTATGATTTGTGAAGTCAGTCAGTCAGTCAGTCAGTCAGTCAGTCAGTCAGTCAGTCAGTCAGTCAGTCAGTCAGTCAGTCAGTCAGTCAGTCAGTCAGTCAGTCAGTCAGTCAGTCAGTCAGTCAGTCAGTCAGTCAGTCAGTCAGTCAGTCAGTCAGTCAGTCAGTCAGTCAGTCAGTCAGTCAGTCAGTCAGTCAGTCAGTCAGTCAGTCAGTCAGTCAGTCAGTCAGTCAGTCAGTCAGTCAGTCAGTCAGTCAGTCAGTCAGTCAGTCAGTCAGTCAGTCAGTCAGTCAGTCAGTCAGTCAGTCAGTCAGTCAGTCAGTCAGTCAGTCAGTCAGTCAGTCAGTCAGTCAGTCAGTCAGTCAGTCAGTCAGTCAGTCAGTCAGTCAGTCAGTCAGTCAGTCAGTCAGTCAGTCAGTCAGTCAGTCAGTCAGTCAGTCAGTCAGTCAGTCAGTCAGTCAGTCAGTCAGTCAGTCAGTCAGTCAGTCAGTCAGTCAGTCAGTCAGTCAGTCAGTCAGTCAGTCAGTCAGTCAGTCAGTCAGTCAGTCAGTCAGTCAGTCAGTCAGTCAGTCAGTCAGTCAGTCAGTCAGTCAGTCAGTCAGTCAGTCAGTCAGTCAGTCAGTCAGTCAGTCAGTCAGTCAGTCAGTCAGTCAGTCAGTCAGTCAGTCAGTCAGTCAGTCAGTCAGTCAGTCAGTCAGTCAGTCAGTCAGTCAGTCAGTCAGTCAGTCAGTCAGTCAGTCAGTCAGTCAGTCAGTCAGTCAGTCAGTCAGTCAGTCAGTCAGTCAGTCAGTCAGTCAGTCAGTCAGTCAGTCAGTCAGTCAGTCAGTCAGTCAGTCAGTCAGTCAGTCAGTCAGTCAGTCAGTCAGTCAGTCAGTCAGTCAGTCAGTCAGTCAGTCAGTCAGTCAGTCAGTCAGTCAGTCAGTCAGTCAGTCAGTCAGTCAGTCAGTCAGTCAGTCAGTCAGTCAGTCAGTCAGTCAGTCAGTCAGTCAGTCAGTCAGTCAGTCAGTCAGTCAGTCAGTCAGTCAGTCAGTCAGCCAGTCAGTCAGTCAGTCAGTCAACTTGAACATAATGAAGACCGGATGAAATTTAAGTTATTCCTTCACTAATTTTCGAACTTTGGATCGAATGCTCTTCATCAAGTTCCGGACAAGTGTTGCATCGCATTTTTTGGACGCTTGAGCCCAAATTTTTATGAACTCCTGCATGTTCCCAGCTGCCTTACCAGTCTTTTTGAAGACCCTCTTCACGATTGCCCAGTAACGTTCGATGGGTCGAAGCTGAGGGCAATTTGGTGGATTGATATTTTTCTCAACGAAATCTATACCCTTTTCCGCAAGCCAATTGAGAGTGGTTTTGGCATAGTGAGCCGACGCTCAATCCGGCCAAAACATTGGAGGTGTACTATGCTTCTTATATAAAGGCAACAATCTCTTCTGGAGACATTCAGATCGATAGATTTCCGCATTTATAGTTTCGGTAGTGTAAAAAATGGTTGACTTCAAACCACAGGAACATATTGCTTGCCATACCAGTACCTTTCGACCGAATTTCTCCACTTGAATCGACCTGTCCGCATCGCTCACATCCTCCCCAACGCCGGCAGTAAAGTATTGTGGACCTGGAAGGGTTTTTGAGTCCTCCTTTACATAGGTCTCATCGTCCATCAAAACGCATGCATCCGGACGCTGCAAAAGACGCGAATACAATTTCCGGGCACTTGTTGCTGCTGCGCTGCTCTGTTCTGCACTTTGTTTCGAGATTTTCTGCTTCTTGTAGGTCTTCTGGTGTCGCCTCTTGATACACTGGATCATTCCGACACTCGTTCCTGCTTTTTTGGCCAAATCACGTATTGACATTGATTTGTTCTTGATGATTAGAGATACCACTTTCTGCTCCAGTTTCGGGTTGGAAGAACCGGGTTTTCTGCCTCTTCCTGGTAGCTCATCCAAAGAATAGTGTTCCCCAAACTTATTAATGATGGTTTTAACACTCGCATGATGAATTCCAAACCGCTTCGCCAATTTTCGCATAGTAATACCCTTCTCACTTAGCCATGTGTCCAGAACCTTAATTTTAACTTCCTTTTCAATACGCGACATTTTGAAAACGCAGAATTTGAACCACACAAACAAGTAAACAAAAGAATGCTGACAGTCAAACGCACAGCATGCAGTGTTCAGAGCATAAAAAACCATCACAAATACATGCGTACAACGCAAATGTATGTGGATAGCTTATATTCGATACACTCCTTAGTAAAATTTTGTCCCTGTCGACAAGAGGCAGATTTGACACATTTTTCTTCCCAGGTACCATCTCGGTACGTGCTGGCCAATGCTGCTGGTGGTAATGTTTATCCCTCGCACGACTGTCCCATTCGCAGAGGAAACAACAATGCTTTGTGTAGCCTCCTTGAAGCCCAGTGAGCAATGCCACTACCTTAAGGTCTGCACAGAGATTCCACTGGTGTTCCGAATATTTGATCTTTTCCAAAAGTGTTTTTATGTTCTCATAAGTTTCCTTCATGTGAGCTGCAAATGCAACTGGCACTGAAGAATACTTATTTCCATTGTGCAGTAACACTGCCTTCAAGCTTTTGCTTGAAGCGTCGATGAAGAGCCTCCAGTCAGTTGCGTGATACTCTAACTGTAGCTCTTCCATGAAACCTTCGATGTTGTTGCAAAAGACAAGATCACCGTCCATCGAAAAATATTTAATGTTATCTGAATGTCGCTTCCTATAAGATGACACCTTTACATCTTTTTCCAGGACATTCCACTGCTTTAGCCTTGAAGCTAGCAGCTGCGCTTTGGTCTTGGGTAGCTCCAAATCTCGAATCAAATCGTTCAGCTCCTCTTGGGTTATAACATGTGGTTCCTCAGACTCCGAAGGTAAAAAATCTGGATCATCCTGAAAGCTTTTCTCAGATTCGCCTGGTTCCGAATCCAACTCATCAGCACGTTCAGCAATATTTGGAGATATTGGAACTGGCATTGCTTTAGAGTGCAATGTTGGCCTTGATGGGTATTCGATTTTATGCTTCAAAGCTTTGGAAAATCCATGAATTTTTGCCAAACAAAAGTAACAATCGCTCATGTGATTGGTTGGATTAGTCCACACCATAGGTTTGGCAAAAGGTAAGCCTTTGTGCGTACCTTTCATCCAACCAAGCAATGTTCGGTAGCATGAGCAACAGGAGTATGTTGGAACCCATGGAAACTCACGATTTGGAAGCTCCTTGTCAAAATACAGCTGATATGCTGTCTCCAACAAAGGTGTAAACCCCTTTCTCTGTTCCTTCAATATCACGCCTCCACAAATGCAACACAATTTTTGCGGATCGTTCAGACAAATTTGCGACATTTTTACACTCAAATAGCTAGCTTTGAATAAATAAAAAATGATTGTGCAAGGCTGAAGAGAGTCAACATGAGCATTAATTGACGCCAAAGCAAGACAGCAATAATGACACAAATTTTGTGCCGCAAATACGCCAATAGAACTTTTCGACATTTAATCGTCTTTCTTTGTCTAACATGTGGGGATTAATGCACGGTTTGGTTTCCCACAACTTCGTTGACTTCTCACTCGCACTGCTTCGATTCAAATCTTGCAGTAGTGTGCGCAAATTAAATGTCAAAAAGCTCTATAAAATGCCGCATTAAGCTACGTGCTTGAGGATTCTTGCTTTCTTTTTTAACATATCTTTTCCTTATTCTCTCGAGCAATAGTGACTAACACAGAGTCTTTTGATCGCATTTACCGGCTTCTCCAGCGCATCGTATTTCGATCTTCTCCCTCGGGCCCGCTACAAACCTACGAATTGCTGACCGTTACTTACGGTACTGCATCGGCCCCATACCTTGCCACCCGTTGTCTCCAGCAACTCGCCTCTGATGGTGAGTTAACCCATCCCAAAGCAGCTAAGGTTTTTTCGAAGAATTTTTACATTGACGACCTGCTTTGTGGGGTGACTTCCGAAGAAGAAGGCATTGAACATTGTCGGCAACTGATCGACCGTCTACAATCAGCTGAATTTAAGCTACACAAATGGGCTTCCAATAGCTCGACAATTCCTCGAAACATTCCAGCAGAGCTTCGTGAAGATCGGAATTTGTTGGAGCTCAATTCGTCAACTTCGCCAGTGAAAACTTTGGGGTTGCTGTGGGAGCCCTTTGATGACGTCTTTCGTTTCAAAATACCTGCTTGGTCTCATGACGCTCCGATAACCAAACGATTGGTGCTTTCTGAGGCAGCACGCTTGTTCGACCCCCTGGGTTTATTGGGACCAATTGTGCTACGGTCAAAACTTTTTATGCAGGAGTTATGGAAAGCGAAAGTTCCCTGGGATAATCTTTTGAATGATTCCCAACAACAGTTCTGGAAGAAATTTAGGAGTGACCTTGAGGTGCTCGACTTATTCTCTGTCCAACGGTGGGTGGCTCCCTGTATTGATCCAGTCAACGTTGAGCTACATGGGTTCAACGACGCATACGAAAGCGCATACGGTGCTTGCATCTATATCCGCATTATTTCGTCTCGCGGACACGTCTCGGTAAATCTTTTTACGGCGAAGTCGAAAGTTGCGCCAAAGAGAACCGAGAAGCTTGATTCTACTATTCGCTTACCGCGTCTAGAGCTCTGCGGAGCGCTTCTTTTGAGCCACTTATTTGAAAAGGTAGAAAGCAGTCTACAAATCAAAGCCCGTCCGTTCTTCTGGACGGATTCCACAATTGTCGTCCGTTGGTTGACCGCTTCACCATCTCGCTGGAAAAAGATTGTTGGCAACCGCGTAACGGAAATTCAGCAAATCACCGCTTCTGGGAGTTAGAGACACGTCCCAGGTATCGAAAACCCAGCAGATGTCATATCCCGTGGCATGCCAGCAGTGAAGCTCGTTGAACATATGTTGTGGTGACAAGGACCTCAGTGGTTGCAACAACCCAACCGGTTTTGGCCCCATCTTGTTCGAACGTCCGATGACCTCTTCAGCACTGAACAACTTCAGAATAGACCTACGGTTTTGCTTCCTACAGTCGTGCAAAATACCATTTTTGCATTGAAATCATCTCTCTACAGTCTAATTCACTTGGTTGCCTACATGCAACGGTTCTGCAGCAAAATGAAGAAGCATAATCACGAAGCCAGGCCTTTCGGACCCCTATCTACAGGTGAACTGAAAGAAGCTCTAATCAACCTGGTCAAAATAGCCCAGCAAGAATCCTTTGCGGAAGATCTGAACTCTATCCGCACCACCGGTCAAGTGAAGTCAACTTCGAAGATGAAGGCACTATCGCCAGTGCTCGTAAATGGTGTTCTTCGTATGAGAGGGTGTCTCAACAACGCAGCGATTCCGTATGCCCAAAAGCATCCTATGATCCTGGATAACAAGAACCCATTAACATTACTAATCGTTCAGTACCATCATCTTAGTCATCTGTATGCGGGACCTACGCTCCCGCTATCGTTCGTGCAAAATTCTGGCCTCTTCGAGCTTCCGCAGCCGACCAACTCCCGCCGAACAGATAATGGCGGACCTACCTCCCGCTTGAGTATCCCCAACATTGCCGTTCCTTAATAAAGGAGTGGATTTTTGCGGTCCATTCTATCTTCGGTCAGCAACTCGGAAGGCTGCTCCGCAAAAATCATTCGTAGCGGTGCTCGTTTGCTTATCAACAAAAGCGATGCCCCTTCAACTCGTTGGAAACCTATCCGCGGATTCGTTCATCGCTTCCCAGAAGAGATTCGTGGCACGTCGAGGAATACCACGAACAATTTATTGCGACAATGCAACAAACTTTGTCAAAGCTCAACGCAGGCTGAACGAATTCCTACAGCTCTTTCACACGCAACAGAACCACCTGGATGTGCTCTGCCGAAGAAATCCAGTTCTCTTTCATCCCTCCGAGGCCACCTCACTTCAGCGGCATCTAGGAAGCAACGGTTAAATCCCTAAAGACGCACCTCCGTCGCACGCCTGCAAACGCCTTGGTCACCAACGAACAATTCCATACACTGCTCACGCAAATCGAGGCGCTGCTCAACTCTCGGCCTCTAACGCAGCTTAGCAATTCTCCCGAGAACTTGGACGTCCATACACCAGGCCACTTTTTGGTTCACAGACCGCTGACTGCAATTCCGCAACTATCCTACGAAGAATTTCGTAGCAATCAACTATCCCAATGGCAGTTGATACAGGAATATCTCCTTCGCCTTTGGAAGCGATGGTCACTCGAATATTTATCGGGACTACAGCAGCGAACCCGATGGACCCACGAACGCGACAACATTGGCATCGGAACGATGGTATTAGTTCGCGAAGAAAATCTACCTCCGTAGAAGTGGCGTTTCGGCCGAGTCATCGAAGTGTTTCCCGGTAACGACGGACACATCCGAGTCGTCAATATTCGGACCAAAGACGGCATCTACAAGAGAGCAATAACCCGCATTTGCATCCTGCATTTTCCCGATAACCATCCAGCTGACCAAGAATCAACATAGTTCCTGTTGTTCGAGGTTCCAGCAACACAAGCAATGTGGGATGGGAGGGGACCTCATGGTCCCCTCACAAGTTAAGTATCCATTTTGTTCTCTGCTGAAACTTGTCTTCTCCGACCTAAAATCAACCGTATTGGCAGGAACCCTGGACGAACGAACGCAAGGATCGAGAGGTCGAGTGCCACCTGGCGCACCCTTATCTGTTGGTTCACCGTGTTCACAGTTCACTGAAGTTCACCGAGTTCCACCCCATTGTCCGACCACCGTCGAAGAGATGAAGACAGCAAATGCAGATGTGTTAAAATTGTTAAAATGATTGTATTTGAATTCGATATACTAATTGTAGTTTGTAAAATGAACCCAACTTAGATAGGAAATAGAATTGAAATTTATATTTCAATGGTGGACGGTATGTTAGGGCACTTCCCATAATCTTTGAAGTTACCCCAAATGAATTCGAAGTTAAATTAAGGCACTCATACTCAACCTACTTTGAATGCCACAAATCAGAGCAGAATGTTCGTAGGGAGACCTTCTCACACTCTATTTCGAGCAACACAATACCCTCTCTTCACTGATAACCCGTAGCAAAAGACCAAAAGAGTTCAGTCAAATAAAACTACCACCGAGTGTACATCAAAACCTCTATCGTATTCAAATAAAGATTCGAGTACCTTTGACTAGTGTTTCGAAAGAACTTCGCGCGTTTTGTGTAGGACATCCGAAGGACACTATCTCGCCATGAGTCCACCATGAATCCGGAGAACCAGCGCCCCAACAACCATCTTATTCAGCCACTGCCGCTGCGTCATTGCCTGCAGCTCCGAAACTAGTGGACGCGACTTCCGCTTCCTGACATGTATGTTCATATTTGCCGGGTACTTTTTCACTGTTTGGCCGGCTGAACCGACCTCCCTGCCTAGCGTACGCAGCGATGTAGCCACTTTTCCCTCGGTATTCCTCTTCAGCATCCTTTGGAGCTTCTTGTCCCTCAGGGTCCTCGGCCGTCCGGAACTGGGCTTTCTTTCGATGCTCTGATTGTTGTCTAATAGTGCCAAGATGTTGTAGATGCCGGAACGGGCGTATCCGGCGTCCACAAAGTGCCGCAGAATGTCCGTTTTCGACGCGGTGGGGTACCGTTCTTTGAACGCACACACTTCTGAACGGAGTTGCTTCATTTTTTTTGCCATCACGGTTAAAGTTCGACTCAGGGGTTACTATGATTGATGCTGCATGGGTAGTTTCGTAATTGCGGGTGAAGGTAAACCCATGAAAAATCAGCAATTTTTGCCCATTTTTTTAAATGCAAACGTTACAAAACGATTATGTCATGTTGCATAACATGCATAACAGCTCAAATTTCTTTACTCGTAAATGTGATGCTCGAAAATTAAACGTGCAATTTTGAAAGAAGTATAATTTGAGGTATAGGGATAAAAACAAAATGCTTTCAAATTATACTGTGATGCACGTGTAATACAGTGATAGACGGTTAAGCAGTGAAATAAACGGAGTTCATTTGTTTATAATATCCATTGATCTGGACATGGTGAAAACTTTTAGCATCCTTAAACTATTTTTTGACAAAGACCAATACTATTGGTTGAATACTATTTTATTTTAATTTTTTCCGGCATTTTGAGATTAAGGAACCCCACGGGATGAGCACATTATCACCACTGCAATCCATTGTCTAAAAAAACCTTTTTACCCTTCTTACACCAAAAGAAGGGTATTAAGATCGCTTGAAAACTCGACTTCTTATCCGAGGCCCAGATGGCCGAGTGTCATATACCATTCGACTCAGCGCGACGAACTGAGCACATGTCTGCGTGTATTATGTGTATGTGTGTGTGTGTGTGTGTGTGTGTGGGGGGGGGGGGGGGGTGTGTGTGTGTGTGTGTGTGTGTGTGTGTGTGTGTGTGTGTGTGTGTGTGTGTGTGTGTGTGTGTGTGTGTGTGTGTGTGTGTGTGTGTGTGTGTGTGTGTGTGTCAAATATGGTGACATCGGTTTTTCAGCCGTTTGTGAACCGATTTTAATTCTGTTGACGGCTAATGAAAGCTACTACATTCCCATACAACGCTATTGAATTTTTTTCATTCGGACATTTCGTTACGAAGATATGAACGAAACAGTACTTGACGGCCTGTTTTAATAGTAATCAGACAGTAAAGTCTCCGATTACATACTGAGCTGTTTGTGTACCGATTTTATTGGTGCCGAAGCTATAAAGTCCTAAAATAACTGGTCAAAATTTCATAATGATTGAATAATCCTTCATGTAGATATGACCAAAACAATACCTGAGAGCACATAATTGTGAGATGAAATTTTACTCGTTACAGTTCAAAACCGAACAAGACCACTCACCCCAATCGATGCCGCTTGCATTCTATTGTTCCGCATTTGGTGCG